>CM041778.1:58952524-59263859 GCA_023374045.1 Limonium bicolor
AGTCAAATCTTATCTAGTTAAATAAACCCTTTGGTTAGGTTGGATAAACATCACTAGATAACATTAAACACAAACCCTTAACAATAGCACTAAATCCACCAACTAATTAAAGAAGGAAAAATCTAGGGTTTGTCTCTCTCTTGGCCAAAATCTCTAAGTCACATATGTATGAAGTTAGAAGAAACTACAAATGCACAAAGGTGATCAATCTAGCACATTAATTAAATTTAGAGAGATAAAACAACTATATTTAAGTAAATTAGGTTTTACATGCTAGTTTGGAGATTTGGGGTCAAAACCCCCTCCCAAGGTACAAAATAGGACTACTCAGACATTAAAGAGATAAAGAGAAGAAGAATAAAAGAGATAGCCATAAATTATTGAAGAAGCTTTAATGGAGATGAGGTCATTTTTCCTTTTTCTTCTTCTGTTTCCCGTTTTTGGTCGCTTTCTTCGTTTGCCTCTATTCTCCCTTTTTTTTCTTTTCTGTCTGTGCTGTTGTGTTTTCGACTTCCCCGTTCTCAAAAATATCTCCTTCCTTTTTAATCGCGTCCGTCCCGTCTATTTCCCCCAAAACGACGCTTTTCCCTCGTGCGTTCTTTTCTCCCCTCATCTCATATCGTCAGTCAACCTCCACATCATTCCCTTTTTTAGTGTGTTCGTGCTCATCACGTGAACAAAATAAAAACAGATCATGTGCCCGCGTTGATTACTTACTCAACCACGAAAAATGTGTGCATATAATATAAACATGTTTATACTTGCTTGTACGTGACCAGAATTGAGTGCTGCTACATGCACCCACGAGCTACCCCATTCACATACATGTGTGGAGTGTTTTACGTGCATATGGGCATGATATATGTGCATGGTGGCTGTTTGCAAAATTCAGCGCATGGCTGGAGCTATTGTTGACGTGAGTTTAAGGTGCAAGCTAGCAGGTTGCTTGCTTGCTCGTAGCAGGTAGCTTGTCTGCTTGCTTGTGCAGCGGTAAACAATGTCAAATTTAGCATTCACTTAAAAGATAATAGAAATATGTAAGTTCACTAATATAAATAGAATACTCTATAAAGTGGTGAAACTATGTTATAAATCATGTAAAATACTTGCGGAAATAACCCTTAAAAATATATATTTTCACCACTTATCAATTCTCGAACACATTCGAGATGTGAAGACTCCTAAAGAAGCTTGGGACACACTTGCCAAGTTGTTTTCGAAAAAGAATGACATAAAGCTTCAACTCTTGGAGAGTGAGCTGTTGTCAATTGCGCAAATGACAGTTAGACAAGTTGCGCAGAGTACTTTCACAAAGGGAAGTTGTTATGCCGAGAAATTTATGAGTTGGATCTGGAAGCCATAATTGGTGATACTAGGATGAAGCGAATCAACATCCATGGTTTGAGACCTAAATTCAGGAGCTTTATTGCTACTATACAAGGTTGGCAAGTACAGCCATCACTTGTGGAATTCGAAAACTTGCTAGCTAGTCAAGAAGTGTTGGCTAAGCAAATGGGAGGAGTCTCGTTGAAGACAGAGGAAGAGGCACTCTATGCTAAGAAAGGCAAATGGAATTCCAAACAGAGAGTTGAAGATGGATCCAGAAAGAATAGCCACGAAGAAGGGACTCATCAAGGCAAGTGGAGTGATCGAACAAAAGCTAGAGCTGATTGGAACGACTATGATAATAGTCAAAGGTTTTAAGGAAAGTGTTACAACTGTAACAAGAAAGGTCATATGGCAAAAGATTGTTTGTCAAGGAAGAAGAGGATAGAGAAAAATATTGCTACTTCAAGGAATGAAGACGAATGGGACGTTTATGCCCTCTCAGGTGTAGAAAAAGAGGAGCTTGCCCTTGAGGATGTTGATGCACTCTTTACAGTAGATGAAGAGGAGCTTGCCTTGTGGGACGTTGATGCACTCTCTACAGAGACAATGAGGAGCTTGCCCTACAACGTGAAAGAGATGGTTTGTAGTTTTTCCATATAAAAGCTACATGTGTACTAGATTAATAGGAAGTTGATGTTGAGAGGGATTGTTAAACAATCAACACCAACTTCTAGAAGTAGTAGGTAGGAGGGAGGCACCGTCCAGTTGCTATTGTTGAATAAGCAGCCTACCATAGTTGAAATAGGTTAGTGCAGAAGATAAATGTGTGAGTAGAGTGTTGTAGTTGCATGCTTAGTTTACTATAAATAGGTATGTAACTCAAATGAATAAACCATCCCTTCAACAATCCAAACATACCTCCTCTATCCTGGGCAATTAAGTTCAACAGAAGTTAGTGCTTATACACCACCAAAGTCCCAACTCATAAACAGATATACAAATCTGAACAAGTGCCAAATAAGAGGCAGGTTCACTTTGTTCATTTCGTGGATATTGAACAGACATTAACGTGAAGCAAACTGGAGCAATGATAATGACTGGAAAAACACTACAATAAGAGCTATAATCAGTAGTCAAAATAGGTTGTCAAGTTGTATATCCTCCTAGATAATGAACAGCACAAAACATAGCTAAAAATCAGAAGAAAAAAAAAGTGTCCCATACCACCAGTAGTAGTAACGTAAAACAGAAGAAGGAATGGGGCATGATTCCGGCTTAATCCAGTAACTCGTCAACGCTAATCTTAGTTAATCAACTCATTCTCAGATTCAGATCTCAGTGTGCAACCAATGAACAAGTCAATATAGAACTTTGCAAACATAATAATCCGAAAGGGTAGCAAAACAACGAAACCTGCTTCAATCAAACCCCACTCATAGACAACACTACAAAAAAAATGACATTTACTAACTGAAGCCTGTTCCAATGGATTTAATTTTTTGTTGGGTTAGTTCATTTTTAAGAATGACATGGAAGGTCTTATATTCACAGATATATCTTCTGTTGGCATAGAATATAGACGCGGGAGGTTTATCTTCACGGATATATGAATCATTGGCATATCACACTTCAAAAAAATATATTACACCCGCCTTCTACCAGTTTGGGCGCGCCGATGTCAAAAGAAATAGGGTTAATTGTCGAGAGCAAGCTCAGACAGCAGGAACCGAGAGAAGAAATCATTGGCGTGCACCGTCATAAATCTCAGCCACCATCTGTCCCTGCTTCACCGACGGGCTGCGCTCCCTAGTGCATTCGGAAGGTGTAAGATTTAGAACGAAACGAAGGAAGAAGAAAAACAATGCATCTTGATTGAAGAATCGTGAATCGGTTTATGGCTCTCTGGAGAATCTCAGAGAGAGTTTACAGAAGTGAATTGGGGAAGGAAAGAGAACGGGGCTAGATGATAAGACGGGAAGGGTTTGGTTCGTTACTGAACCAACCCGGTTTAGAAATACAAATATAAGCCTAAGGTACACACTAGAAAAGTACATCATATAACCTAATATACAAACTACACATAACGGTAAGATATATAGAATATAGAATGAGAATGATATAATCAGACTATACTCCAATATCCCCCCTCAAAAGGTGCAGTGGTTGCTGTGCTGGAAATGTGCCTTTTGAATCTTGTATGTACCTGTCAGCCATGATCATCTTTCTCCTGCAAACCCATAATGTTAAAAGCATCTTGATAATTTTTACCTGGTAATGTCTTGGTCAAGACATCTGCGAGCTGGTGAGTACTAGGCACGTACTGCACACATATTAAACCTTCCTGTAATTTCTCACGCACAAAATGGCAATCCAATTCAATATGTTTTGTGCGTTCGTGAGATACCGGGTTTTTTGCTATATGGATGGCAGCAAGATTGTCACATTTTAGAGGAATAGGAGTTATGTTTTGTAACCCAATTTCTGATAATAATCTACTCAACCAGCTTAACTCACTTGTAACTTGTCTCATTGCTCTATATTCTGCTTCAGCAAGGATAGAGCAACTGAAACCTGTTTCTTAGACTTCCAACTTAAAGGACTTCCACCTAGTAAGATGTAATATCCTGATATGGATTTTCTTGTGATTGGACATGAGGCCCAATCTGAGTCACAATAAGCTAGGAGATCATATTCAGGTTTGTTATTGAAGAAAGACCATAGCCTGAGGTACCCTTAATGTAGGACAAGGTGTGGTAGGCTGCAGTGAGGTGATCTGTTGTAGGAGATTGAAGAAATTGGCTTAGATATTGGACAGCAAAGGATATATCAGGTCTAGTATTTGTGAGAAAGTTGAGTTTCCCTACTAAACATCTGTAAATGGTGGGATTTTCTAGTTTGAAACCAGAATCCTTGGAAAGTTTTAGGTTCAGAGGTAATGGAGAAACAGAAACCCTACATTTTTCCATTCCAAAATCCCTTATTATCTGATTTGTGTACTTCTGTTGGGACATGATTATCCCATCATTGGTTTGAATGAATTCCATTCCAAGGAAATAGTTTAGTCTACCTAAATCCTTTATTTTGAATTTGGTGTCGAGTTGTCTCTTAATGTATCTTATTTCCTTCTGATCATTTCCTATTACTAGGATATCATCAACATATATGCCTAAAAGAGTGATACTATTCCCTTTTTGCTTTAGGAATAGGGAGTAGTCATTTTGAGATTGGTGGAAGTCTAGACCCTTTAGAAATTGTGTGAGTTTTTCATACCATTGTCGGGAGGCTTGTTTTAGTCCATAAAGAGACTTATGCAGTTTGCATACTTTGTTCTTTCCATAGACTTTTAGCCCCTCGGGTATAGTCATGTAAACATCTTCATGGAGATCTCCATGAAGAAAAGCATTGTTTATATCTAGTTGGTCTAGAATCCATCCTTTCTTAATGGCCATTATAATTAAGGCACGAATAGTGGTGAGTTTTATGACTGGGAGAAGGTCTCTTCATAGTCTAAACCATGTTTTTGGGTAAAACCCTTAACCACTAATCTGGCCTTAAATCTCTCAAGGCTGCCACCAGCCTTGAGTTTTGTCTTATAGACCCATTTACAACTGATTGGCTTCTTTCCCTTTGGGAGGTCAACTATTGACCATGTGTTATTGAGTTTGAGGGCTTCAAACTCTTGACTCATGGCTTTGACCCATCTTGGGTCCTCACTGGCTGTTTTGTAGTTTGGAGGTTCACTCAAGTTGTGGACTTGATCAAGGAAAGTGCTGGTATCTTGGCTAAGGAAGTAGGAGAGGAGAGTTTGTTTTGGGACCAGATCTGTGAGGCTATTAAGAATTTCCTTGCCATAATTGTTTGGATTTCCTTGTTCAAGTCTGGCACTCAGTATAATGGAAAAAAATATCTTAGTTAGCTGATGAGGTGGAGCAAACATAATCATCATACCGTGAGGGTGGTCTGTGTATGCGGGCAGATCTTCTAGGAAATGATGTTTCAGAAGATTGATCTTGGTTTTGTGGGTCAGGTTGATCAGGTATTCTTTCTGGTTCTGTTTCAGCAAGGGTATTAAGAGTTTCTGTGTTTTCTGGTGCTGGAGAAATCTGAGGGGTATGAGTCTCTGTCTCTGTGAAATTTTGGTGGTCAGGAATGAGGATGTCAAGGTCTTCTCTGTTTTGTTCTAGGGTGTTTTTCCACTCATTGTCTCTCAAAGGAAAGATATTCTCAAAGAAAGTAATGTCACGGCTGGTCTTGACTGTATTATCTTCTAGAATCAGAATTTTGTGTCCTTTGGTATTTTTGCAATCACCAAGATAGACACAAGTATAGGCTCTAGGATCAAGTTTTCCCTGTTGGGACTTAGATTAGTGATGTAACATAAACAGCCAAAAGTTTTTAGATCACTATATTGAGGTTTATTTCCGTAAAGTTTCTCAAAGGGGGAAAGGTTTTGTATGGCCTTACTTGGAATTCTGTTGATGATGTAGGTTGCATGTTCTACACAATGACCCCAGAATTTGGGTTCAAGACCAGACTGGAATAGAAAAGCCCTGGCCACCTCCATGATATGCCCCTGTTTTCTCTCTACTACCCCATTTTGTTGGGGAATATGAGGGCAAGTGGTTTGGTGTATTATTCCTTTTTTCCTGAAAAACTCTATTCCCTCGAGGGATTTTCCTAACTCCTTTGCATTGTCACTCCTTATAACCCTAACATGGTTGTTTGTCTGTTTTTCTACAAGGGTGATGAAGTATTTTATCTGTTGAGGCCCTCTGATTTATGTTTCAATAATTTAACCCAGGTTCCTCTGGTGTAATCGTCAACCAGAGTAAGAAAATATTTATGTCCATCTGTGGTTTGACTTCTCATGGACCCACAGATGTCCACATGCAACATTTCATAGGGATATGTTGCTTTTATACCAGATAAAGGAAATTTCTTTCTCTTGTTTTTCGCCTTAAAACAAGTGGTGCAAGGAAAAACAGTAAGTTTGGAAATGGCGACTTTTCTAGTATTGATTTTAGAAATCTTGCACATCTTAGCCAGGGGTATATGACCCAATCTATTATGCCACATTAAGAGATCATTGTTTCTATCTATTGCAGACAAGCTGAGACTGTTTACACAAGTAACAGGTTTATCTTTTCTTTCTAAAATATATGCACGCAAACCAGCAAGATCAAGAAAATATAAACCAGCAACATGTTTTCCAATTCTCCTGGAAATATTTCTCTCAGAATCCTGCAGAACACAAGATTTCTCATAAAACACAATCTCAACTTTCAGAATTTCTATCATCCTGCTAACTGAAACAATGTTAAACTTGAAGTTTGGCAAACATGATTTTCACTTAACATTATCAGTAAGCAGATCAGCAACAAATTCAACATTTTTTTATGCCCATCAGGAAGAGTTTCCTTCCTATCATTCAAACATCTAGGATTGGATAATAACGAGATATCCACCTATATGTTCTGTTGAGCCGTGAATTATTATCCAGGAATTCGCAGTTCTTTAAATATATCATGTCTGTTCAAAGTCAAACATGGCACAAGATTAATGACAGTTTGGATATTACCTGAAAAGTCTCCAAAACTGTTCTGGTTATTCTTGTTTCCATCATTTCTTTGTTGTTGTTGAATGTAGCTGACGAGTTGGTTTAGCTGGTCGGTGCTGAAACCTCTCACGGGAGACTTGGCAATCTCTTCTGTAGCCCTAGCTGAATTGCTCTTTTCTTCTTCAACAACTGATCCAGCGTGGGCTTCTCTGGTTCTCTTGCTATCCTCACCAGGGAAGCCAATCAACCACCAACATTCATTCTTTGAATGTCCAACTTTTCCACAGTTTTGACACTTTGTTTGCTCTTTTCTTCCGGTGTTTGTGCCTCTCCCAAATTGCTTCTTTGTCGGAAATTTAGGGTTTCCAGAAATCGAGACCGATTTTTGTTTGCCAGAACTCGAAAAATTACCGTTTCCTCTTGCAACTAGGGATACCGTCTAATCATCATTGTCCTTCGAGTCTGAATTCCCTCTTTGTTCTTCTTCTTGAATTATAAGGGAATAGGCTTCTTCAAGTGACGGGATGTCTTTGGTTGCAAGAATCTGCCCGCGGATCTGAGTGTAAGACTTATTCAAGCCCATAAGGAAATGAATAAGTTCCTCCTTTTCTCTCTGCTTCTTCTGCCCATCCTTCGATTTGCAGTTTGCACAACACTCGCAACTTTCAATCGGGAGCGCAAGCTCGTACTCGACCCAGATTTCCTTCACCTTCATAAAATAGTCAGTGACCGTATCGTCACCCTACTTCAAATTCGCAATCTGGGACTTGACATTATGTAGCGTAGTTAGGTTTTTCTTTTCAAATCTGCGTCCAAGCCACTCCCAGATTTCCTTCGGGCTCTCGGTGAAGGCGACGCTTCTTGCAATGTTGGGAGCTAGGGTTGAAATCAGCCATGAAGCAACCAGAGAACTCCCGCCCGCCCCCGCGCGAGACGAACAGATTCTTGATCCTTGGGGCGTTGAATGGTCCCGTCTATAAACCCTATTTTGTTCTTTGCCTTCAAGGCACGTCGAACGTTCCACTTCCAGGATAAGAATCCTTCCCCGGAGAATTTCGGACCCAGCGCTTGACCAGGTTGCTCTGTGACATGGACATAGAGCGGATCCGACTGATCGATTGTTGTCGTAGGGTTTGCGGTATTCCCGCCGTCTGGATTTTTTTCGCTCATGATTGTTCTTGTCAATGCAGCGCTTTGCGCTCTGATACCATGTAAGATTTAGAACGAAACAAAGGAAGGAGAAAAACAATGCATCTTGATTGAAGAATCGTGAATCGGTTTATGGCTCTCTGGAGAATCTTAGAGAGAGTTTACAGAAGTGAATTGGGGAAGGAAAGAGAACGGGGCTAGATGATAAGACGGGAAGGGTTTGGTTCGTTACTGAACCAACCCGGTTTAGAAATACAAATATAAGCCTAAGGTACACACTAGAAAAGTACATCATATAACCTAATATACAAACTACACATAACGGTAAGATATATAGAATATAGAATGAGAATGATATAATCAGACTATACTCCAATAGAAGGTCGGCCATGGTAAGATTGCTGAAACGCCCAAACTTTTTTGCTCCCATCTTTATAAACAAAAATATACACCTTTGAACTTTCCTTCATTCGCCGTCTTTCTATGGAAAGATTTGTCAAATGTTTCATTGTTGTTCTGACCCGGTAAGTAAATTAAAGAGACAACGAGTTTCCCCCTTATTTTAGTGTTGAATATTTTCGCGCTAATCCTCTGTGCCGGGTAGGTTTGAGTGAGAGTAATTTTTTTGGAGTTGAACGAGTGTGAATTGACAGAGCGAGAGGGAGGAGAATGGAGTTGGGAGGGGCACCATCTCTTCAAGGGTTGGATGGGATGGAGTAGGTAACTGGCGAGACATAGAGTACATGCTCAACAAGTGTTTGTTAAATTGTTGTTGCTATTTCAAAGTTTGAGAATGGAGTAGGTAACTGGTGAGACAGAGAGTACATGCTCTCCTAGTGTTTACTAAATTGCTGTTGCTATTTCAAAGTTTGCTAAATTGTTGTTGCAGTTACGACATACAAATTAGGATAGGCATGGCATGGCATGGCAATTTAAGTGTACAATATTCCTTCTTTCTGCGTAATACTACCCAACATTAAAAGTAGTGGTGGTTTCTGGGAGGCAAACCCAACAATATGAGGTGCAGCTGGTTGATCTACAGGGTGGGAAAATGTGGTGATTGGTTGTAATCAGAGAAGGTGTTGGGTTTGATGATGACGATGCACGCCGACAACTTTATTTCCTCTCATTTGATCCCTAGCGTAAAGATGCTTTCATCACAAGAGTAGTATGTTTCATATGGAAGCCTTCTATTCTATGCCAATCAAAATGAGCTACCTCCTGGTGTATCTTCCAAAATCCGCATGTTCACGTATATTGTAGTTGCACTAGCACTAGCCTCACTCAAATGGTTTATGAAGCATTTCATGACCAGGGAGGATGTATATTCTGAAAACTATATGAAACATGTTTACGGGTGCCGCAGTAATTGAAGCCTATGCTTATATTTTCCTTTGGAGTATATGTTACCTTTCTTTACAGATTGGCCCTTTCCAAGCCTCCAACAACATGCAAAGGTGAAGATTAAAGTTCACCTGAATCTCCATGGAATCATCAATTTGGAGTCTGTGATGGTATGTAGTAACTTTAGCGATTCATTTCAACAAAGCTACTGTGTTTTACAAATTGCTGTTATTATTTCTGAATGTTGGTGGCCTGTTTTTGTCTAGCTAATAGAAGATCATGTCAGCGTTCAGTCTGATATGTCTTCACCACCACTTTCCATAGTATTTTTTACTGAAAAGAAGCTACCTTATCTCTATCATTGTTTTTTATACTGCTATTGTATCAATCCGTTTAATCACTTGTCAGATACAATTTATCTGTTATCTTTTTTAAACCAGCCCAGAATCCACCATCTTCACCACTTTTTTAAATTTTGAATTTAATCAGAAGGGATAAACACACAACACAATGTATTTCAAGTGACTAACATAACAATCTGCTCAACTCAATTTCTTAATACTACCATATTTATGAACAGTTACCTCCACATATAAGAGTGTTGGAGATGATTATGAACAATTCCTGGTTCCTGAACCTCAATCTCATCCTTACTCTGGATTAAAATATTTAACGCAAATTTGATTTAGATTAAGAAAATATTTAATAACTAAGTAGTTTTAGGGTTTTTTTTCTTTTTACTAGTAGTACGCGGTTGATCCTGATAAAGTTACACATTAACAAATCCTTGTGCTTGATCCTTAAAGTCTTTTGACCTCCTTACGAGGGTATTATCAGACTATATGTGTTCTAAAAATGAACATGGAGTCTGCTGTTTTGTGCTCTTCTTTATTATTTGCACTTATTGATATTTCCATGCTCTTCATTGTTTTATTTCATCGGGAATTTGTATTACTTCTTAGTTGGAAAGTACAAATCATGTTTTGTTATAATTCGTTGCGCTTATTGATATTCATGTGCTCTTCATTGTTTTATTCAGCGCAGCGCATAAACTCTCCCGAATGAAAGAAGAAGCCGTGGCGGTGCTAATTTTTTCCGACATTTCTTCCGGTGATTAAGTAAGCTCTTTGTTTGACCGATTGCGAACTTTAGTTGTGCTTTTAGGGTTCTGTTATATTTTCTATGCTCTAATTACTATGTATGTTTGAATTTAATATTGGTTAATCTTCTACCCCTAAAAAAACTTAATAACAGACATTAGCTATAGAATTGTTGTGATTATACGCACACTCACATATATATATATGCTACTGACTTTTTAGTCTGTGCTATGCTGTAATCCCTATGTATAATTAGTTTCAATTATAGTTGAACTTATACTCCCTGTGAGGAGGATGAGGTTTTGAAACTTTTTTCAAGAAACAGATGAACCCTTCCACAAAACTTAGCACGAACATTACTTTTAGAATTATTGTGATTATATACATATATTTATATATGTATGTATCTGTTACTGATGTTTAGATATTAGTATGCTCAACCTTGTTTTTTATTTCACTCTTACGAATTCAATTATGCAAATAAAAGAGTATATTAACGTGAAATATTCAATCATAGAATCTGAAAGTCCGTGAAATCCTTCTTCCTAAAGCTGGAAACTTACTGGGAATACAAACCAGAACATATAAGGAGCTTCTTTTTATATTGAAGTTGTTTTTTTAGGGATCAATGTGATTAACTCACTAATTAACTTGTCATGGCAGTGCTAATTTTTTTCAAGTTTCTTCCGCCAGTCAGAGCAACACGAACACTATCTTCCGCTGGTGAGTGCAACGGAGAGAAGAAAAAAAATCCACCAATTCACAATTTCTTCAGCTTTGACAGGTATGTTTTTTCCTCCTTGTCTCTTCCGCTAGTATGTAATTTATGATGAGCGTTCCTTTTTCTTCTCGTTTCTCAGACTTTTACATGCTTGTATCTTATCCTTGTATGTTCAGCAGCGTTCTACGTATAGAGAATAGAGAATTTAGACTAGTACTAGTTTTTAATGGTTCTGCTGCTGCTGCTTACTAAAACAAAAACACCAACTCTTGTCTTGAAGCTTGTATTTCGGTATATAGAGAATCAATCTTACTTGACAGCTAATCAGAGACTTGTGAGTTTGTTCATATGTGGGTGTGGGATCTTGTTGAAGTGTGTACAATTAAAGACATCTTCAGATACATGGCTTATTTCCCCATCTTCGTTTTTGCCTTACTTACTGTAGGTTTGAGTAAACTCTTTGTACACCTAGATTTCTACTTTGATATGTTTTGATCTTCATACGAATTAAAGTTTGGTTTTAATGCTAGTAATTGCTTAGTTTTGATATTGATTTGTTGAAATTTTCTAACATGATTTTTTTTATATCAACATATGGTAACATATGGTGTTAAGATAGATTTCTACATAAACAAATTTAGACTAGCTGTACTAGTTTTAAATGGTGCTGTTGCTGCTTGTGAGTTTGTTCGTCTGCTGCTGCTGCTTGTGAGTTTGTTCGTGTGTACTGATCCATACACACTTGTTCAAAATACTCATGTGCTAGTGTTGTATTCAATAGTGTCTTACTAAATTTACGTGTTTCTACCAGGTTTCAACGGGTGTTAGTGGCATTCGCAAGGACCCATCCTCTAGCAATTCAGACATCACTCTTAAGGACCCATCCTCAAGTAATCCAGACATCACTCGTAAAGACCCATCATCAAGTAATACAAACAACACCGAGAAGAAATAGTTGGCTTGGAAGATTGTGTAGTAGTGATGTGAGTTTGGGGCTATTTGAAGAGAGTACTAGAGATGTGATATTGTGGCTGAATGAAGAGAGTACTATTTGGATGCTTAGAATAGCTAGGAAGGGCTGAACTTTTAGCCAACATTGCTATAAATAACTTATTTTTGGTTATGGATGTTATTAGATGATTGTCAATGTACTTAGTTATTTTTCATGTTAATGTGATTGAAAGTTGTTGAAAGTTCCAGAAAGATGTGAATCTACCATTTGTCAAGGTTGTGATATAGTTGGTGTACAGGTTATAATGATTGGAATTTCAGGGACATGTAGAGGATATTTGAAAATAGGTTATACAAGTGGGATCTATACCAATGGATAAATCTGTCAGTATAGTTATGAATGATGATGACTTTTGCCAACGGATATAAGCGTGGATATAGATATCAATAATCTGTTGTACTGTCTACCTATACCAACGGACATATCCGTGATCATAGCTAACTTGATTTCAGTCAATTGTAAGCCTTTACCAACAGTTTTTTTTCGTTGGTATAGGAATTTTAGCTACTCCAACGGACAAAGATTCCGTGAGTATAGAGTTATCCCCACGCCACTAATGCCAACGGAAAATTGTCCGTTGGAGTAGGTAAATTTGTGCTATACCAATGGATTTCAGACTTTCACCTACGGAAATTTTCCGTTAGTAAATGTCAATTTTTTTGTAGTGCAACTCAAACTACAAGTCCCAAATTCTGAAATCAAAATTCGGACAACCATAGTGACGTGGACCATTTACGCCTAGAGCATGATTACAGACCAAATCAAGAGCAATCATAACACAGAGAGAGCTTGCCTCTGTTTGAATCAGACCAGAAATTTAATCGAAATTTCTAGAGAAGTCATAATAGGCTAAGAATTCAACGACCACTGTAAGCGACTAGGTCAGCATTCAAGTTACATAGAGAGAGTTTTCTCTGTTTGAATCAGACCAGAAAAATGAGATTAACCCCAAATAAACAGCAAAATGGAAAATCGAGCAAGGTAGAGATTCAAATATATAGACAGGTCTAAACAGATAACAAAAAAGGAGCACTACAACCGTATTCAGTGAAGAATCTAGTGATTGGTGATCGTCGAGGATGGTTGCTTTTGACATCTGAGAGGGTAGACTGCAGTAGATTATGGTCACTCGATTGGCAGGTGAAGAGAATGATGAAGGAGCAGAGCGTGCGTGTTCCTTGCTCACCAGCTGAATAGAATGAAAGAGGCGGAGTTTGTATACTCCTCGTTCGCTGGCGTGAAGAGAATGTGGAGGTGCAAAGTAATGTATTCGTGTTCGCCAGTTGGGTTGCAAAATTGAGAAGAGTGAAGAGATTGAGGAAGTGTAGAGTAGTGTGTTCATGCTCACCAGTTGTAGTTTTAGAAAAACGTCTATTGCTGAAAGAGAAAGGAAGGATAGACCGGTGGAACTGAGAGTCGAAACACTCTTCCGATGGAGAAGTTTGAAGGTTTCGAGTAAGATGAAGAATGGCTACAGTGAAATAAAACAGGAATGATTCTGGCTACTGTAGGGTTTTTTGCTTTTTTAATAATATAGAAAACTAGGGTTGTAGGGACAAGTGTTAACCTACGATAATTTGGATCGGGTTTGACTTTGGGTCAACGAATTGAGGGTATGTTTGGAACAGGTTGAGGGGGAAAAAAATAAAATAAAACCAGGCCTTGTAGGTCAAACCAGGCATGTTACCCTCCTCCTTACAAACACTATCACTGGATCAATAACTTCCTCAATGAGGACATTAACCAGTTACACTAATTTAAAATTCAATATGTAGATGTGAGAAAAACCGATAGAGTTCTAACTCGAATTGGATAACTTAAAAAATGTCAACGTTTAAGAAGAACCGGTTTTATCTAACAAGAATGAATTGTTTTCTTCTTGAGAATCATGAAATAATGAAACGTTGATAGGGAAACGAAAACATCATGAAGTCTTTAATGAATAAAATAATGATTACTACATGAAATAATAAAGTAGTACTTAAATATAAATAGAGGTAGTAAAAATGTTAAATTAATTAAATACATGCAAGCAATAACGAATAAAACAAAATAGTAATAATAGCAATCATAAAGTACTAATAATATGCACATAAAACAATAAATTATACTAGTATAATGAAGATAAACAATGCAAGTGAATGTAATAAAAATGAGAACTGAATCAGATATGTACGGGTAGCAGTAAGTGAGATAGGATGAACAAATAACGTAATAAAATGAGAGAAAGTTTAATCGAACTATCGACGAAACGAAATATACTAATAAGAATAATAATAGTGAGAAATGCATAAAATGATAGAAATAACAATGACAATGAAGATGATAAAATAAAAAGTAAATGCTAGATGACAATTAAAAGTAGTATTAGCAAGGATAAAGTAAATAAGTAACAAATAAAAATGAAAGAAAAATGAATAGATAAACAATACACAATAAAAATAGAATATGTAAAAATATAAGATACGTAAATAAAACAAGAGGGATGGGTTTAAAACCAGATTGTCATTGGAAATTCATTTTCAAAGAATTATTTTTCTAAAATGCTTAGAAAAATGATTTAAGAATTTTGTCATAAAATGATGGTTTTGTTTTGACACACATGTTATTAATACGTTTTGAAAAAAAAGGCGACGGCCCTCTTATGTATTTATTATCTTGGAATTTGCTTTATGAGGTGAGAATTTTTGGTGTCTACAGCAGCACAATGTTTTGATAAAAAGAAAGAAGAGAATAAATATGTTATGACCATCCGATCATCGGCTCATCTTCTAATCTTCTACTGATGACACAAATCCAAAACCCTTGTCGTCTAACACAGAGGAAAAGAGTGAGGGAGACATCTGGTGGATCGGAGATAGCAGAGCAGATCGAGATTTTGACATCAGTTCTTCATCATAGATTCGATAGCATTCTTCCTTTCTATGGACAACTAGTTTATTATTTGGCTTCTTGAGTTGATGAATACAAACTATTTACAGATTGTAGTTTTATTCCTTATTTATTATTGAATTCTCTTGTGATTAATTATTCCTTGAGTATATCTAGTATGAACTGCTTACAAGTGAGAACTACGGTGTTCATTAAAACATAGGAATATTACCATTGAAACTAGAGATGAAAATTAATCAGGATTAGCTATCTAGAAATTAGATGAATCTTTAACGCTACAAGTTGATTAGTGAATTCATAACAAGAGGTAAGATTTAAGAATTACTAGTAAGGATCTATCTTGCAGTGAACCGGTTTTAGATTAATTTAGATTTGAGGTTGCAATCTAGAATTTAGAAAACACTTAGAAAGAGAGTTGATAAACTAGAAAGAAGTAGTAAACCATGATACCCTTTTAGATTTATTAGAAGAATGCTTTTAATTGCTTTTAGTTTAACTAATCATTTAATTTTTACATTAAAACCCACAATTATTATTGTTATTTTTTCTTTAGTTTATTAGTTAGTTAGAATAGAGATTTAAACTAGACACAATCTCCTTAGACTCGATAACTTAGAGGGATACTTTTAAGAAAACTTGCTATGACTGGTACACTATTATATACAATTTAACCCGTAAAATGACCCCTAAAGAGAAGCATAATACGTATCAAGAATGGCAGATGAACCCGGCTTCTAAAGGGCACCCACGACCAACACAATGGTTGGTCTCTTGTGTGGTTGAGCGAAATCCTGAGGGGTAAGGTCCAGTTGAAGCCCAAAATTAAAACGAGGCCATGGCGGTTTTGTTGTAGGATGAAAGTGTGAAAGAGCATGAAATTCATCGGGTAACAAGGGATTCATGACTATGGTCGATTCGTGACTATGGTCAATTGGTGAATACTAGCTGAGGAGTGAGGATTCGGGGAAGAGAAAATCATGCGAGAGGGAGGAGTGTCCAAATTGATTGGCAGGTTGATGAGATGTTACGGTTTTCTGCTGAAGATGTGGATCGATTTCATAAAACAAAGAGAAGGAAGAAATCAAGATTGGCTCCAGAGAAAGGGTGGTGAATGGCAGTGGCCATGGTGGGTCTGGAGATCGGGTTTTTGTGGGAGGGAGGAAGACAAAAATGAGGAACTAATGGTTTTCTCGGTTTGTTTAGGTTTTGGAGATGAAAATGAAGAGAGGAAGGAGGAGAACGATAATGGTTTAACTTCTTCCGATTTTTGTCAACTCGATGAAGAAGAAGGGTGACAGCTCGAAGAAGGAAAATCAATAGGGGTTGAAGAAAAAAAACAGTGGCGCCGGTGGGCATGGTTGATCAGATGAAGGAGTTTTGATTCTTAGTGGTATTTAGGTTTGAGCAAGGAATTGTGGGAGAGAGTGAAGTGAGGGAGATGGCTATGCCGGTACTCTTGCTGTGTTTCAATTGACCAAAAAAACAAAAATCAAGAAGGAGAGGATCGAAGGCAGCTGTTTGTGCCATTTAGAGTTTCGTGATTGATGTTTCAAGCTGGAAGTTGGGCTGCTTTTGGGTGTAGGTAGAAAATTGGAACCGATGGGCCTTGATGCTTGGGCTTTGTTTGGTTCTAGAGCAGGCTGGGTCATGACTAGGTTGACCGGTTGGTATCTGGTTTGACCAGATGAAGGAGATGGAAAAATAAACTTGCATTTTGGGCACCCTCATATTCAAACTCATGTTCCATGGGATGCTCCATATTTACACTAGTCGGTTAAGCTGGCACAAAACAAAAATGTGAGAAGAAAAACAAAAGCTATAACTCAAATTGAATAAACTCCCTAAAACGCTAATGTCTTATCATGAAAATGCAAAGTAAAGATGAAAGGATTCTATCAATAGAATGAAATGTTTTCTTTTGAAAGAACATGAAATAATAAAATGAAGATAAAGAAGCATATAAGTAAAATAATAATAAAGTAATGATAATAATAATAATAAATGCATAAAATGATAGGAATCATACTAAAATTGATAATGATTAAAGTACAAGCAAACACTAAAAAATAAAAGACAAGAAAATATAACAATTTATGGGATAAAGTAAACTACCGATGAAGAAAAAATAAAAAAAATAATAGAGAAATGAATAGAAGAATAAATAAGTATATCAAAATAGATGATAATAAGATAGTAAAATAAGTAAAATAAACTAAGCGATCAGTTCGGATTTTTGTTAGAAATTTATTTTAAAATATTGGGTTTTTCTAAAATGCTTTAAAAATTGATTTAAGAATTTTATAGTATTTCGTTTTGGCACGCACATTAACACGTTTTGAAAAAGAAAGGAGACAACCCTCTTATTTTATTAAGGGAAAATTACATCCCCACCCATAACGTTTGGTAAAATTACACACTCCACCCACGAGGTTTCAAAAATTACTTTGCCCACCCATGTGGTTTCCGCTATTTTACATCTAGCAACTTTTCTAATATTTGATCAACTTAAAAGATGGTTAAATGTTATCCAAAATTGATGAAATTTAACATGGACGATGCTAAGGTGTTATATTTTGGAGTTTGTTTTTATGGGGTGATAAAAAAGGGAGCTTGCTCACACAAACTGTTACACGGTCTGTATATGTGGCAGTCCAATTAGCTGTTTATGTGGCAGATAAGTGAGAGTAAAATATATACAAACTCTAAATGGTTATAACTTTTGAAATATAAATCCAAAATAAAAAAATTGCACCATTGTTCATCTACATTCAAGCTTTTCAAAGCAAGACCAATCATGGATATGTTTGACAAGTTTTAAAATTTACATTAGTGACATGTATATATCTATACATATCATCTAGATTTATGATTCACCATATATAATTTAAAATACACCATACAATAATATTAATACATTACAAAACAATAATGATCCATTATCTGTTACAAAATGGGTAAGTTAGAGAAATATATGATTCACCGTATAAGAGTTAAACCATCATACAAATAAAAAAATACATCACAAAAGAATACTAATATGTCACAAAACAATAATAATCCATTATTAGTTCGAAAGTTTGTTATCTAATTCACAATTTGTTAATTAATGAATCATAATATTAATTTTAGTGAATCTTATCACCATATAAGTTTTAAAATACATCACAAAATAATAATAATAATTATTATAATAATATTAATAATAATAATAATATACACCATAAAACAATAATGTTTTTTATCAGTTCCGAAGTTTGTTATATAATTCACAACTTCTTAATTAATGAATCCTGATATAAATTTTAATGAATCATAATATCAAAATTAATAAATCATATTATCATTTTAGTGTATCATTGTAAATATATAAAATCAGTTTTTTCAAAGTTGTTAAAATATACATGTTTGATCTTGTTTTGAAAAGTTTGAATTTAGGTGAATTTTGATATAATACTTTTTCGTTTTGGACTTATATTTTAATAGTTACATCCATTTAAAGTTATGTTAGTTTTAATGTACTAATTCATACACCGTCAGCGTGACACATGAGTGCCATGTGGCACAGCCCGCTCGATAGTGTATGCGGTTGTCCGCGCAATCTCATTTGCGATTAAGTAGAATATAGTAAATACAATGCAAATGCGAGATGTGGGATCAAACTTCCATATCAAAGTACAAATAGAGTCTACTCAACCATTAAGAAAAAAAGAGTTAAAGAGTATAAAGTATCCATGAAATTTGTGAAAAATTAGCAGACCTGATATAGGCATAAAAATGGGTGACCAACCCACGTTGGATTGTCACTTCACGTGGAAGACCACCATATGTCACATGCCTAGCACATTCAGCGACCGACCAACCCCATGTAGGGTGGTCACTTAAGTTGGTCGGCTTTTGAATATCTGGGCTAGACATAACCAACCCACGTGGATTGGTCATGGGGGCGAAAAACAACCGGTTATCACCCCACGCAGGGTGGTCCCCAAGGTTGGTCAGGTCCCTCAGAGCAGTTCCCAATTGATACCGACCGATGTAGGGCGGTTCCATGGGTTAGTTGCTTTACAAGCTTTTGTGGCAAAGGGGACACACCCTTCTATGGGGAGTCGAACTTCAAACTTTTCATTTATGTACTTCAACCTTTGTTAAACCTTCCTTCAGGGGTGGACGGAGAGGGGGGCTAGGGGGGCTCCCCTCCGAAAATTTATCAAATTACTTATAATTTTTTTAAAAATACAATATAATATAAAATTTTAAAGAAAATTAGTGTCAAAATTTTTTTAGCCCCCCTAAACAATTTCTGGGTGTCAAAAAAATTTTAAGCCCCTCCTAAACAAGATTTCTGAATCCGCCACTGTTTCTTTTATCCTTGTCCTGCTCATTGAGGGTCAATTTCAACCAAGTCATCTTGTTTAAGTTATTATTATTGCTCCAATAAACTTCATACCTAAATCAATACAATAATAGTTCACTTTATCTAATCAAATATAGGATATAAACAAAGGCAAATTCGACGCCGCGGGTTGTCCGTGCCCACAATGGTGCAGTCTTGTCCATTTGGCAGCCCAGTCAGCTGTTGACTGGACTACTTTTTGCTGACTGGGCTGTCTTTTTATTATATTAACTTTAAATAGTTGTAACTTTTAATATATAAGTCCAAAATAAAAAAAAATTATATCATTGTTCATCTAAATTCAAGCTCTTCAAAACAAGACCAGTCATGAATATGTTTTGACAACTTTTTTAAAAAATTATTTTTACATATATATGATGATACACTAAAATGATAATATGATTCATTAATTTTATATTATGATTCATTAAAATTTATATTATGATTCATTAAGTAATAAATGGTGAAATAGATTACAAACTTCGGAACCGATAAAAAATCATTATGTTTTGTAGTGATTATTATTGTTGTATGGTGTATTTTAAACCTTATATGATGAATCATGTATTTCATACATACCAAACATTGTTTTCTATTACATTTTGTTTGAAATTTTTATTTTTACATGTATATGATGATACACTAAATCATAATATAATTCATTAATTTTGATATTATGATTCATTAAAATTGATATAATGATTCATTAACTAATAAGTGGTAAATTAGCTAACAAACTTCGAAATCGATATTATTATTTTGTAGTGTATTATTATTGTTGTATGGTGTATTTTAAACTTTATATGGTGAATCATGTATTTTTCTTACATACCAAATATTTTTTTGTGTTATATTATTGTTTAAATTTTTTTTTTTACATGTTTACGATGATACACTAATGAAGATATGATTCATTAATTTTGTATTATGATTCATTAAAATTGATATTATGATTCATTAACTAATAAGTGGTATATTTGATAAAAAAACTTTGAAACCGATAAACATCATTATTGTTTTGCAGTGTATTATTATTGTTGCATGGTGTATTTTAAACCTTATATGTTGAATCATATATTTTTCATACATACCAAATATGTTTGTGTGTTATATTATTGTTTTTTTTAAATTTTTATATGTTTATAATGAAACACTAAGTTGATGATATGATTCATTAAAATTAATATATGATTCATTAAAATTGATATTATGATTCATTAATTAACAAATGGTGAATTAGATAACAAAATTCAGAACTAATAATGGATCATTATTGTATTTGTGATGTATTATTATTATGTGGTGTATTATGATTTGTATGATATTTTTTAAGCCTTATATATATTGAATCATAAATTTCCTTAATATACCACATTTGTAACATATAATGGGTCATTATTGTTTTGTAGTGTTTTATTATTGTTTTACAGTGTATTTTAAACTGTATATAGTGAATCATAAATGTAGATGATATGTACAAATATATACATGTAACTAATATAAATTTTAAAATTTGTCAAAACATATCCAATATTGGTCTTGTTTTGAAGAGCTTGAATTTAGATGAACAATGGTGCAAAAATTTTTTATTTTGGATTTATATTTCAAAAGTTACAACCATTTAAAGTTTGTACATATTTACTCTCACTTATTTACCATATAACTAGTCCAGTCAGCATGCTGACTAGACTGCCACGTAGATGGACTGCACGGAGGATTGTGCAGCGGGAGTGCACGCTCGACCGTCTGATAAACAAAATAGAATTAAGACAAATAAAACTTCTTCAAATATATTTTCCACGTTTATTAAACATTCATGAGAAAAGAGTCCGATTAGATTAGCGTTATTGACAAATATGTTTTTTATTATAATTTTATGGAAATAGTTGTTTGTAGTTTTATCATAAATTTTATTTACTAAAATATTTTTCACTTTAATCTGAATAGATATTTGTAAAAACTTGTCATATCTAATTTCCTTGTGGTTAAATTTAATATTTTGTACATAGTAACAAAATATAAGTAACTTCAAGCTTAACATATTCCAATTAAAAGCTGAAAATATTTTTCTAAAAAGTTCGAAATATAATATTGTAGTACTTAATATTTGTTATATTTCATTTTGTATAACTAACTTAATATTTCTAAATTACCATTTATTTTAAAAAGGACAATATTATACTTAAATTGCCCGATTATTCTTGATCCAATCCAAATGAGTATTTTAATCATTCAAGTGCAATGGATATCAAAGTTGTCACCATATTTTTCCTAATCTTTTGATTATCGATAATGGAAACTACTTGTGCACAGTACAATAATAAATCAAAAGAAAAAAGAAAAGAAAAGAAGAGTGATGGCTTGCAATTCTTAAAACGACGCGTTTATGTGGTTTTTGAAATGGCGCCAGACCCTGCTGACCCGCAGACTACCGAGTGGAACCTTCACACTTGCCACATTATATTTGAATTCGGAGTGATCATCCGAGCAATTTTTCCCTCCGTTTCTGCTACTCCTCCCTGTAAGAAAAGTCTCTCTCCTTGTTTCTCTTTTCCTTCCCCCTTCTCGCTCTTTGCCTAAATTCACAGCAAGGTTTTAAAGATATTGCAAGCCGAACTCGAATGCTCAACCTCTGGTTGCTAAACGATCGCGGATTTATTGTGATGATCGCGCTTCGGGTTTGATTCTGTGTATAGCTCCTGGAGACTGAAATAGTGAAATCTTGATGCTTCGATTCGATTCTTCAACTCTTGTCTTTCTGCGTATCCGGATGCAAAAATGAGAATTTCTAACCGTTCAATGGCTTATATTATTGTCGGCGTTGTTTTCTTCCTATCGCTTTCCTTCCGATGCAATTCCGAAACTGATCCGCTAGATGGTAACTCTCTTTGTCTCTCTCTTTCTCTCATTACCGAATCTTTCGTTTAATTCTTTTCTTGAACTTGCTCCGTCCAATGGCCTGATCTGGTTTTCCAAGAAACGCTTAGCTTGGTTGCGGGTGTTTGCTTCTTGCATTTTACAAACTTCTACACAGTTCTCAAAGTACGCCTTTTCTTGTGGCGTCATCTGGAAGATGAATAAGTGCGATCGGTTGAACTGCTTGTTCGTTAGTCGAATAGTTTAATTGTAGAGTAGTGATACAGATCGGGCAGATATTCATTAATAATTGTTTACTCACTTTTGCGGAAAACTGCTAAGTTCTTTATCACAACTATCGCGTAATTGGGGGGGGGGGGGGGGGGGGGGGGGGGGCTTCAATGAATGCTGATTTTATCAGCAGTAAAATCGTAGTTGCTCTAGGTCAATGCGAATATACGGTCGCAGGGCTGATGTTATGCATAACTGACAAATTGTGATAATCTACTGTTGTTTAACGTCTGCTTGTCCTCTGTTTGGGCGTTCATGAATACAGTAATCGTTTTGCAAGACATATACAAGTCCCTGAGCAGCCCACCTCAGCTGATCGGATGGAAAACAGAAGGTGGTGATCCTTGCGGAGAATCATGGAAAGGCGTTTCATGTTCGGGATCATCTGTCTTATTCATGTAATATCTAACTGTTTCACCTACAGTTCCTTTATGTATTTTTCCTGTTTGCATTGGCTCACTTATTCGTTTTTGTTTGCGAATAAAAATATAGCCAACTTCCCGGCCTAGAGCTAAAAGGTTCTCTTGGAGGGCAACTTTTCAATCTTCACAACTTGAAGCACCTGTAAGCAGCTTTACTTTCGGCAGAATTTACTGTTCTGAGGAAAATTAGACCTGCCTTGTTTTTTTTTCACAATAGAGTGATTTCATCTTTTAATTTTGCTCTTTTTTTTATAACTAGGGATGTTAGCTTCAATAATCTTCTGGGAGAACTCCCATTTGGCTTGCCACCTAATGCCTCCCATATGTAAGGCTTAACCTTCTGAC
This sequence comes from Limonium bicolor, assembly GCA_023374045.1. Classification (NCBI taxonomy): domain Eukaryota; kingdom Viridiplantae; phylum Streptophyta; class Magnoliopsida; order Caryophyllales; family Plumbaginaceae; genus Limonium; species Limonium bicolor. The sequence goes on from CM041778.1 coordinate 58,975,933, forward strand.
CTCAGTTGACATTATCTTGATTGAATGCCATCATATTGCGATCCATATAAGGGTTCTGTCAGCGCTCATTTCCAAATCACCACTGCTTACCTTTTTTTTTTTTTTTTTGAAAAAACCACTGCTTACTATTGCTTTTGTGCATGCAGAAATCTGTCATCTAATAAATTTGTGCAGAACCTTCCATATTCCTTGACTTCCCTACAGAGTTTAAGACATTTGTAAGTATCATGCTGCGTAATTGAATTTCTTTTAGATTAATCGCTTGGATAATTTGCTATATCGTGAATCTCATAGGAACCTGAGCCACAATCTGCTGTCTGGAGTAGTTGGCAATGTATTCACTGGCCTTCAGAATCTGAAAGAGATGTATGATCCTGAATTGTCTTTCAAGATCTTATCTTGTAGCATAATCTTGTACATTATAAGTGCAGCTTCCAAGTTTATCAAAGCAAGAATGGGAAATGATAATTATGACTGTCTCTGTTGTTTAAAATCTCTAGTTTTCTCACGCAAATAAATATATATTGCAGGGATTTATCATTCAACAATTTCACTGGAGATCTACCAAGTTCATTTTCATCTCTCACAAATCTGACACGACTGTAGGAACAAATTTCCATAGTTGAAATATTCTAGCTACACATCAAATATATTTCTCCCATTCGAAATGAGAATTCTGACTCCTTTGATTCACTGACCTAGGTTCTTGCAAAACAACAATTTCACAGGCTCCGTGATTTACCTGTCTGATCTCCCGCTGACAGACCTGTAAGGGCCCTCAATTGTTCCGCTACAAAACTCCGTTTCATTTATCTGTACTCAAATCTAGTACATTCTCGTTCCCATTTCAGGGACATCCAAGATAACTGTTTCAGTGGAATAATTCCAGAGCATTTCCAAACCATTCCAAATTTGTGGTAACTATCAGTCTTCCAAATGGTACTCCGCAAGGTTACTTGCACTACACTCATTACCAACGTCGTTTCTCCTTTGCAGGTTCGGAGGCAATCGATTTCATACTGACGGAAGTTACCCCCCGTGGAAGTTTCCTCTTGATGATGTTCCCGTTCAACAGAACATATCCAGCCCACCGACTGTTGAATCAAATGCCATTGGGAACTACCTCTCTCCTGTGGCGCATCGGCACAAAAATAAAGCAATGAGTGCAGGAGGAATAGCATCCGTCGTTGGGGGAGTTACACTTCTTACGGCTTTCACTGCATTTTTTATTGCCAACCACATTACCCGTGCTCGCATGAATAACATTAGGGACGACGGCAACAACGATGATGACAGCTCAGTATATTCTGTTCCAGTCAATCCGAATAGAGGTCATACGGATGATAGTACGCTATGCTCTTGTTTTTATCATACTTAACTGTGATTTTTCGTTTGACAATATAGTACTTGTTTTTGCTGTTAAGTATGATCAAGTTTAGGCTATGCTAGAGACGTGATAGTTCATAAAAAACTTCCAGATCCTTTCCGTTGAAATGAAACGTCATTTGGACAAGTTTCATTTGTCTAACCTGAATCATAATGGTGAAAGTCGGAACGCCATGCTAGTCAGTCTCCAAGTATATTAGTATCCTTTTTGAGAAAACAGTCGTTCAAGTTTTACTGTTCTTCTCATATGTTCTTCACACCATAAATCATATGTGAATTTACTTTCAGATCATTCATCTAGTGCTCCTACAGAGAGCCCACTCATCATGATGGTCGATTCCCCTCCACCCATAATCCTGCCAAGACATACACCTCCAGCTCGTCAGATAACAAAGGGGAGAACATCTCGCAGAAGTTTCTCTAGAAAATGCAAAATGCCCGTGAGCGCAAAACTTTATAGCATTGGAGAGCTTCAAACGGCTACCAATAGCTTCAGCGAGGAGAACTTTTTGGGAGAGGGATCACTTGGTTCAGTTTACAGAGCTGAATTCCCTGATGGTCAAGTAAGTGTTGTAACCTCAAACTAACGAAGGTTCATGTAGATCCGTTATTGGTTGAAGTCATCACCCTGTTTCTTTATCAATCATAGATGTTTGCTGTGAAGAACATAAGTACCATATCATTGTGTCTGCAAGAGGAAGAACAATTTCTGGACGTTATTCGTGCTGCATCGCGTTTGAAGCATCCTAACATAATTCGGCTCACTGGCTACTGTGTGGAGCATGGACAGCACCTTATTCTGTATGAGTATGTCAGGAATTTGACTCTTGATGATGCCCTGCACTGTGAATATTTCATGCCTCTTACCTGGGGCCTCCGTCTGAAGATAGCTGTTGGAATTGCTCAGGCGCTGGAGTAAGTTCTGGTTGACATATAAGTTAGCAACTTTTCCCTGTATGCTTCTCTTTTCCACTTGCTTACATGTCGTATGCTCAACCATTCAGGTATATGCACTCCAACTCACCGCCTGTTGCTCACTGCAATCTGAAGGCCGCCAATGTTTTACTGGATGACGAGCTCCTTCCGCGTCTATGTGATTGTGGGCTGGCCATTCTGAGGCCTCTCACGAGCAATAGTGTCAAAGAGAAGGTAAGGGCCTCCACGTGGTTGTCATTTTATGTAGTCTTGTAATGTGGTCTAGTATGGAATTTCTATACAGAACACCCATAGTTGCGCCATACCATGGACTACGACCATATTCTCTCATATCTGTTAAGAAACCCGGATTTGCAAATTGTTGTTTGCTCTACTCCCCTCGATGTTAAACAAATAACAGTTTGATTTGTCTCACAACAATAGGCTTCAGAGATGGCCATTAGCAGTTCTGGCTACATCGCACCTGAACAAGGACAAGCAGGGGTAGATGCAACAAAAGCTGATGTGTATGCCTTTGGAGTTCTGCTTCTAGAGCTTCTGACAGGGAGAAAGCCTTTTGATAGGTGGGAAAAGTCATTGCTTCTTCTATTTGTACATTTTGATTTGCTCTTTACGCAAATAAATTTCTTTTTATTTACTTTTATCTCAGTTCAAGACCAAGGGAAGAGCAATCCCTGGTTAAATGGGCTTCAGTCCGGCTCCATGATGTTAGCGCTCTGGAAGAAATGGTCGATCTGGGCATTAAACGATCATTTAACTTGAAGGCTCTTTCTCGCTTTGCCGATATCGTCTCACTTTGTATTCAGGCACATCACCTTTTCACTGAAAATACGGCTAGTTTTGCTTTAGACTTTATTCTTATTTGTGTTGGCAAGTTTTCATTTCGATTATTATTCATCTTTAGAGAAATCTTTTTGTGAAACATCCAGCTAGAGAAAGAATTCCGACCACCGATTTCAGAGATCAGGGAAGCCCTGGCAGAGCTGCTACCAATGTCCGGGGTAGGCGGGCAGGACGGAGACAGCTTGGACAAGTCATTCAGGACAACCCACACTCGGTTTGTCAGCTCCCCATCAATGTCCGTGTAAAGAGTTCCCAAGCCACTCGATAAACATTCGGCTACATACTCTTGTGGCGGCTAGATACCCAAATATTAGATTTGCTTAGGTACCTCTTGTTGTGCATATTTTACATTGCGGAAGTTTAGTTAGAAAGCGCGGTCTACATCTGACGCCTGAGACAAGAATTACACTCAACCTTTGGTGATGGCAAATAGTATTTCTTCAATCACAGTTATAAAGATCGCAACCATATTGGCACGAACTGAGAATAAAAAAGATAAGAGAACATACAATAAGCTAAGCAGGCGAAAGCACTTGCCTACAATGGTTAGGTAGATATATTATCCCTCACATAGTCAGAGCAAGTTGTATATCTTCTAGGTATTTACGCAGCTAAGCTAGTGCTCAGCAAGGAATTGATCTCTCCAACTATATTAACTGGTCTTCCATTAAAAATCTTAGAAAGAGTTTCCTCACATAGTTTCTTCAGCTCCTTTGTTTTTACCAAAGCGACTTCCTGCAAATGAAATGCCACGTCAACTTTATTTTGTAGCAACTATAATCACCTGATCCCAATCTGAAACGAAATTTCTACGGGAAAAAAAATGAGAAGTATTGCACACAGACAAAATGGTGCAAAAATGCACGCAAAAGCTAGCTGATACTATAAATTCAAACATCTGAAATCATCAGATTCCATATATGGCTACTAAATATTTATTGAGTGAAGAAACTGGCCATACACAACATAATTCCTTAGTTACTCACTTGTTTAGGCCAGGATGAAGCCATTGCATTCTGCAGCTCCCTGCGCCTATCAGACAATTCTTTCAGAACATCCTTCAATTTCACTTCATGATGCTTCTTTTGCTCTATTGAGCTAACAAGTCTGTCAAGGAACCTAGAGACATAGCATCAAACCAGTCATGTAAGAATTAGAAAAGGAAAAGCAGACTGGAAGCAGCAAAGCCATGTAATAAAAGTATGCAACTATAAACTCAGCTACGAAGTAATGTCCCCGGCCCTGACAGGGGGTAATTATGGACGTCAAAACAAGAAGACCAAATATATGTTAAGAGAGAGTAATCAACAAGGAAAAGAAAACCCCTTCTACATAAATGCACCCTTTACAGCTAAGACCAAAGTTGCAAGAACTATAAATTATAAGGGCAAGAAGATCAATATTGGTGGTTAGAAATACCTTCTAGAGTTAAGAATCATAATTAAATCTCGCGTTTTACGGTTTGTTAATAAAGATATGACTGTAGAAACATCAGACAACATCTTCTGGATAGCATCAGGTGAGTACTGTTGCACTACAAAAGGAGCAACTGCCTGGACTTGGTGTTGCAAGGATAAATTATCTGGATTTGTCAATTCCACGAATCTCTGACTTAAAAAGGCTTTAATCTGACAAACAATAGATCAAATCATAACATAAATCAGCTTTAGCAGCCCTGCTGCCCAAAATGGTGGCACAAAATGGTTCTACTATAAAAATAAAACAATTAGCATGCACATACCTCAAAAAGATCATCCAGAATCTTATTGCGATATTCTGTCTGTAAAAGGGGGCTTCTATCTCCTGCAACTTCTTGCGTCGGTTGAGACGTACTAGTGTTGGACGATTGAACTTCTCTGCCTGCACTTTGGGAGGAATTTTCACAGATATCAACTTGAGCATCCTCAACACTAACATCCCAACAGATCTCCGAAGCCCCCCAGGCTGATGCTTCTATTTCTACAGGACTGGTATGAGTAGAGTTCGCATTTTCATTTGTTGAAGAATCCTGTAACAGATCACTGGCATTTACCATTTCATATGGACCTAATCCATTACCAGGATCATCAGCTTCCTCAACATTACCAATATCCCAATCAATCTGAGAGCTGTCCACTGTTATATCCCAGTTAATGGTGTCCCCGCCCGCAGACATGGCACCACCCATATCATTTTGTCCATCAGAGGCAGACACAGCACTTTCAAGAAAGTCAGATCCTAAGCTCACAGCAACTGAAGGAGGATTATCAACTATACTCCGCAAATTTGATAACACGGAGCCAGATGTCCCCTGAAGACACAAATTAAATTGCTTCAGCAAAGAATAATCTTTAGCTCTGGTAATTTCAGTCAAAATTCTGGGTTAAAGAAAAAAAAGAACAGCCATTCTTGTGATAAAAAAAATGGAATTGGAATAGGTGCCCCTACATCTTTTTCTGTGTGAACATCTTTGATGAAGTTGGAATAGTAGTCCAAAGCCTGTGCAACAGAGTCGCCACGTGCAACTTCTAGTACTCTGCCAAACATGACAGGAAGTGAACTCATGGCACTTTCTAACAGTTCCAACCTGACATTGTTTCCCTGCACAATGAGAGAGAATAAATATTTAAAAAAGAACAAACTGCAAACTGCTACGTGAAGATTACAAAAGACTGTGGTTGTACCTGTAATCCAAGCTCTTGGCAAGCCTCTACATACTTAGCCGCAGACAAACCTGCCTGTCTTTTAATATCAGCTTCCTTCCGGTCAAGTTCAGCAAGTTGTTGGTGTATTTCTGAACCTGCTTTTTCTGGTAAGGACTTTAGAAGAAATTAAGTAAATCACCATGTGAACTTCAACAAAAATACAAGCAACACATTGCACAGAACAAGCAATACCTAAGTGTGAGCTTACATCTCATAATTCACATTTTGGGCCATTATCTGAGCAGCCTCACCAAGGAACATGTGATCCTTCTCAAAAGCTTGTACAATAGCCTCCCAGACACCCTACCACACAGTAGTGGAAATGTCAACACTACACTATGCTTATGCTTCTGTTCAAAATAACTGACCTCTGGAAATCGAAGCAAGGAACATCACTTGACTGAATTAACATGGCCAAAGAAAGTGATCTTACAGCAGTCCCAGAAAGCCGACCAAAAATGTTGCGACTTTCTGAAGTAGTTCTCAGAAGTGTGTCATATATCTTCTTAGCTTCCAGATAACTGACCCCTGGAAATAATCATACCAACTTTAGGTCAAGGTGATCTTGTGAATGTTCTTAACACTTCAGTACCAAGAGCGCAATTGAAATTCCGGGAAAGTTATACATCTTGTGTATTGATAAGAAACAAATTCACCACAAATAAGTAAGAAAGTTTGAGATTTTTCATATAGAAGAAAAAAAATACACAAACACGTATAATTAGAGAACATCCTAGCCTACGCTGAATTAGGAGAGCTAAAAGCTTCTAGTTCATATAATGGTCAATATAGAAACTAAACAAAATATTCAAAGAGGCTCTGGAACTAAACAAATAAAGATGCCCTCATTTTTTTATAACTAAATAAGAATTAAGATTTGGATACAATGCCAAAAAAAAAAAAATTTACAACGGTGGAGCAAAGAGAAGCAACATATGTTGCACTGGCAAAAGTTGTAAAGGAAATACATTTTGGGATGAGAAGCCTACGCAGTCAATTATAAAATGAGGAAATATTACATTCCTCCTTGATGCATACTGCCAACAGACAATCATAATACTATTAATACCTCCAGAGAAAGCAACCAACAGAGACCAGACCTCGTATAGAGTATTCTTCTCAGACGCAATAAAAAATAATTGTGAGATTTATAATCCTAGCCAACTCTTTTGGAACAAGTCCACAGGAAACTGGATCACAAGCCATAATGGAGCATCATATAAACAATTCTAGTACAAAGGTCGTCACTCAATAGCACATGGGAATCAAATTCATAGCAAGCTTGTCCTGCTAGTGGAAGGGTCTAAAGGTTAGATCTAGGTGACATAGCCACATCCTGAAGGACGTTGGGCTGTTAGCGCCATAGCGGTAGTGCTCCAAGTGAAAGCCTTCACTATAACCTCCACGGGAAAAGGAATAAACTAGAGAAGGACAAGACTTTATCCATGAAAGTCCTAAGTGAGCCTCCAATATAACTTCCACCACAAATTCCAAGTGCAAAGTGAAATCCCCCACTATAACATCCCAAGACAAATGCAGTAAATGACAAATCTTTAAACCGTCATACCACGACACCCTTTTGACTATAACCTCTTTCTTACCTCTGTGAAGTGCAAAATGGTTTAGTGGAGCAGGAGCAAGCAGCATGACACCTTATATTTTCTATCACCGAGAAACACATTTTCATAGATCACCTCAATTAGTGCTTCAAATATCTATTTTCACTGTAACTAAACACCAAACTATAGTCAGTACACTTGTGCAGCTAATTAGATGCTCATCCTCAGTCATTAGAAATCGAACTTGTGACCAAATTCAATAGTAAGTCAGCTGCACTGCATGCAGAATTTCCAGGTTTTTTAGACAATCGTCATCACACACCACTATACTTAGGTAGAAGAACAAGTAGATACATATATGTTTTAATGACGAAGCAGAAACCTCATGCCGTATAATTTCAAGGGCATACAGGCGACTGACATAGCGAGCGTCCCTTTTTACTACCAACAAATGAATAAAATGGGCTCGGACCATATACTTGCCACTAACACAGACCCAAAATTTAGAATTATCTATGTCGAAAATGATGGTTAGGTTTCAGTCATGAATCATGATAAATTCACAAAGCAGACAAACCGTCAGCGTCAAGTGTCTGAAAGTAGGGATCTATGTCCTTTGGCAGCGAGGCAAACGCTGACGAGATCTTCGCCCTCAAGGCAGCATACCGCTTTCGCCAATCGGCCGGAATTTTCTTCCGATCAACCAACCATTCTGCACAATCCAAAAATAAGTAATCGTAAATACAAATTTGGAAAGCTTATACCGATCAAATTAAAGGTACTCAACAAAGAGAATACGAAGAACCTCCGAGGCGTGAGAAAGTGATATCGATAGGGAGATTCTGAATATCGTCTTGCTTTTGCATGGTTATCAGCAAAAAAAAATGATTCAACTCTGGAGTATGAAATGTGCACGACAGTTACGATGCAGAACTGTAGTCTTCAGCAAAGTAAGACCAGAAGACGAGGATAGTAGGGACGAAGACTTGCCAAGATGCAAGCCTTGCGGAGAATCAGCTGGCGAGCAAGCAATTCGTGGGCTTCATCCAATGTGATGGAAAAATTGGTGCTAGGCCCAAAGACAGGCCCGTGTACATACAGACAAGGGCCTTGCCCTTTTTCTGTCTATCGGCACACATTACATGAGAGTTTGGACCGAGTCGGGTACCCTAGACTGATCCTGAAAATCTGGAGGGTATCAAGGTAATTTGTCGCTCCCTCTCAAAAAAATACTTTCACGTTTCGTTTCCACACAATCCAGCTCTAGCTGTTGCTCTCCCCTATCGCATTTCTCGTCTTCCCATTCCTTTGGCTCTTCTTCTGATCAAACCAGGTATATTTCGATTTTGGTCGCAATACTATATAGACCTTTGCTATTCGCGAAGTGTGTCGCATCTACCTAGTTTGATCAGCTCTGTGCATCGGCTACATAATTTCGACGGTTCTGGATTAGGGTTTGGAATTGATCTCACGCCTGCTCGCGATTTGGTTTTGACTGGGCTTTAGTTAATTTTTTCTTATTTCTATGCGAAATGAACTTTAGTGATTAGATACTTGCAAATTATTTCCCCGCAATTGGGAATCATCGGGTAGATCTCTAATATTTGATTTTTCGACTGTGATGATTGCTACAACGAAGTATTATTGTCAAACTCCTTCGAAAAATGTTAGTATGGATTTAATTTGCTCTCTGGTAATTTATCATTGTGGTTGTGATCTTTCGCTGAGATTTTGCTATCTTAGATTGTCAGTCTCAGATTTAAAAGATGGAGACTGATCCCTCGGAAATGAGGTACCTGGAAGATGATGATTCTTCAACAATGAAGATTATGAAGGGTGCAACCAGTGGTCTAGTTGCTGGAACTATATGGGGAACTGTGGTTGCTACTTGGCATGATGTACCGCGTGTAGAGAGACGAGTTGCGCTTCCAGGATTGATGAGGACACTGAAAATGATGGGTAATCATGGATTGACTTTTGCTGCCATCGGAGGAGTTTATATTGGTGTGGAGCAGTTGGTGCAACATTATAGGATGAAGAGAGACTTTGTAAATGGAGCTGTTGGTGGTTTTGTTGCTGGAGCTTCAGTTCTCGGCTACAAGGGTGAGTTTCCCATCATGTGATCCCGAGTTTGCTAAACAGTGATGTTAATTGTTTATGTTCGAGATCTTTTCTTCTATTTTTCTTTCCCTTTCGCCAAGTCCTGTGATTAATTCCTAAATTTGTTAATTAGTGAACAAAATACTACCTTGAGTTTCATGCTTTCCTACAAATGTTTTCAGTGGCCCCTTTGCAGTGTTGGTTCATATGTGCAAGAGGCTTCTACATTTGCTTTAACCCTTTGCTTCTGTTTAGCTGTCATATTTATATTTAAGGGAAAATGCTGGTTGACTTACTGATTTTTACAAAGAGTGCTTTGTACTTACATTTGAATACTTGGGGCTTTCCTGACATGGACTAATTCCTACTTCTAGTGTAGATATTGAGTTGCAAATAGTAGGGCCTTCTTTTGCTGATTTTGGTCTTTTTTTTTCAAACTTGTAAAGTTTTCAGTTTGTATGTTTTTGCTTAATAATTTTACAAAATCCTTTAGGGAATTACTATGTCATTACATATAATTATTTTAATCCTTCATAGTTGAAGCCAGATTCTATGACAATTGTGTTGGTTCTAGTCAATCATACCTCTTGGTAACAATACTTGTATCATTTGTATACCATTGTCCATCAGATGCTATTGTAATGCTTTATGAAAGTGTAATTGAATGTCAAAATTAGTGATTGTGTGAATTCATTCTTCAACTGGCAGGAAGGACCATCTCATCAGCACTTTCAGCAGGCGCAGCATTAGCTGTGACCTCTGCATTAATTGATGCTGGGGGTCAGACAACAAGAATTGACAATGGGAAGGAATATTACCCTTACACCACAAAGAAGAGGTCTGCTGATGGAGGCTTGTCTTGAATATGAATTTGTTTCCTGACCAAAAAGTTAAGGGAGTTGATGCATCTGAGATAAATTAGAATGTTTTTTTTGCTTTTCTCTCTTTTGTATCTCTTTTAAGGGAGCCTTTCTCCTTTGACAGGCTCATAATTGTACTACCTTGGCTCTCTGGAAATGAAAGGGAAAGCTAAAATAAACATTAGTGGTACAACTGTGGCTGTTGCGACTTATATCATGTTTGCTTTCCTGCGTGTTTTGGCATTTTTCTTCCGTGCAGAATGAGGATAAGACTTCTTGGTGTAGCTACATGCGCAATGAAACGATGTCGTTTTTTGCTTCATGATTTGACTGATGACAGTCATTTTGAGCCTGCTGTTGTCTGTTTTTGGTGTGGGATATGGTACTTTGCTGACAAGCAAGCTTAGCTTATGGTATCATTGCTTATTCACACACAGCTAGGTACTTAGGCTCTGTTCGGCATGGCTGTTTTGGCAGCATAAATGTAGCATATTTGACAGCAGGAATGCGCTGGCATAAATGCAGCATATTTGTTGGCAGGAATGTGCTGACATAAATGCAGTTGTTTTGAAAACTGCTGTTTGGCAGTGCAGCATATATGCAGCATGTTTGATTCAGTTAGTTATATATAGTGCGTTTACCGTTTTCGTATTACAATTATAATTTATTATATTACACTACATAACTTTATTTTGTTAGAAAATAAATAAAAAAATTCACAAACAATAAAATTTTTATTTCTATTATTTAAGCAAAACTTGTAACTCCTAAACAATATATTTTTATTATCTAAATTTTATAATTCTTACAAATAAAAGCATAAAAAAGAGAAAAAGTGTTTAAAATGTTATGTGAATTTATTTAGTGAAATTATAATTTTAATAAATATAATATTTTTGTAACTTTGTATGTTAATAAATTTATATGCATTCATATTTCTATATACTATTTTAATATTTTAATTTATATATCAACAAGTGTGTATATTTATTCGTTTTTTTAATTTTATTAATCTATGTGGTATCAAAAAAATTTTTTTGTAGATTTTTATTATAAATGTGATTTTTTATAAATTTGGCTAAAGATGTAGTACTATTTTTTATAAATTATTTAAAGTATTATGTAATTTGTAATAAATAAAGTAACTTGTAAAAAAATAGTCACAGTAATTGCATTATGAAGTGAGTAAAGAAATGGAAGTGAAAGCACAAAAACGAAAAAGTAGTATTTGCTGCGGGTATTTATGCTGACATTTATGCTGTCATTTATGCTGATATTTATGTTGTTTTACAGTTTTAGGCGAACAGCAAAAACAAATAAAAGAGTCCAAAACAACATATACTGTACATTTAAATGTAAAAAAAATGCGCATAAAATGTGAAGGAACCCATCCTTAATCGGAGATTCACATTCGTCGGATATCGATAGATGGAATTTAGTTTTTTTTTTTCTCATCTATTGAATGATAAAACATTACGAATCATATTACTGATATAAACAATTTGACAGTGAAATAGACCTTGTTGGGCATGAAGAGAGTGCATTGGTTCGTTTATTTTTTTTCAAACATTTCAATCAATTATGAATATCTTGAAGTCATGGACAATGTGTTATGGAAAATAGCCAAGTGTCATCAAATGCTGGTTACATGTTTGTTTCGAAGTCACTACCTAGAGTCTACTATGGTGTAAAAGTGAATTATAGTCTTTTAGTATCTTCAGATTTGAGTATTGTTATATTAACGGAACAGTTGGTCTAATCTAAAAGAAAATAAGTCCTACGATGTGTTGGAAACTCGGAGAAAGCCGGGAGTCTAATAATGTTTTTTTTTATTAGGGGTGTAAGTTAACCTATATATCGGCTAACCAGGTGTCTAAGTTAACCTTTATAGCGGTTAATATGATTTTCAAAAATTTAATTTCATTACTATTCCGTTTACAATAGTTAGCGGTAAACCAGACGTACGGTATTTCAAGTTAACCGTAAAACGGGTGTAGATTTTTTTTCATTTTTATAATCTATTGTAACTATAACAAACTAGATCAAATGAGAAAATAAAAACAATCAACTGACAAGTAACAGCCCAGTTAACCCACATGTGAGATATTGTCCGCTTTGGGCCGCAGCCCGCACGGTTTTGTTTCTGAGGGTGATGTACTCACACCACTCAAAAGGCCTCTCACAAGGGGAGAGTATCCCCACACCTATAAGGTGTGGTTCGTGCGCTCTCCCGGTCAATGTGGGAGGTGACCCCTACACTGGGTATCACAGAAGCACTTGCTAGTTCAATTTCATATGCAAGCATTGATTTACCCACATGTCATATAGCACAAATAATAAGTATATCCATTTTAACATGTTCAATCATCTAACAAAGTCATTATATGATTATACAATGTGCATTACAAAACCACAGTGAAAAAAAATACAATTTACGGATACAAATCAAGATCAATTCATTTAGATCCAAACAACGTCTCTTAAGACCTATATTCTTAACTAATTGATGGCAAATACATCTCAAATGATTTATTGAACATAATTATCTTTTATATTGCTTATGATGTTTTTCATTGTGCTTTATATACGTTCTAGGTTACTAGTATTATTTTTTAAAATCTTAGGTTATCATTGTTCAATGGGATGAAACATGTACAATGTTAGGTGCAATACACCTACTGAGCAAACAAATTACAATTTAATAGCTTCTTTCTAGCTAGATGTTCACATATCTGATAGATAACGATAAAACATATATATACATATTGCAATTAACACCTTAATGCAGCAATTATGTGCATGTGATTACAAGTTCTAACTAAGGCCTTTGACATAGAACAAAACATGTATTGTCAAATTTAATGTTTAGACTTACGATTATGACTTCTCTTTGTATTGTTTGGTGTGTAACTTTTTTTTTCTATAGGTATAATATATATATACAACCGGTTAACCGCAGTTAACCGTGGAATAAATCTTTCATACCGTTACCTAAATCGCTACCAACAATTTGGTTAACCGTACCACAAAAACCGGTGCAGTTAACCGCTAATACGGTACGGTATAATCGGTTACGGTTGCTACCACGGTATCAGTTTTTTTTAGCAGCCCGAATGCTGATCACTCCACAACATAGAAGTCGATCAATTATTTGAAGGTCCACAATAAGTAGGATAGTAGCTTTATGAATTTACCTTTCAATCCAAAGTTGTAATTATCATTTCAAAGTCTTTATAAAGTTACCATTTACTTCAACCAAAGCTCAGCTCTTGCTTACTTTTGGTTATAAGGAAAGTGGTGTAGATACAGGGAGAGATTGAGAGGATTACCTGAAATTCTGAAATAGGAATTTTGTCTTCTTGAATTACAATTTACAAGTACCCCTATTTATAATCGTAGAAAATTAGACCTATTACAAGCTAATGATAGAGATAATATTTGATAAAACAGAAAGTAAATACTAACAGAACTAGGGTTAATAAAATATAGAAAACACCATTCAGGAGAAACATGTATATGAAAATAACCTAATTCTTTACCCTAAGGGCATCCATAATGTAGAGAGTTTTTTAACTTATTTTTAGGTTTCATGTCAATAAAATATATATTTTTAATGTGTAAGCAACTCAACCAATATATTCATCCTTACAATAAGAACGTTTCCTAACATTCTCACTCATCTCACTATTTTCTCATCCCCTACCACCACTATTTTCTTTTTCTTTATCATCCCGTTAAATATTTATTAATAATTGATGGCAGTGAAACAACCAATCAAATTAAATGTCTGTACGTTGCTTAAATAAGAAACGATGGATAGAGAAACTTGATAGATTACCACCGTAAAGTTTTTATCAATTTCTTACTTATGGAATCCACACCATTGTGGATGCCCTAATATCAAAAAATACCGAACATATATCCCAAATACCAATCTTATCTTCTTAAATGATAGTTTTTTTAGTTAACTTTTACTAATTAAGGAGGGCGTCATGTTAGGACAACCCGTATATACTTCCTCTTCTGAAGCAGTCACTTTCTTAAATGATAGTAGTAATACAATAATATAACATATTTGACATTCTTGTTGTTTCTTCCCTGCCAACACTCACTCTGTCAAGTAAGTATGTAAACAATAATAAAATAGTTTAGGATCGAGTATAAGGTGTCAACTTTCCCACATTCGATACCATGAAAATTTATACCAAATACACTTACATTCAGATCCTCATGCTAATATATGTTCACCATACCAAATGATTGGAGTCTTGTCCCTTAACTATGGCTTCTAGCAAATTCTATCTACTCTACATCCAATAGTAAACCCCTCTGTGGGCCCATAAAAGGAAAACTTTAGGATAATTTATTGTGTTATTATATAAACTAGCACAATAGCTCCACTTATGACACTATCACCAAAAGTCTTTAATATATTGATGTAGATACGTTATGAACCATAAAAACTAGAATGTGTTGCACCTTTTAAATTTTTCCAATGAGGCGTGGTTATAAGACTTAATATATGGAACTATTTGATCCTTACAAGATCAAATCGTACTAGTAATATTTTGCATCCAAGAGCACTAGTATTCTCACAAAATCACCAGCAAAGTGATACCACCACATCCATAATTTAGAAGTCTAGTGACCTAGCATGTCTCCTTTTAAGATCATATGACCAAACCTCATCACCATTTGAAACTAACATTTCATGACTAACATCGACCTGTAGAATCTTAGATCATAACTAGAAATGCTTTTTTTTTTTATTTCAACACGAAATATAACTCAATCCTAGCACAAAAATTATGAGTTTTGCATTTTAAAATTTCAATATAAACTTTTGGATTAGTATTAAACAAGGTGCCAAAACATCGGGTCTTGCTTGAATTGACCCTCTTACAAAAACTAGAAGCAATATGTATATTATTCTCAAGTCAAGTTTTATCAGGTACGTTTAAAAAAAGTAGTATATAGTTGGATTTTGTCTTCTATGTTGGAGTTGGGTCAAGTTCAGGTTGTCGCATGCGTGTCCAACCTAATATTCTTCAAGTATCGGGTGACTAATGGTATGTTTGAGGTTATCAACCCCAGTATATTTTTGTTTTAGGTTTGTGATATTCGTTGTGTTTGTGCAATGTTCAACATTGCCCATTATCTGATTTTGACATGTCCAGTGTTGATCACTTTACACCATGGACTCCCGCCAAAATACTCCTTAATGGTCCATATCTCACTCTCAACACTATCCCTCAGTTGGCTTGGTCTTGGTCCACATAATTTAGAAACCCATATACAAGTATAGTTGGCTAAATATTTTGGAAACTCAATCAAGCTTAACGTGAACCAAAAGATCACAATCTTGCAAGACCAACCTTTATTGCTTGTGAGATTGTCATGCACACCTATTTTTCATGCTTTCCCCTAAGTTGCACCATCAAACATGCACTAACATTAGTTTTTGAAAATGTAGCAATCCACAACTTCACAAGAGATTGGTCTTCACAATCGTGAAGTCATCTAGTAAATCTTAACCCTATATTGAAGTTAGAGGTCATGGGCCTCACAATTTTAACTTTTTAAAAATACATATCTAAAAGCTAAGGATGAAATATATGTGTTGTCAAAGTTAATAGAATCGGAGGCAGAATGTATTTCTGTTCCAGGACTTCAAAAAAATAGTGAAATCCTTTAACGGTATATGTTGATGGGTTGTAGTGGTGGTGGGTGTCTGATGACATAAACATTACTCCCTCCTATTCAAAATATTTATTGTTTTATAGACGAATCTGGACAGATTTAAGTCCACATTCGTCTCTAAAATGACAAATATTTTGAATCAAACGGAGTATTAATTTCACGATAGTTACAGTAAAAAAAATTATAATGAGCATATGGGTTTTACGATGAAAATTCAAAGTCCTCACACACTCAAATAGCCTAACAATCAAGTAGCATGATTGGAATTCGGGGAGGATTTCATAAGTCTGTCATACCAAACCTCGAAGAAGTGACCTAAAACCAAAAAATTGAGCCAATCAACCCGATTCAAACTCAAAATGTGACCAATAATATAATATAAAAAGATGACCTAGAACCCAAATCAATATGAACCAAATCAAATTGAAGGTAGGTCAAATATCAAAAACTGCCTTTATTGAAGTTACCTCAACCAAAGCCACCCAAACTGATGTCACATGATGATCCCAATTGAGGCCCAATATATAAATGGTGAATGAGTTAACTTGATATGTTCTGTCAGCTAAAAGCTTTCCAAACTATTCTGAACCGATCAGAAGTTATGTTCCATAGACCAAAATCCACCCAACCAATTCCGAACCAACCAGAAGCATTAATATCTGAACAAAACCAAAAAACTGAATTCATCCGATCAAATTGAACCAAATATCAAACAATCTAAATTAACTTGAACCAAACCTACTCCAACCGAACCAAATAATCAAATTGCCATGTTTAGTCATAACAAATAAAGTTATTGCAAGTTTTGTATACATAAGAGGTCCCTTTGGTAAGCAAGCAAATCTCAATGATGCAATTTTTTTTTTCTCTTCTTATTATGAGTCCGCATCCGAACCCTTCGAGGATTGAAGTATGAAACGAGTATGCATCCGAAAGTCCCTATCTTAAGGAAAGATATAGTTCGTCATTGATGATTGGTTTCGGTAGAGGTGTTATGGGTTAATCTTCAATATCTTATAGAATCAAAGTTTGTTGAACAGCAGAGCAAGGTGCAAATCTAATTCGTGTTCTCAGGCTCCGTCTCTCGATATCTAGGGTTAGGGTATTGTTAGAGTAAAACTATTCTAAGCAGTAAGACCTAGCTAAAACGGGCAAGTGCACCCAATTCGTTGCAATATAACAAGTGTCGTATCCACAAGGAAATTGGTTTCTAAATACCAAGCTTTGGTACTTTAATGTGCGAACAAAAATTGTAAACGGGGGTTTAGCCGGAGGCAAGCTTAGTTGATTGTAACAATGAAAACAATAAAAACAGTAAATCAAGTGTTGATTGGAATGGATGGAAAAGTACCCTAGGATAGTGGGGAATCGCCTAAATCACCCAATTCCCCAAATCTTGAGAAAATCAAATCTTACCTAATTAGCTAAACCTGTTAATTAAAGAAGGTCAAAGTCACTAAGTAGCATTAAGCAAAAGCTCTTAAATAATAGCCCTAAGATTTTACCCTCAAATCAAGAGTGAAAGAGTTAGGGTTTATCCCCCTTTTTGTCAAGTTCCAAACTCAAACTCAAATGTTGAATGGAACCACCATAAATGCCATAGTTGATCAAATTAAAGCATTAATTGATATTGAAGGAGATAAAAACAAGAGTATTTAATGAGTTAGGTTAAAAGCATTCAATGAGCAATGTTAGGTCAAACCCCATCCTAGGATACAAAATGAGACTACTCATCCATTTAAAAGGGAAAGAGAAGAGAAAATAGAGGTTTAGCCATTAGAGGAGCTTAAGAGCTTCAATGGAGGTAGATTCTTCACTTTCTTCTTCCTTTTTCTCCTCTTCTTTTCTCCCTTCTTTTCCCTCTCTCTCTCTCTCTCTCTCTCTCTCTCTCTCTCTCCTATTTTGGGTTGGAGTCGTGGTGTGTGAATAATGAGAAAGGATGCCTCAAAATTTAGCTTTTCAAAACACAAATCTGGGCAGAATTTCCGTCCGACCGACCTCCCTGGGGCGGTCGGCCCTCTGGTAAAGGAGGCACGTGCTCATTTTTAAGCTTGATCGACCCACCTAGGGTCGGTCCTAAGGTCGTTTGATCCCAGTAGGGTGCAGAAGAGTTGGACAGGGTTGGACTGACCCTCCTAGGGTCGGTCGAGTCCAGTGGGCTTCTCTTTGCACCCGAATTCTCCTGATGCTTCCCGTTGGCTTGGCATCCTTCCCGAAGTGTTCGAACAGTGATGCAACCTCAATTTAAGCTTTCAGAATGTACTCACATGAGTATTTACCAATTCAAATATGTCAAAAGTATAAGCTCACTAATAATCACAAAAGTACTCCATAAAGTGGTGAAATAAGTAATACACCAAGTAAAATGAAGGTGAATAAAGACCTTAAAATAGCACTATTTCACCACTTATCATCTCCCTCACACTTATCTATTTGCTTGTCCTCGAGCAAAATTAGCTAGGAACCCACAACAAGAGGAAACATTTAAAGCAAGCAAGTGTTTAGATGAATTCTTGAATCCACGTGAGCAAAATTTATGAAAAAATCTCAAGAGAAGTGCAACCAACCTTCTCGTGGTGATATGGGTGTGCTTAGGGCAAATAAAAATATAGAGTTTCGGGGTATGATATAGAGTGTTTCCAAGTTCTTAAATATTATGGAACTTGAAGAACTTTTACCATGGCCAACTTCTCTCAAGAATGGGCATTGAGGAAAAACAAAAGGAAAAATAAAGATTTGCATTTGATTCACTTTTGCAACAAGAGATGAGGAGAAGATAATTTGGCATTTTGCCTTGCTTTAATGAACACTCAACTCTCATTTGTTGGTTACATATGATGTCTCTCAAGTTCCTTTTTAAAATTTTCACAAGGAAGCCCTCATAGCAATCCCTAGATGAGAAGATAGAAAGAACCCCTAAGCAGTAAAAATTCATCAAGATAGAGATTTATGGTTGCATTGCATATAAATGCTCCTCGAGAGAGAACTTTTGAAAAATTTGGTTGAAAATTCCAAGATTTCATGGAAAAACTTGCTTACTATAAATGTAACTTCTACATGGAAGTTATAGATATGCATAAGGAAATTGAGTAGTGTGCCAAAAAGAAAAGGTTGTTTCCCCTACACTCGAATGGGACAATGTCCTCATTGTTCAAAGTAAAGCTCAAGGAAAAACAAACAGAAGAACTTTTCGAAGCACTGAGCATAGAGTAGGCAAAAAGTGTAATGCATTGTGTAAATGTTAAAGAGTTAGAGAACTAGTACTCCCCTGATAAGGTGTGAGTTGTTGACGGGTTTTCCGCCACACATGCTAGTGTCCGGGGTCGTTGAAGTGCTAGCTCCGGCGGTGAAGAGTCGAAAACCCTAGGAAAAATTTGCAAGAGCTCCTCTTGCATTTGTCCTAACTCATCCTTGAGGAGTTCTTGTGTTCAGTGTGTATATATCTACAATGCATAGCAAAAAATAACTAGGCGCAAACGGGATTCCGAAGAATACTCGAAAGGTCCAAAGTTAGATACCAAAAGGGGACTCATAAATGAGTCCCATAGCATAATAGTCAAAAAGGTTCTAAAAACATAGCAGTAGTGCGAAATAGAAAGTACTACAATGCGAAAGTAAATGAAATTCAAATGACAAACATAAAGAACATCTAAACAAAATACAGAAGTATAAATGTGAGTCAAAAGATAGACGAAAGTGTAGAGAAACAATAGACACACCGGTATCTAGAAATGAAGTGCTACTGGGGAGGGGGTCCACCACGCTCCATCTACTCACGGAGGTACTGGATATGGGCCTCCATGTGGCGCTGGTGCTCCTCCAATCGGCGCTGGTGCTCGGCCACCTGGCGCTAATAGGCCTCGAACTACTCCTAGGACACGACCTCGGTCGGTGGTGGAGGAGGGAAGGCTAGTAGTGGAGTGGACGCAGCGCTGTGAGTGGAGGGACCAGAAGAGGAGGATGCACTGCTACTCTGGTTCTGTGCAGCATCCACCTTTTGCCAACCAGCGTTGGTGCGAACAAAGCCCATCCGCTGTAGAGAGCAATCGTTGATAGGCTCCATAGGTGGGCTAACCAGCTCACCCTCCATAGGTTGTACTCCGAAGTGGGAGAACTGCCTCTGTAAAAAAAAGGAAAACCCACGTGCTGGGTGTCCTTCTTCTCGATGATGTGGCAGAGGTGAGTCATCATGAGATCCGAGAGGGAAAGTGGCTTGGCTGGATCTGTTGCGACCATGTAATCCATCAGGTAGCAGTCGGTGGCGTTCATATCTTTGCTGTCTCTAGGAAAAATGTTATGTTGGATGATCGCCAGCATGATCCGCTTCACCGGATCTTGCACCATGTTCAAGGTCATAGTGACCCTGACATCGGTCCCGTCTTGGTTTTTGTGACGCTTCTGGACCGGGAGAGTGTTGAGATAGTGACGCCGGTGGTCATTCAGGTCTCTTGGATGGATGAAGGATGAATGCTGGAGGTCATCGTTAGCTAGCTGGAAGAACTTGTGGACGTCTGACCTCCGGACGGTAATCCCACGGCTGCTGACAAAGGATGTGACCTCGCCTGTAACACCCCAACCACTAATCCTTCCATTATCCTCTAACTGTCTCCATAATTACTCTACACGCAGCGGATTCTTACGTACTCCCGACGGGTGATACAACGTCGTTAGCCATTTCAAGACTAACAAGGCTTCTACTACTTACAGTAACGGTCTGACGATTAAGATATACCGAGTAAACAAAATACTTACAATACACTTCCAATACTTACTTACAACCTTGATTACCGAGTATTCAAAAGTATACGAATTACATTCCAATTTCTACAAGTTTACCAAAAACTGTGAGTTTGTACATTCCCTCATTCACACTAAGTTTCACAATTCGATTCTCCAAAAAGGGTGTACCACATGGTACACCGGCTACTCAAAAAGGCGTCAAGCCGTGTACAACTCAGTACACCATTTTCAATCTACTATCTACTCCCAAAAAGAATTCATCATGGTCCTTACTCGACCTTCAAATCTCAGGGGTACCCGTTGAATTAAAAATAGTGCCCCAAGGGGCTCAGCAAAACGTTGCATATGAAATTCACATACCCCTCGTGCTAACGGGGGTACGCCGACTACTTGGTCGAATACATGTTGTTCATTTTATTCATACATACATGCTTTTATACACAATTTTACAATTATATCACAGAGCATACACACATTCATTCAATACACACAAGGAAGACGATACAAGTCAACCATTCATACTTACCGGAATACGGAGATACACTTCTCCAATACATACACAATGCTTGTTAGCTTCTTTACTCACCCGGGTTAATCGGGTGTACTTTACTCTTTTACTCGTGGTCAATGACTTACACTAGTCAAGACCATTTCTCATACAAATACTTTACTTACTTACTTGTTCAAGTCAAGTCGGTATGACCTCCTGGCAGGGACTACGATATCCCACCACCGGGCTTTAGGGTGGCTCACTAATCCAGGATGCTACCCATTTAAGGGGTTTGGTCCATGGAAAAGATTAAGGCCAGGATTCGGATCCAACCTCTTGTGTTTCCTTATCCTCACGCGTGTCCGAAACTATATCGGACTTCTATTCATTCCATTTTACCAATTACTCAAGTTAGAAGGTTAGGTAGTTTGGAATTAGTAGAAGTCATTACTTCCATACCAAGGGTTAATACATTACACATCAAGCTACGCATACACTTCATCCTCATCCATTCATTTCATGAATTATACAAACTAAATGTTCAAGATAATACAACAAGAACAATATAGCGCAAACACAAGTAAGTGCATTAAAACCCGATTCGTGCATTTATCTTATTAGGTGATCACATAAACCCACAAATCAGAGTAGCCAAGGTAGCATACGGGGCATGAGAAAATCATACCGTTCACCGTCGTACTTGTACTCCCGGTTATTCCTCTCGGGGTTCAACTATTCGATTCCTATAACATACACAGAATTGTACGGTCAATGATCTCTTATTGACCTAACTTATTCCTTCATTAATACTTTCATTGTACACTTACTAGTTCTTTACATTCCATACTTGATTATAAAAGTCATTCTTTTCTTATTACCTCTTAAACTTGCTTTCTTATTCATGTACTTACTTCCTTACCATTATTGCTCCATTAATGGTGTACTACTATATATATATATATACACACACACACACACACACACATATATATATATATATATGCATATGATTACTATGGTTACATTTTTTTTTGGACTCGACCGACCCACATGTGACCCGACCGACCCAAACCCCTCTGGGTCGGTCGAAGTCAGAAAGAATCGGTTCCTGGAATCCATCTTGACCGACCCACGACCAACCCAACCTCCTGGGTCGGACAAAGTCAGAAACTTTGACTTTGAAAAATTCTTTACCCGACCGACCCACGACCGACTCACCCGTCTAGGTCGGTCGAAGTCAGGAAGTTTACGTTCCAGTGGTTCTAGTCCGACCGACCCACGACCGACTCAACCCTCTGGGTCGGTCGAGGTCAGAATTGTCCTACTGAATCTGTTTTCACTTCCTTCTTCTATCCATTTCTCCCCCAATCTTCCTACATGTATTCTAACATGTTTTAGTAGTAGTTAGGCCCCCTAAAATACCTTAGTTCATCCATTAAACTCATCACCAAATCTTTGGTTTCCTTACACAATTTTTCCATTCTTGTTTTTCCTAACACTCATGCTACAAAATTTGTTTTTTCCTTCTATGCTACAGATTTTCACCCTAACTTCTATCATCCAATACTCTCTCAACTAATGCCATTACTAGCATTCAAAATGCATTACCTTACATCCTAGTCATTCCCACTACTTAGCTCTTTCTCAATCTGTTTTTAAAATACTAAACTGCTCACATAAGCTCTCAAAACACACCTAGTTACTACCTAGGTTATTCCCTTTTCTTACACAACCAAGTCTTCTAATTTCTAGACAAATTTGGACAGAGTTTCCCCTATAATTTTCACTTTGCCCACATACCATTTCAGCTCACAATTCGTTCACCATCACCACATTAATCCCAACACTAACAACACACAAATTTTCCTGCACACATACATTTATTCCCCAAGGTTCTCCCAAGTTTTTATTCATCATTCAAAAGCTTCAAAACAGTTACATTCTCTTCCTCATTGTACTACCACATAACTACTACTCATAGCTATTTACATTACCCATTTTAAGCATTAAAATCTGTTACACTAATGCATTCAAAGCTAGTTCAAGGTAAGAGCAATTACCTTGTTATTTTAGTGCCTTTCTTTCCTTCCTTTCCTTTCTTCTTCTTTTCTTTCTTGTTCTCAGTTTCTTGTTCAAGAATTAGGCAATGCTACAGCCCTTCCAAAACAACAATACAATTTCAACACTAACCCTTAATCAACCTAGAGCTTAGAGCATGTTTTTAGGGTTTAGGAAAAGGGCATGACCTTCCAACCAATGAGTGGAGTTCTTGACTATCAAGAGAGCAAGATTTCTAGCCCAAGGATGGAGCTAAAAACCGGCTGGAGAACAAGGCACAAGAAATTCAAAATCTGGAAATTTTTATAATGCAAATGAGAGCTAGAAATGGTGGATTTTTGAATTTCTTTTTACCTCAAAACATCAAGGTGAAGAAGGAGCTTCTAATGGTGGACTCAAACCTTCAAATGGCCTCCAACCATGGAAATGAAAATGGAGCTTTTCGATTTTTGAAAGGAGGAAGATGATCTCCTTGACAAGGGGAATTCAATGGTGTAATTTTTGTAGAATTTGGACAAGGTTTGAGCTTTGAATGAAAGGAGAGAAGGGGATTGCTGGGTGAGTGTTCTTCAAGCCTCCATTACCGGTTGGAGAAGAAGAGAAATCAGAAGGATGGAGGGAGTGCAGTATGGTGAGTGAGCGAATAAGGGAGAGAGAGTGTGTTTTTACTTTATTTGTTTGTCATGTAGTGTATAAGAAAGGAATTAAGAGAGTGAGGGAGGAGGGAAAATCAGCCCACACACACACACACACACACACACACACACACTACAGATTTCAGTTTTTAATTTCAAAAGTGGACACATTAGTTTAGCTTATTTACACTCTCACCCCACAACTTCCCGGTTTTTAGAGTTTTTACTAACCGAAACCCGTTTTCTGGAATTTTCTCGTTTAGTTAATTTTATTGGTTCTAAACATTCATTAATGTTTATTAATGACTATTTGGTTGACCAAAATTATTACGAGTCTATTTGACCCGCTTAAAGTCGCGTTTTCCTGGTTTCCTCGATAACACGCTTTAAGGTTCGTTTGTGCTTTTAATCCATTTTAAGGATCCGTTTTCTTCGGGATTTGTTCCCTCATGTTTATTTAGGTTTAATTAAGCCTTTAAAATACTTATTAGCCTAATTAATCACTATTTTTAATTACGGGGTATTTCATCGCCCCTCTTTTTATCCGTCGTTGTGTTGGCGTAGAATTCTTTGATCTAGCGGGGGTGGTATTGACCACCCATGGATAGAACACAGCTCCACCCGAGATAGTCGAAGTAGGGTCCCAGCTGTAAGTGTGCCACGAGCGCGGGTCGACGGAGCACTCTCGAACTATCTCACGCCAACGGTCAGAGTTGAACCAGCGCTTGGCATCTTCGCTGACGAAGATGCCATTAATAAGGCTGTGGTTAGAGTAGCCCAACTTCAAGTTGGGCTCGTTGGTGCGTCTCCTAGCAGCTCGGCGTTGGCGGTTTGCCATTGTTCTACAAAATAGTTAAACAGAAAGGAAAGAGAAAAAAGGGCAAATAACAGAAAGTGAAGCGTTAGAAATTAAAGAGGGATATCATAAGTGATTGGGCAGAGAATCAGCATTAAGAGCAATGAAGAGCAAAATAAACGACGTATTTCTAGATAAATTTTGGCATAGTCTCCCCCGTTTTTCTTCTCTTTCCCGGTTCTAAGAAACTCCACAAAATAAACCAATACGGTCACCAATAAGTTCACCAATAATTTCATCAATAATCTCACCATCACCAAGTTCACTAGGAACACAATGCTTACTAATCACCAATTATGGTCACTAGGGCCACACCAAAATTCAATCCATAAAAATGCACTACCCTTTGCAATTAAAGATCAACTATGCTCAGAAATCATCCAGCAATTCCCTCCAAGCCATTGGTATGATTACACGGAAGCAAACAAAGTAAAATTATGGCATTATCAAACTTAGGACATTAGGCATGAAAATCATGTAAAACCATAAAGGTACCCTATTTTAAACCTCACTTGGCATACAAACCCCATAATTAACAATAATAGACTATCCCTAATTCCAAATCATCAAAATGCACAAATTTTGGGCTTAGGCCCCGTTTGGTTCGCATCCACTCTAGCCATAAGTGCAACTTTCACAAAAATTCATCAAATTGACAAGTTAAGGTTAGAAACACATACCTTGATGATTTGTAGAAGAAAAGAGGCAAAATTGACAGATTTTGGGCACAAATTAGAGCAAAATCGAATGGGGGCGATTTGGGTGAATTTAGGGATTTGGGGATTCTTTGGGGTGGCTGGCGTGGCTGGAGGTAGCGTTGGGTAGGCGCGGTGGTCGGAGTCACGCGCGGACGTCGACGGGAGGGCGCGGTGACCGGAGGTGTGGCTGTGGTGGCACGGAGGTCGGAACGGAACAGAGCGCTCACGTGGAGAAGGAAGGGAGAATGTCGGGAGTAGGGGGTGGTTTGCACGAAGGAGAAAAGGAGAAGAACCAGAGAAAGGGGAAGAAGACTGCTTCAAAACAAAACGTTGTGTTTCCTTCTTTTTTTTTTCAAAATTCTAAACTTGATCGAGCCAGCTATGGTCAGTCCAAGTCAGTAGTTGGGGGTTTCAAAAATTTCGACCCGATCGACCCTCTCAAGGTCGGTCCTAGGGTCGGTCAAAGTTAGTAGCTTCTGGTTTTGAAAATTCCGACCCGACCGACCCTCCTAAGGCCGGTCCTAGGGTCGGTCAAAGTCAATAGCTTCTGGTTTTGCAAAATTTGAACTGACCGACCCACCTAGGGTCGGTCTAAACTAGAATCTTCCCAAAATGAATGTTTTCTTGCCCAAAACACTAGTTATCATCCACAAGCGGATTAAACACATGATTACAACCAGAAATACACACCAATACGAGCAAAAGGCAACACAACAATTAACCAAAATGAAACTACCGAAATAATGCAAGAAAAAGAGAGAAGTAGTCCGGGTTGCCTCTTGGAAAGATGCCCGTATTTTTAAGGTCTTTGGCTAGACCATAGTGAGGGTTAGAAGGAACCTGAAGGGTGATTGTGACGAGGAGATCTGAAGCACGAATCAAAGTTGCTCTTGGGTTTCCACCTTGATGCATGTTTCTCTTTTCCTTGCCCATCCCCCCTTGATGGTGGCTCATCCTTAATGGTCATCCCTTCGGGTAGAGTGATGAAGAGGAGCGAAGCAGATGAGTGTGACTGGGCCTCCTTCTCCACAACCTTGACTGTCGCCATTTTGTTGTTTGGAGATCTCCCCTCCGTGAAGACTAATCTCATCATAGGCTTGTAAGGTGATCGTCTTCCTAGCAACTATAATTTGAGCATTGGCGGTGGCGAGGAAGGGTCGGCCAAGGATGAGTGAAGTAGTGGAGTTTTCTTCGATGTCTAAGATGACAAAATCGCATGGGAAATATAGATGCTCCACTTTGAAGATCACGTCCACAACCACTCCACTTGGGTAGATCGTCGATACCAGTTGAAGAACCATCTTGCTCTTCTTCAATTCACCAATCCCTAGCCTCTTGAAGGTGGAGAGAGGCATCAAGTTGATAAAGACACCTAAATCACATAAGGAGTATTGAAATAAGGTGCTACCAATCATGATTGGGATGGTGAAGCTGTCTGGATCATTGCAATTCGACGGTAATGGATGTTTAAGAATAGCAGAGCAAGCCTCATTAAGTTGGATGGTGTCGAGTTTAGTCAATTTTGCTTTGTTGGAGATGAGATGCTTGAGGAATTTAGCATAGTTTGGCATCTTGACAATGAGGTCTACAAAAGGAATGTTGATATTTAATTGCTTCAGCATCGCCAGAAACTTCCCATACTCCGGATTGAGTTTCTATTTCTTGACTCGGTTGGGGAAAGGTAGGGGTGGTTCATATGGAGAGGGTTTTTGAGTGGAAAGATCTGTGGGAACTCTTGAAAAGTTCCTTCTGTTGGGAGCTCAACCCTTCCTTCGTCACCTTCTCCGGAGTTGCTTGACTCATGTGGGGTTTGGAAATCTTATGTTTTCCTTCCACTTCTCAAGGTGATCGCCTTGGCTTCTTTATATTCCTCTTCCAACTTCATCTTTTCATTCTCATAGCCGGCCAATAGTGTCCCAAGGAAAGTCCTTTTTGTTTGAATGAGATGTTCACATCTTATGGCCGAGGTTTCGAGTTGAGATATTTTTTCTTTGGATGCTTCAATAGCCATAGCCCACTCCTGGAGGTAAGGGTGAAGGTCGGAAATCTCAACCGCTCTAACCACCTTCATCTTTCCTTCCTCGATCTCTCTTACAAAGACGGCGTTGAGATGCTCTTTTGGATTAGGCTTGGGTTGGCTTGGAAAAGTGCCTAGAGGTCTTTGAGCAAGCTGCCGAGAAATTTGCTCAAGCTATCCCTCAACTCTCTTGTTGGTGGCCTCTTGACTGGCCTTAAATGAGTCAAACTCTGCTGCCTTAGTATGGTCTACTGAGACAAGACTCTTCATCATGTCTCTCAACTCTGTATTTGGATCTAAATGGGTAGAAGCGGGTTGTTGTTGTTGAAAGCCTGGAGGTGTCCCTTGTGACCGGTATCCCATAGGATGGTTGGAAGCGTTGCTAGATCCTCCTCGGGTTTGGTCATTGGTCCTCCATGAGAAATTTGGATGATTTCTCCATGGGGCATTTTGCTGATTGTAGTTATATCCAGGGCAGTTGCCTACAAAGTTCACGTCCTCATATGGACTGGCGTAAGCTTTGCCTTCGTAAAAATGGGTCTCGTGAGGATCCGCACAAATTGCACACCCCTATAGACTTGGTTGTTTATTTTTGAGCTATAGATAGCTTCTCCACCATTTTTGTGAGTGAGGATAGTTGAGCAGAAGGTGGTCGGTGGGCTCAACATGAAGGAGACCCGCAACTCTATGAGTTCTTCCCTTGGGTTTAAACCATTTTCTTGTGTTACTTGTCATCACCTCTAGGAGTTCCATCCCCTCTTGAGGTGACTTAGTCATGAAGCTCCCTCCAGCTGAGGAGTTCACAAGGAGTTTATTTGTGTTGTCAAGACCATTGAAAAAGGATAAACTTAAAGATTGGTCATCCAAACCGTGGTAGGAGCAATTCATCAACATGTCTTTGAATCGATCCCAGACATCATATAGCGTCTCCCCCGGTTCTTGGCAAAAAGTGTTGATCTCTCCAATCAATTGCCTCGTTCTACTTGTGGGGTAATACTTGGCAAGAAATTTTTGAGCCATTTGTGTCCAAGTGTGGATTGACCTTGAAGACAAGCTTCTATACCATTTCGATGCAGTGTCTGACAATGAGTGAGGGAAGAGCTGCAAGCGTATCTTCTCATTGACTCTACCAGCTTTACCAAATGAGTTGCAAAAATCAAGGAAGAGACTTAGGTGATTGGGAGCTTCATCGGATTTGCTTCGCTGAATTTCCCTAAAGTCTCGAGCAGCAGTGATGTAGTGGGTCTTGAATACCCATTGTCCAGCCTCTTCAGGTGTCAACTCCGGAAGGACTATGGCTGAAGGTCTCCCTTCAGTGTCCGGTTGGTTGTAGTCTTTGAGGGCTCTTTGTTGTGGGTACCTGTTATCCTCTATTATGGGCGGTTCTTGATCCGCCATGGTTACGGGGTCCAAGTTCCTTTGGATTCTTCTCAAGGTGCGCTCATGCTCGGATCTCGGACTGACAAAAGGGGACCCTCTAGCTCGAATGCTTGGCATACACAAAGAAAACAGAAGGTACCTAACCAATACCGAAACCAATCACACTAAAGTATTAGAGAAGGTAAGAATAGAGAAAAACAACTAAACACACAAATAAATAAATAGAATAAACAAAGTAAAATCAATAAATACACACAAACTAAAATACCAAAACTAGGGAAATGATAGAAACTAGCAATTTCCCCGGCAATGGCGCCATAGACTTGTTAGGGAAAAACTACTCTAAGCAGTAAGACCTAGCTAAAATGGGCAAGTGCACCCAATTCGTTGCAATATAACAAGTGTCATATCCACAAAGAAATTGGTTTCTAAATCCCAAGCTTTGGTACTTTAGTAATGTGCAAACAAAAACTGTAAATGGGGGTTTAGCCGGAGGCAAGCTTAGTTGATTGTAACAATGAAAACAATAAAAACAATAAAAACAGTAAATCTAGTGTTGATTGGAATGGATGGAAAAGTACCCTAGGATAGTGGGGAATCGCCTAAGTCACCCAAAGAATCTCATAATCTCTCATTATCTCATTGTATATTAGAGCTTAATTCATGAATTCCCCAAACCTTGAGAAAATCAATTCTTACCTAATTAGCCAAACCTCTTAATTAAAGAAGGTCAAAGTCACTAAGTAGCATTACGAAAAAGCTCTTAAATAATAGCTGTAACACCCCCGAATCACAACCAACAATTAAACGACGCGCCTAAGTTAGCAGGAGAAGTCTACGCAGCGGTTTCGTACTCTATTCGGGTGCTACAGACGCCAACCACCCACGTGGTTGACAGACCACAATACCAACTCCAAGTTACGGTCTGAATGACTGGAAGTCCCACTTAACGAAATCCAAATACAATACAAAGTACAACTCAAGTACCGAGCATCTACAGTTTAATTAACAACTTAAACAACATAACTCATACATAAGGAAGCATACTACTGAAAGTCTTGCCATAGTGGACTACCCCCATGGTAGTCCTTCACCTACACTCCGTCATGATCCAGATGATTACCTGTAAAAATAAAGGACTCAGCAAACTATGCCGAGTATGAACGTGTGAAGCCCGCATGTTACCGGGCCACACGACTACTTGGTCGAATATTATTAAGTCATTTTACATGCTATATTAAAGCAGTAAAGCACATCACATTACATCATAATATCAAAACACTTTAAGGTAGCATAACAATATCAACAAACATCCAAGCACAACAGGTTGGCATCATAGCCCATCAATCACGCAACCAAGCACAACAAGCTGGCATCATAGCCCATCAAACACGCAACCAAGCACAACAAGCTACTAATATAGCAACAACAATCATGTAAGTCATCAGACGTGTGCATAGGTTTGTTTACCAATGATCCTCACTATGGGATCGTTCGAGCGTTGTGTGTTTTCATTTCTTTTCTCTGTTCCCATGATGTGTATTTTCTTTCTCTTCCCTTGCACCAGGTCTGGGGATATAGTCTAGATCCCGTGACCATATCATATAGGTGCCAATCTTTCCTTGTTTCTTAAAGAATCACATTTGTGAATTTTCTTATTTGCTTGGTCTCATTACACATGTTTTCCTCTATTCCCTGGCACCGAGTCAGGGGATATAGATTAGATCCCGAGACTTTATTATGTAGGTGCTAATGATTCCTTGTTCCTTTATAGGTTACTTGTGAATTCTCTTATCACCACAATTTGGAGTACATCTTGTCCATAGCTAATCCTCCATTCCCGGATAGCTCTTTCTCTCTCTATTGTTTTTAAATGTTACTGGCCATTGCCCCGGATACCAAGGGTCCGTCTCCCTATTCCTTTTTCCATGTTACTCGCCTCTGCTCCGGATTCAAGGGTCCGTCTCCCTATTCCTTTTTCCATGTTACTAGCCTCTGCTCCGGATTCAAGGGTCCGTCTCCCTATTCCTTCTCAATGTTATGGTCTTTACCCCGGATACAAAGGGTCCGTCCCCTATACATTCTCAATGTTACTAGCCTCTGCTCCGGATTCTAAGGGTCCGTCTCCCTATTCCTTCTCAATGTTATGGTCTTTACCCCGGATACAAAGGGTCCGTCTCCCTATTCATTCTCAATGTTACTAGCCTTTGCTCCGGATTCAAAGGGTCCGTCTCCCTATTCATTCTCAATGTTACTAGCCTTTGCTCCGGATTCAAAGGGTCCGTCTCCCTATTCATTCTCAATGTTACTAGCCTTTGCTCCGGATTCAAAGGGTTCGTCTCCCTATTCATTCTCAATGTTACTAGCCTTTGCTCCGGATTCAAAGGGTCCGTCTCCCTATTCATTCTCAATGTTACTAGCCTTTGCTCCGGATTCAAAGGGTCCGTCTCCCTATTCATTCTCAATGTTACTAGCCTTTGCTCTGGATTCAAAGGGTCCGTCTCCCTATTCATTCTCAATGTTACTAGCCTTTGCTCCGGATTCAAAGGGTCCGTCTCACTATTCATTCTCAATGTTACTGGTTTATCATCATCTTTGATAACTCGACACCATAGTGGGTGTCTTTAGAGGTCCTCTATAGTTAAGAGGGGTTTTCTCTTTGTATAGTTCTTTTGTTTTGTCTATGTGGTTCGTCATGTCTCACCAAGGAGACTTGCTCTTCATTATGATTAATGAATAGACACCATAGTGGGTGTCATGGTAGTCCTCAATGGTTTAGAGAGGAGTTCCCCTTATTGAGTTTTCTTTGTTTTCATAGTTCGTAGTAGTTCGTCTCAAGTTCCATAAACGAGAAAGGGACTAAACTACTGTGTGCGCGCAAGTAAAATGCCACAAGGATATATATAACACGCATAAAAGCAAGCCACAAGAAGCAATCCAATTTTCATGCTTTTAGTCTTAGAGTCATTGTCACCCAAAGCACACAGCACACAAAGCAAACAAGCCGTGTAACACGGCAACATACGAACCACACATGTCCATACCTGGATCAGAAGCAAGTAGTCTCACACACGGGGTCCTGGTCGGAGTTCGCTACGGCCCTAGCGTTAATTACAAACAATGCGTCAGTTTATGATTTCATGTGACAACCTTTGTGACACTCCCCGAATTTATTAAATTATCAACGGGTGTTATTTCCTAGATAAATCTCCGTTGAATGTTCAACCTTTATTAACCCTTAGGACTTCCCACGTGTTAGACTTTATGTTACTCCTAGGGCATTCACACCCTTATTTTACATGTTAACTAAGTCCTTTGTCCTAGCTAATGTTTTAGAGCATTTAAGCGTCAACGTGTAACATGTTTCTATAAGATAGATCTAACTTGTCTAAATGTATTCTCTCCTGGCTAAGTAGCTATGTTTTAAGCTTGTTATTTACACAATAACACTCCTCAATTATTTCTAGAACTCCTTTGTACAGAAGCTTAAGCGTTCCAAAACCGAACTAAGGTTCTTGTACATATCCTTATATTATAACACTTTTAATGTATCTAAGGGTGTCTAGATTACCCAAGGTGTTCCATAAGTTTCGCTAGATACATTAGGAGGGTTTTGGGTTTATTATCAATCTGATATCACTCTTATGACCCCCATGAAATCAGTTTCACAGAAGTTATAGTTTTGTTAAAATCTGAACAACGGTCTAAGTATTACCTCTTGGCTCTTGTATCTAGTTAACTCTCCCGCTGTTTGATTCTTTCCTATCGAATATATAAACCTTCTAAGGCATACTAGGGGTGTTTAGATTCATCATATACTCGCCACAACTCCCTCAACCTCCTCAGTACAACATTAAACTGAACTGCAACAACGAAAGAACTTAACCCATCAAACCTGAAATTCTAGATTCCATTTCCTCCTTGTATGTCTTTTTTTTGTTACCATTCTGACTCATTACTTCCCCAAGCAGTTTAGCTTCTTGGCTAAGTATCTTAATGTAATTTCATACTCACAGTGAACCCACAACCACATTGTTAACGCCACCAAAACCTATTATACAGAGGCTGCATTACTGCAGAAACAGAAAACACAACCCTGATACAGTTCACTCTTCCTCTTTACTTTATCCATGAATTTGACCTTCGATCCACCCCCAACCTTCTTAGCCAATTACTTAAGTGTTTACCCCTGGTTTAAACCTCAAAGACAGACCCAAAACAAGCTGTTCCAGCTACTGGAATGTCCCAAATTGCATCGAAGAAATCTGAAATCCCAAACTGAAATTAGACAGAACTTATACAAACCTGTTAAACTCTTATTGATCTCTCTCTGTTTGCTCCCGTGTCTGTCATTTAATTCATTCCTCAAACATCTACCTACTTAATCCAATGTTCCAGCTTTGTTTCCAATTCAAAACAACCTTAAGACAGCTCTGCTAAACCACTGCTGTATCTCATATACTGAACAGAAGAGAAGCTGCAAAGTTTAGGAAAGCAACTGATATACTCCCTTGATCTCCTTCTGTTTATTCTTACTTCAGTTTTTTTTTTTTTAATTCTTCCTCTCTTGGTTACCCATCTAGCTATAAGTGTTAGTAGTGTTTTAAACTCAGAATCATCCCAGTAGAACACTCACCCAGTTTCTGCACTCCAGTACACAGAAAAGAAATTTTCAGAAACAACACCAACCTGGAATATCTATTCCTGTTAACCTTTCTGTTATTACCTCCTGTTACAGTTCAGTCTTTTCTTTCTGTTTCTCTCACTTGATAATCTAGCTAATTGGTTGAATGTCTTAATACGGTTTTAATCCCCAAGACAGATCCCAAATGTCAAGGAACACATTCCTGAAAACTCTCAACATAGAAAACCACAACCTGCTAAGTTAAACCCCAAAATCTGATAATTCCTCTTTCTCTGGTTACTTCCATTTTTATCTTTCCCACGGTGTTTACAGGTTTACTCAAGTGCAATAGAATTGTTTTGGACTCATTAGCCACCCAATACAATCTTTTATAGTTCTCTGTAACAGTCATACAGAACCTAAGTTTCCAACAGAAAACTGCAGAACTGAAAAATACGAATCTGTTTCTGTTTTTCTTCTTTTCTTCTCTTCTGTTTCTCTTCTTATTCTTTAACCTGACTCCCAATCTCTCCTAATTGTCTACCCACTCACGTAAGCGTTTTAGCAAGATTTTAAGGGAGTTAATAGACATTCATATCCCACTGAAGCTTGTCTATACTGAAGCATGAAATTGTATGAACTGAACTAGACTGATATACTCTTTCCTAACTCTTTTTTTTTGTTGTTTGTTTACAAATCTGATTTTCAATTTCTTTCCTCCCAACCTGTCTGCCCACCTAGCTATGTACGTTATATAGCTTTCAAACTCAATACCGACCCCAAACCACATGGTTAATACCCTTGAACACCATTGTACAGAAAAACGCAATGTGACTTATACAATTTTATTTTTCCTCTTTCTGTTTGTTCTCACATTTCGCCTCTAGTTCCCCCTAGTTTGTCTACCCAATTAGTTAGATGTTTAATCAGGGTTTTACTCCAAAATAAACCCAAGACAACAAGGTCTGCACTCCTCAAGTTTCTTTACACAAATATGTAAAACTGAAGGAAAAACAGAAACCAGGAGGTATGGGCTGTTGAATTCTCTTCTGTTCTTTTAAGTGGTTAACTGTGTTTTCCTTCTTTCCAGTCTCCCAGTTCTTTCACACTTAGCCCCTCGTTTTAGTAAGCTTTCAGGTTGGTCACTAAGCCAACACAGCATTTGAGTTACTTCAGAATATTAATGCACAGAAACGTGAAAGTTTTCTTTTTTTTCAGAAACTGATATCTAGCTCTTGTATTCTTCTGTTACCTTATTTTGTTTCATTATGTCGACAGACCATCCCTAAAATCTTTAGCCATCTAGTTACATGTCCTAACATAGTCTTAACCTTAAAATAACTCAAAGCCATCAGATCTACACCTCTAAACTCCCCTTTTTGCACCATATCTGTAACTAAAAACAGAAACTAAAACTCTGTACACTACCCTTCTTCCTCCCTTTTCTGTTGTGCTACCGGTTTTCTTTTTTTTGTTTTCTGTGGATGTATCAAGTTTAGAGATAGCTTACCTCTTAATCTTAGCTGTTTCTCTCGGTTTCTCCTGGCACAATGGGAGACTTCCTGCACTTGGTTACTCGACAATAGCTGAGGAAGACTGCCCAGGTATTAGAAATCTGATAGGCCAAATGAAACAGGTCGTATATAAAACTGGTAACAGATTTACCTGGCTATGTTTTTTTTTAAAAGAAAAGGAGATGAGCTATTGCTCGTGGGGTTCTGGCTCAACCTTCATGGCTTGAGTTACCAATCGAGCTATGCAAGGATTCAGGTGGAACGGGTTAGACAGCAAGGAAAGTCTCGGCCAACCCAAACAGAAAGTGGCCATGGAAACTGATTAAAAGTTTACCTGAACGAGTTATAACTTTGAAACAGCAGTTTCTTTTTGTTTGCCCAGAAGCCTTTCAACACAAGCCTAGTAGGCTGCATAGGGAGTTTATTCATGAAAGGGAAGCAAGAGAGCGTTGAGTGCATGTCTGTTCAAGTCTCGGTCATTCAAGAATACAGAGAGAAAAAAAAATAGTAACACAGTTTGGGAGCATCACCTTTAAGGATTGTCAAGCAGCAAGGTAGCTGACTGAGGGAGGAAATCTCGGTGCAAAAGTTGAAGAAGTATACAGAGGGGTCATGCCTGTAATCGTGACAGAGAT
Organism: Limonium bicolor; assembly: GCA_023374045.1. Classification (NCBI taxonomy): domain Eukaryota; kingdom Viridiplantae; phylum Streptophyta; class Magnoliopsida; order Caryophyllales; family Plumbaginaceae; genus Limonium; species Limonium bicolor. The sequence continues at coordinate 59,011,648 of CM041778.1, forward strand.
TAGACACCATGGCCCAGATTTTTCGGACAACAACAGCACAGAGACAGCAGGCGTTAAGAAAAGAAAATAGTTTAGGAGTACTACCCATTTAGTTTCTCGAACAGAAGGTGTGGCTGCTTCAGGAGACTTTGGCCCTCTTACTGATTCTCTAAACTGGTGTGATTCATTAAGGGAGGATGGAATGAGTTCCTGGCCCGATAGAAATGTACGCATGCAGGGGACAGAATAGAATAGTTGCACAGGAGTATAAATCGCATATCAGCATGCGGGAGGGAACAGACACAAAGAATTAAATTGAAGTTAATGGGAGTAAGTTCCAATGGGAATTGTGAAGGTTTGGTGCGCTCGAACTCTGAGATGTGGAAGTTGAGAAGGAATAGATTCCGCTACTCACGTGGGTTGCTTTGAGTACTTTTACTGGAATTAAGAATACATAGCTTGCGCTTCAGGTATTCAGACAGAAGAAGGGAATGCGATGACCCGTTGTTTCCTTCTTTTTTTTTGTGATTAAGTTGCTGTTACAGAGAGCAGTTAACAGGTTGATAGTTTATTGAGTGAACAAGAAGATAGTGGTCTGCAGTTACAAGGTAAGAGTGCCCTGATTCCCATGTCTGATCTGCAATCGATAACAGCATGTTTGTCTCTGTCAAATTCCTTTCTTCTGCAACTGAGATCGATGACAGTGTTTAAGCGTGGTTTTATTATTTATTTTTGTAGTTACAGTGGTAGTCGATATACTAGTATGATTAGATTGGTATTGGTAACTGAATTTGAGCATAGCTCAACCGGTTAAAGCATTCACTAGGCATACGAGAGTTACGGGGTTCGAACCTCAGCAGGAGTGTTTTTGCTCCTTTTTCTTTCTCTCTTTTTTTTTGTATAGGTTATACATGATTGTTTATATATGTACGACTATATATTATTTCATGTGATTCTATATTTTTTTTTGTAACGCGGTTATGCGGCGCTACCGTCACTTATTTACAACGTTACGATGTATATACGTCTACCTATTATATCGTGTCATTATATATTTTTTTTGTAACGAAGTTATGCGACGTTATTGTCACCTATTTACAACGTTACAATATCGTAACATTACGTACGGGTATTTTTCGTATTCGTACATATGTACATATATTAGGTTTAATTGCTCGTACGTTACTTTATGTCCGAATTATAAAACGCATTATGATTTTATGCGTTTTAATGTTTAGGGGTATTTCAACTTACCCCCCTTAAAAGAGACTTCGTCCCGAAGTCTTACTTCCTTAAATTATATTTTTCCACTACTAGAGATCTTAGGGTTCCAGTCCCGCATTCATTATCGATACCCAAAGGATTAAGTCCATAGTTATAATGCTCGGTGCTTCTAAGCACCGTGCCACATCAGTGGCTTCACACAAGTTCTCATAGTAGACCAAGAAGCTAACAATGTGTATACATGCTAAAGTGCAACCCAAGGCACACGACATTCGTACATAACATTTTCACACACAATCCAAACACACAAACCTACCAACCAACCACGAGTGGTTGTAGGAATACATCATAATAAATCAACACACATACAAAACAAAACGCGCTTACCCCCCTTAAAATAGGGGTACGCCCCCGTACCCTACACTAAACCAAAACATCGATGAGAAAATAGGGGTACCTAGTGTTCCTTACCGGATTGATTATATGCCATTGTGTAAACGCCAGATCGGGTTTTCCCGAGTGTGAGGAGGCTTTCTACCTCTCCAGCGTTTTCCTACGGATTGAAATGGACCCTAACTAACGAGCCTCACAAACTAACCCGTAACCCCGTTTCTCAAATTTAGGTTTTCCTATACTCGGTACTCCTCTGTTCCAGTCATCAGAGCGCAACTACGCTCTGATACCACTTTCTGTAACACCCCCGAATCACAACCAACAATTAAACGACGCGCCTAAGTTAGCAGGAGAAGTCTACGCAGCGGTTTCGTACTCTATTCGGGTGCTACAGACGCCAACCACCCACGTGGTTGACAGACCACAATACCAACTCCAAGTTACGGTCTGAATGACTGGAAGTCCCACTTAACGAAATCCAAATACAATACAAAGTACAACTCAAGTACCGAGCATCTACAGTTTAATTAACAACTTAAACAACATAACTCATACATAAGAAAGCATACTACTGAAAGTCTTGCCATAGTGGACTACCCCCATGATAGTCCTTCACCTACACTCCGTCATGATCCAGATGATTACCTGTAAAAATAAAGGACTCAGCAAACTATGCCGAGTATGAACGTGTGAAGCCCGCATGTTACCGGGCCACGACTACTTGGTCGAATATTATTAAGTCATTTTACATGCTATATTAAAGCAGTAAAGCACATCACATTACATCATAATATCAAACACACTTTAAGGTAGCATAACAATATCAACAAACATCCAAGCACAACAGGTTGGCATCATAGCCCATCAATCACGCAACCAAGCACAACAAGCTGGCATCATAGCCCATCAAACACGCAACCAAGCACAACAAGCTACTAATATAGCAACAACAATCATGTAAGTCATCAGACGTGTGCATAGGTTTGTTTACCAATGATCCTCACTATGGGATCGTTCGAGCGTTGTGTGTTTTCATTTCTTTTCTCTTGTTCCCATGATGTGTATTTTCTTTCTCTTCCCTTGCACCAGGTCTGGGGATATAGTCTAGATCCCGTGACCATATCATATAGGTGCCAATCTTTCCTTGTTTCTTAAAGAATCACATTTGTGAATTTTCTTATTTGCTTGGTCTCATTACACATGTTTTCCTCTATTCCCTGGCACCGAGTCAGGGGATATAGATTAGATCCCGAGACTTTATTATGTAGGTGCTAATGATTCCTTGTTCCTTTATAGGTTACTTGTGAATTCTCTTATCACCACAATTTGGAGTACATCTTGTCCATAGCTAATCCTCCATTCCCGGATAGCTCTTTCTCTCTATTGTTTTTAAATGTTACTGGCCATTGCCCCGGATACCAAGGGTCCGTCTCCCTATTCCTTTTCCATGTTACTCGCCTCTGCTCCGGATTCAAGGGTCCGTCTCCCTATTCCTTTTTCCATGTTACTAGCCTCTGCTCCGGATTCAAGGGTCCGTCTCCCTATTCCTTCTCAATGTTCTGGTTCTACCCCGGATACAAAGGGTCCGTCTCCCTATACATTCTCAATGTTACTAGCCTCTGCTCCGGATTCTAAGGGTCCGTCTCCCTATTCCTTCTCAATGTTATGGTCTTTACCCCGGATACAAAGGGTCCGTCTCCCTATTCATTCTCAATGTTACTAGCCTTTGCTCCGGATTCAAAGGGTCCGTTCCCTATTCATTCTCAATGTTACTAGCCTTTGCTCCGGATTCAAAGGGTCCGTCTCCCTATTCATTCTCAATGTTACTAGCCTTGCTCCGGATTCAAAGGGTTCGTCTCCCTATTCATTCTCAATGTTACTAGCCTTTGCTCCGGATTCAAAGGGTCCGTCTCTATTCATTCTCAATGTTACTAGCCTTTGCTCCGGATTCAAAGGGTCCGTCTCCCTATTCATTCTCAATGTTACTAGCCTTTGCTCCGGATTCAAAGGGTCCGTCTCCCTATTCATTCTCAATGTTACTAGCCTTTGCTCCGGATTCAAAGGGTCCGTCTCACTATTCATTCTCAATGTTACTGGTTTATCATCATCTTTGATAACTCGACACCATAGGGGGTGTTTAGAGGTCCTCTATAGTTAAGAGGGGTTTTCTCTTTGTATAGTTCTTTTGTTTTGTCTATGTGGTTCATCATGTCTCACCAAGGAGACTTGCTCTTCATTATGATTAATGAATAGACACCATAGTGGGTGTCATGGTAGTCCTCAATGGTTTAGAGAGGAGTTCCCCTTATTGAGTTTCTTTGTTTTCATAGTTCGTAGTAGTTCGTCTCAAGTTCCAAAACGAGAAAGGGACTAAACTACTGTGTGCGCGCAAGTAAAATGCCACAAGGATAATATAACACGCATAAAAGCAAGCCACAAGAAGCAATCCAATTTTCATGCTTTTAGTCTTAGAGTCATTGTCACCCAAAGCACAGCACACAAAGCAAACAAGCCGTGTAACACGGCAACATACGAACACACATGTCCATACCTGGATCAGAAGCAAGTAGTCTCACACACGGGGTCCTGGTCGGAGTTCGCTACGGCCCTAGCGTTAATTACAAACAATGCGTCAGTTTATGATTTCATGTGACAACCTTTGTGACACTCCCCGAATTTATTAAATTATCAACGGGTGTTATTTCCTAGATAAATCTCCGTTGAATGTTCAACCTTATTAACCCTTAGGACTTCCCACGTGTTAGACTTTATGTTACTCCTAGGGCATTCACACCCTTATTTTACATGTTAACTAAGTCCTTTGTCCTAGCTAATGTTTAGAGCATTTAAGCGTCAACGTGTAACATGTTTCTATAAGATAGATCTAACTTGTCTAAATGTATTCTCTCCTGGCTAAGTAGCTATGTTTTAAGCTTGTTATTTACACAATAACACTCCTCAATTATTTCTAGAACTCCTTTGTACAGAAGCTTAAGCGTTCCAAAACCGAACTAAGGTTCTTGTACATATCCTTATATTATAACACTTTTAATGTATCTAAGGGTGTCTAGATTACCCAAGGTGTTCCATAAGTTTCGCTAGATACATTAGGAGGGTTTTGGGTTTATTATCAATCTGATATCACTCTTATGACCCCCATGAAATCAGTTTCACAGAAGTTATAGTTTTTGTTAAAATCTGAACAACGGTCTAAGTATTACCTCTTGGCTCTTGTATCTAGTTAACTCTCCCGCTGTTTGATTCTTTCCTATCGAATATATAAACCTTCTAAGGCATACTAGGGGTGTTTAGATTCATCATATACTCGCCACAACTCCCTCAACCTCCTCAGTACAACATTAAACTGAACTGCAACAACGAAAGAACTTAACCAGCCCTAAGATTTTACCCCCAAATCAAGAGTGTAAAAGTTAGGGTTTATCCCCCTTTTTGTCAAGTTCCAAACTCAAAATCAAATGTTGAATGGAACCACCACAAATGCCATAGTTGATTAAATTAAAGCATTAATTAATATTGAAGGAGATAAAACAAGAGTATTTAATGAGTTAGGTTAAAAGCATTCAATGATCAATGTTAGGGTCAAACCCCATCCTAGGATACAAAATGAGACTACTCAACCATTAAAAAGGGAAAGAGAAGAGAAAATAGAGGTTCAGCCATTAGAGGAGCTTTAGAGCTTCAATGGAGGTAGATTCTTCACTTTCTTATTTTTTCTCTTCTTCTCTTCTTTTCTCCTCTACTTTTCTCCCTTCTTTTCGCCTCTCTCTCTCTCTCTCCTATTTTGGGTTAGAGTCGTGGTGTGTGAATAATGAGAAAGTATGCCCCAAAATTCAGCTTTTCAAAACTCAAATCTAGGTAGAATTTCTGTTCGACCGACCTCCCTAGGTCGGTCGGGTGGGTCGATCGGCCCTCTGGTAAAGGAGGCATGTGCTCATTTTTAAGCTCGACCGACCCACTTAGGGTCGGTCCTAAGTTCGGTCAATCCTAGTAGGGTGCAAAAGAGTTGGACAGGGTTGAACTGACCCTCCTAGGGTTGGTCCCCTGGGTTGGTCGAGTCCATTGGGCTTCTCTTTGCACCCGAATTCTCCCGATACTTCCCGTTGGCTTGGCATCCTTCTCAAAGTGTTTGAACATTGATGCAACCTCAATTTAAGCTTTCAAATTGTACTCACATGAGTATTTACCTATTCAAATATGTCAATAGTATAAGCTCACTAATAACCACAAAAGTACTCCATAAAGTGGTGAAATAAATTATGCACCAAGTAAATTGAAGGTGAATAAAGACCTTAAATAGCCCTATTTCACTACTTATCAGGTATTAAGAGAGTCATAACCTAGAGGATGAGCTATCCCTTTCTCTAACCTGATGGTCCACTGCTCTTGAGATTTTACTACTCCATTCAATCAAAGTGTCCTCTCTGGATCGATTATTCTAATATTTTTAGGGTTATTCTTAGTTCTCGTCTTGCCAATGGCAAGAAGGAGAAAGGTTGTGATTCCTAAAGCAATGAAAAGTAAGGGTAAGGAAGTTGAATCCGGGGGTGAGAATCGGCAAGAGGAAGTGGCTACTTCCCCTATGCTACATATTCTCAATTTCGACAAAATATCTCCCAGTCTAGTAAACTAAGAAGATACAACTAGGTGTGATTTGCAAGGAATAATTGTGGATATCCCTTTGCCCAAGCATGATGAAATTTTGGTTCAGACTAGAACCTAGAGCAATGTTGTTGCTGACAATCAATCTCTTGAAAATGGTATGTCGTTGAGTCACGTTACAGATCTAGAGGATGAGGGCATCATTGAATTCTCTGAGGAGGAACGTTAAGGAAGAATGAGAGTTTTGGAAATTCCCCATAGTTGGAGCCGTTTTTGGTCTAAATATATCATTCACGGCTATGGAGCGAGTTACTTCTTCAAAATGGGCGAACTGTGCTCATGTCTATCAGACAAACTCTAGAGTTTTTATGTTCCAATTCCTTAGTGCTCAAGATGTGGAAGAAGTGTTTACACGAGGTCCTTGGTTTTTCCGATCTGATCACCCTCTGATTATTAAGAAATGGAAGCCTAGTCTAAAATTAGATCTCTCAAGTCTGGATTTAACACCTGTTTGGGTCAGTTCCCCAAACTCGATTTGCAATTCTAGTTAAAAAGGATGCTCAATAAAATTGCTTTAAGAATAGGGAAGCCTGTTTACACTGATAAGCTCACTACTACCAAGCAAGGTTTGGTCTATGACAGAGTGCTGGTTGAGCTTTCGATTGAATCTGATTACCTAAAAGAGATTAAGCTCCAAGGCCCAGATGAATTAAGTCTCTGTGCATGGAACATTAGGTGTAACACCCCTACTCGTAAATTCGTATTAACTACCGTTCGCAGCATAATTAAATAAACATTTACAGCGGAAAACAAAGACAATCGTCCTAACTCCGGGTGCTACCGCCACTAGTCACCCATGTGAGTAATGAAGCATCCAAGTACCACATAATACAAAACCACCGTGATGACGAGAGATAGTTAACCAACATTATACAATATCAAATCCGTAACTAAATGAGCAGTTTAAATATTCCAAAACCATATACAACCGCGATACAATCCAAAATAAAGTTCAAAAGTGCGATATTAACGTGGACCACTAACTACCTCAAAATAGCCTGCACTCCGGATTCAGTCTCTATCAAGCACCTGTAATATGTTTGCCATAAAAGGCTCAGCACAACTGTTGAATATGCTACTGTAATCTTCATGAACCCTTAAACTCCTTAAGTTAATTAGTTGAGTTGTCATGTGGTTCATTTATATGCTATTCTGTTTTACATGTATATAATAAAACTGCAAGTGCGGTAATTAAACGTCTAATAAGCATCCAACATGCATACACAAATCCACAAATAATTTGCACATATAATCGATACGATAAACAAGTGCATACAATAATGATACGAGAGTTATATCCTTTGTCGGTTCTCGTTATCCGGGCTTCAAGGCCTTTGTTTGTTATTCACTTTACGAGAGTTATTTGAGTCTCATACTAATGTTTAGATAATGTATAATGGTTCCATTCACTTAACTCTTAATCGTTGACAGTCGCCATGTTAGAAGATGACATGTGTCCTCAACCACATACCCTTACTAATGGCAGGTCACCAACGCCAGTAGCCATCCCCTTTACGTGGGGACTCTGATTCCTCCTTATTACCCCTGTTAGTGGCGGGTCACCAACGGCCGAAGCCATCCCCTACACATGGGGACTCCGTCCAATGATCATTCTGATCTATAGGAATATAATATACGAGTGGACCTGTAACAGTCATCCGCTCTATTGTGATCACTATGTGCAACCAGGATTCCCCGGATTTCTCCTCATACACAATTCTTTTCACCATGTAATTAAGTTGTCTAAATCCTCTTACCTAAGATCTACTCTTATGTTACAGTGAATAAGTTCGCATGTCATTTCCTTTTAGGTCATCAAAGTTCACCTAGAATTCTTCTAGGTTACTACCATGTTCGAATACATATTGCTCTAGAGAATGGTATTACCGATTTTCTTCCTACGGTATGTACTTAGGTCGATCAAGGATAGTATAGTGTATCTCATTAATCGTTCGTGAGCGATAATTCTCATCTAATGTCATAACTCAATTCAAGTTGTTTTTGGTATTGCCATAGTCCGAAAGACGTTCTCGCACAGTTAATAACGTGAGATAATCGGAAATTAAATCACACATGCATAACCATATAAATACACAAATATCGCTCTTGACAAGCATCACACAAATTTCCGAACCTAAGGAAATCCTTAGGAACATTCGGACCACACAATAACATACCGTTCACCGACGGAGAGGAAAGCTGATGTCCTAGCGCGTGTTGTCCTCTAAGTACTCTGGAATATACCGCTAAGTGTTAATTCACTATAATTCAAATTATTCGGTATTCTGAGTAACTACTAATCCCCCCGATTTTTAACCCCGTGATTAATCAATCATCGTTTCTCGGGTTACTAAACAAGTTCAGAATTAGTCATTTAATCATTTATTTATGTTAGTAAGTAACATGTTGTATAATACTACAACTTAGGATTTAACTTTCATATGTAATCTCTTTTATCCATGAGTATATATTGTGTGTGTGTATATATATATAGTTATTATTATAATGCCATTTAATATAATTGACCTTTAAGTATTATTAGTCTTTGGCATTTAAATTCCCACTTAATTTGTGAGTTGGTCAACTTGACCCTCTTTGGTCACTTTGGTTGACTAGGTCAAAATATACAAGTCAACACTATTATATAATCCATAATATCTTTAATTATATAATTCCATTATTTGTGTAACTCCTTATACCATAACATTAAGTCTTTATGTTTAATGTTATATAATGTAGTTCCCCACTTTACATTAAACTCCATCTTTATTTTATTTACTTCTCCAACCATATTATATAACTCATAATATCCCAATTATTCACTCTCACATATGAATTATAAAACCCTTTAATTCGTACCAACTCCCTTACAAACTCCTTTAATTTGTATTACTTTTACATACTAACATTTAGACCTTATATCTAATGTTAGTTAATATATAACCATCACTCTTATATTATTACATTCTCAGCCTTATTATATAATTTGCAATCTTTATATATTCATACTTTCCATATGAATTATAAAATCCTATAATCAATACTAACTTTTATATAATGACATTAATATCATATTCTTAATGCTATGTCATGTAGTTCTTCATCCTTATATTGAATTTCATTCCTAACTCTTTGTAACTCACGACATACTCCTTATTTAATCATTATTACACTTTTACCCATAAATGTTTTCTAACATTATAATGACATTACAACATATCTTATAATTATAACTCCTTATATAATTTATTCCAAGGTGCTATTCTAATTCCTTAATTTTTCCGTACAAACCCCAAATGTCATACTCTATTTTTCACTCTATTTTCCCAAATTACAAAGTGACCCCACATCTTTTCATAAGCTTACAAATAACTCCTAAATTATTCCTAAGTTCCAATTTTAATCTTTTCTTTGTCTAATTTGGTCAAAAACCTAAAGTCTTCCCAAGTTTGACCCAACATTCTGCCTTGACCATAATTTTCCAGAAATTATGAATTGACCCCTAATACTTTCTAGGGTTTTCATTTAACTCCTAAAACTTACAAAAACTTGTAATTTACATTCCTTAACCAAGTATGGTCTAAATTTCAGCCTATTTACCATTTAGCACACCAAATACCATTTGATTCACCTTATACAACTTATACATCAATCCCATAATTCCTTAAACACTCATTATACTGTTAATTACTTTTAAACCCAATTTTGGCACTAAACTAACTTCAAACAATACCTAGTCTCGTAGGTAATTTTACACCACCCATTTGAGGTTTTTTTTTCTCATCCAAACATCCTGTTAATATTAGAATTTTACACCCAATCAGATACCATAACAATCCTTAACTTTTAAAGCATTAAAAACCTTAAAATGCTTATAAACTTGGCCTAAGCACTTGGCCTTATTACAAACCATAAACTTAATTTTAAATAACCATAAAACAACTATAGTAACTCATTTATGCTCAGATAAGTAAGTCCCCATTCTGTCCAAAGTTATAGTTTACATAAAATTACTTAAACTTATGTTATATTGACTTTTTGGTCCTTAAGTCCTTGGCAGACGTAATCAAATGTTATAATATAGTTTTATGACCTATCCTAGGTCATTTTAACTCATTTTCCAGTTCCTTCTCGGCCATGTTTGGTTACCCACCATAAAACACTTGAAACTTGTCAAAAGTGACATTTAAGACCTTAAGTCATCTATTAACATAACCTTAAGTGTTATCATAGTTTTATGTTCATCTTTAGGTTATTATAATCCATTTTCACCAGCACAGTTTCGGCCATAATTTTATACCCCATAAAAACAACTTAAAAACACAAAATAACCCTAAGGTCATAACTTACCCTTTTATGCTCCAAAGATGACTAATTTGTGTAGTACTTATCAGTGAAATACCCCTAAATTAATTTAAATTAATTTAGGGGATTTCTTTTATTAAACCATAAATAATACTATTAATATTAAATTATGGTATGGAATTATGAATATTAAATTATTATATGGAATTGTGAAATTTATTTAGGGGTTTTCTCCTATTTAACCCTAATTATTATACATATTATACAGTATTATGAATTTAATAATAAGATTTATAAGTCAATAAATCTTGGGAAAATTTCTAAACACTCCAAATATATTATAAAGATTTTAGGAAGTGTTGGAACATTGTTTTGAAACATAAAAGTCAATATAAAATTCTAGGAACCTTAAAGCTTATTAAGCCTTGTTAGAGTTGACTTTTTGAGAATGGTCAAACCAGGCCATGAAACCTATACCAATAAATAGGTTATGAAAAACCATGAAGATCGATAAAAAGAACGTTAAAAACGGATCATCCTAGCCAAAGTTATGATAAATTGAAGTTTAGAGCCAAAATTTTGAAAGATGCTGACGTGTCCAGGACACGTGTCGCGCCCAGTCAGCACCCAAGACACTTAACCGTTTGATTTTCCCAGCGGTTTTGGCATGTCGAGGGTCGATCTTTAGACATCTATATCTTTTTCCCTACTCCACCATTTGGTATGCCGTTTGTTTCATTCGATTCTCCTATCTTTCCTCTTTCCAACCATTACTCACACACCATCTAACTCCTTCTACAATGATCGGAAAGTTGATCCAAAGTTGGCTCCTCGCGATTGCGTAACCCAGAACTGCAGTTTTTCCTGAAATCGGGTAAACTTCGTCACGCCATAACTTCTTCGTTTCTCGTCCAAATTTCGTGTTCTTTAGCTTGTTTTGAAGATCTCAAATCCCTCTATAACTTTCATGTTTATGGCCAAGGCTGATTCGCACGGGTTTGGGAGATAAATCTGTCTAAAGTTGCCCACTCGATCACGGCGGTAATTCTGCCCAGTTTCATCCCGAACCAACTAGGTAAACTCGGATCTTGTGAGATCTATAACTTTCTCCCTAGTTCATCAAAATCAATGATTCTTCCACTAGCATCTAGAGTTACATGTCTAGTTTGGATTGTGATAGGTTACATGAATCAAATCTCTCTCAGTTGGTGCGAGTTGATTCGAGAAGTGGCATACCTGAACCGCACATGAAATAACGATTTCCAGTTTTCCCGATTTGGTTTCGCCCCGTTAATGCAATTCCGGTGAGTCTCCGATCAAATTGCTCCGATGTTGATGTTCGTAGTCATGTTTCCGATCAAACCCACATGCCAATTTAGTCTATTATGCATTACAATGGGGGAATTTGTCAAAATTGAATTTGAAATTGAACCTTGAACCCTAACTTCGAACCCAGATTCGAAATTACTCAATTCTGCATAAAAATTGGGGAAATTGGTACCATTAGAACCGGGATTTAATTTCGAGTCGATAGGAACAAGAATCACTCGATTTCGTTCTGTAGATTGTGAGAAAAACGAGATTTAGTACTCGAATAGGAGATTGAGTTCGATGAAGAACTGAAGACACAGGGACCGTCCGATCGCAGTTAAAAGGAACGGACGGCCCAGATTAGATCGTGGGAATATAAGAGTATATTAAGTTTATAAATTCCAGTAAATAGTCTTAACTTGTTGGGTTAACTTAAATATCTTCCCGTATGTGTTTTGACTTGAAATTTTAACCATAGATTCCTTATTTAATCTAGTTTATTTTGATGTAAATTAATATGGGTTTTGAGTTTTTAAACATAAGTTATGATTTTTGCAAGTCACGAGTATTATGGAATTATTTGGATAATTTAAAAAGATATTTTTATGAAATAAAAATTTTATAATATGTCTAAAATGTTATAGTTACTATATACTTAATTTGGGAATTTTTGGACAAGGGGAAATAGGTTTAAAAATTGTAATGCTAAGGTTTTTCATAAGTTATCTTATAATATAAGGTTTTTAATGTAACAAAAAATTAAGGTATAGTTGATTAATGAACTTTATAGGTTGGGGAAAATATAATAAGACTAAAATAACATTTAATACAGAATGTTAATAAATATTTTGGGTATAAACTTTTAAGTGAAGTAAATAGATATATGGATGTACGTATATATAAACGAAATAAAATAGTAACTTAGGTTAAATCAAGGGACTAACTAAATTAATCTACCTTTATATTAATTATATAATATGGTAGTTAATATACTTAATTGAAACTAATGAAAATACTTTATTTTATAAACCATGTATTGGATGTAGCTATGTGTAAAAGTTAGTATAAATAATTAAGTGCAATAAAACTACACAAGGAATGTCTTGAATAAATCCTAATATAGATACACATAAAAAAAACTACATAAAAAAAGAATAAAATGCCTTATAGAAAATATAATATGAAGGAATTAATGAGATAAACTAAACCTCTACATAATACTAATAAAGAATATATTAATAGGGGTATTAAATTATGATTATTAAACTTAAGGAGTTATCTTTGAATTTCTAAGATTTATAAACCGTATTAAAATACATGTATAGTATTAGTCAACGACCATAATGTAAGTCTATAATTGGGTTAAGTAATTAATAAGTTAAAACTTAGGAAAAATTGTGATTAGATTACATAAAATGTTACACAAATAGATCTTATTCTATAATTAATGATAAATAAATGTAATACTTTTACATCTAAATGTTCTTATATATAAACAATAATAAAGTAAATAAAATGCTTTTACATATGAATGTGAGGTGGATTAGTAAGTCTAGATTTAATCATTTCTTAACATTTAAGGTATTGAAATATAACTTAATGTTTTAAGATAAAATCATTAAAAGGATTATGATATAAAACTCCATTAAACTATGATTTGGAAATTTATCTAAATAATAATCCTTAAGCTTCTTGGCATTAGATAAGCCATATGAAATACATTTATAACATTAATTACCAATACTTAGGATGTGAGTCTACAATTAAGTGAGGTATTTAGTAGTTAGAATTTATAGAAAGGTTTATAAATAGGAATTTGATACTTAAAACCTTTGAACCTTTTATTAGATAAAACTAAGTTACATAAGAGATTATATTGATCTACTTTACGACACTAAAAATATTAATGTGTCATTTGAGTATAAGGTATGAGGATTTTTCTGAACATATTATCTTATTAAGTAATTGACAATTTCACTTGTGAATGAGAGTTTAATTCTTAGATAAATTCTACCTTATGTTAAGATATAATGTTCATGCTAAAACATAATAAAGGAGATTAATTTATTAAGTTATTCCTTTGAAACCTTAGGTTTTGTGAACAATATGAAAAATGTATTTTAAGACGTAAGTTTATTAAAATTTAGTATAAAAGGATTATACATAGTCTATAGCGGGAATGTGTGTAAAAATAAAACATTTGGGAAATTAAATGTAAGCAAGGATAAATAAAAGGTTATCTTAAAGTGCCTTATTATATAGTTAATGATAAAGTAAATAATATACCTTGGAAATACTAAATGTAAGAGTTCGATAAATCTAAGTTAACTATAACATAGTTATTCAAGGTGAGAAGCAATTTAACATTTTATGATAAGATTATTAGATGGTTGTAATAAAAGTCATCCTAAACTAAACATATGATAAATGAGTGTAGTAACTCAATTAGGTTATCATAAAATGCATCTATAACACCATGTTTCCAATATACAGGATGTAGATCTTAATTAAGTTGAGGGGGAAAACTTAATCATAATAGATTATTTGGTAATACTGATAAAATACATAATCATTACATTGTGAAATAATAGTATAATATTCTAAGATAAACCTATCATAGGTCATAACCCGATATTTATTCTAAATTAGGAATAAAAGTATTAAGCTTAAAAATTATTATTGAGATTCTAAGATTAGATGAATAATATAATATGCACTTATGATATAAGGGTCTCAAGAGTCTTGAATTAGGGTTAAGTATGAATAAAGTGGATAAGAGTGTAACAATTAACAAGTGTTAATAACATACATTCCCTAGTCTTACAACCTTGGGTTATACAACATTCTAATATAAGTCAAAGGTTATACATAACATTTAAGTGAGGGCTTAAAAGACAATTGAGACTTAGAAATAAGAGTGAGGAAATTTATTTAAGTTTAACATAGGTTACAAGTTATTGATGTTAGACTACCTTTAATATTCCTCAGAGTATTGTTGATTATTTGCACAAGTCGACTAGAACTGCTACAGCGATTACCAGGTACGATTTCTCGTACTCAGCTTGTTGGGTTTTGGCCTTTATGGGATGTTTTGTACGATTTCTCGTACTCAGCTTGATGTGTTATGGACTGGATGGAATGTTTTGTACGATTTCTCGTACTCAGATACTTTTGCTAACGGACTTTATGGAATGTTTTGCAAAACGCTGATTGAACTGAAATGAATTTCCAAAAGGAAACTATTTGTATGACTAACTCAGCTTGATGTGACTAACTGAGCCTTGAATGTACAACTTGCATGGTTATTGGTTCCTTCTATCTGGTTGTTTCATTAGATATTATCTGCCTGGGGTTTACGCCTCTGCACTCTGTAGGACTGAGTGTTTTGGTATCGCTCTGGTGTAGTTAATGATCTAGTGGAAATATGGGAAATGTCAATCTTGGTAAATGCTTCTTTTGACCCTGGATATTGTTTCCTCCATGAGCTGAGTCTTGGTTGTGATGTGCGCACATCTTCATCGGTAAACAGCGAGGGGCTGTATATCCCCTGTCCAATCGGACGTTGTAAACAGCGAGGGGCTGTATATCCCCTGTCCTATCGGACGTAGTTAACAGCGAGGGGTTGTATATCCCCTGTCCCAAAAGGGACGCAGTTGGCAGCAGGGCCATCTCTTCCAATTGGTTTTATTCCACTCTTGAGTTATGGTTCTTGGGTCTCTTCTTTCATTTCCAGACCTTGTGACTACTTAGGTCTTTCTAATCCTAATTGGAACTGAATCTAACTTAAGCAATGGATGATCACTAACTTCTGGTGTGGTTTCTTTTGTGTTGGCTCACTCTACCTTCACGTTATTTGTCTCTATCCTTGACTTGTTATCTTTGACTTGGTGTTTTGGTGTGCCTTGTTCTTCTGATTTGTTTTGAGCATTTGACTTCAAGTTATTGTTATTTTAAGAGTTATGTTTTTCTTTTAATACTGTTGTTTTGGAGAGTTGTACCAGTTCCATTCCAGGGAACTGACTCACCCCTCCTGGGGTGGGCTGCTTGGTTTCATCTTGCAGGTACGAATTGCTATACAGGTAGCCACGAAGAGTATGAGTGTATGGGATGGGAATTAGGAACTTTGGAGAGCTATTGTATTTTTTTATTATTCTTTTATGTTATGTTTTCTCGAGTTCAGACCGTAGCATTTGTAATATCATAAGTTGTAGTTGGTGAGGTTTGGTGCCGGGTGTTTGGAACCCGATGATCTGTAATCGCCTTAGTATTTTATTTCCGCTGCATTTATGATAAGTAGGGGCGTTACAATCAGCCCTATTTAAACATAATGGGGAGGTTATATTTCTGCATAAATACAAGGGTGTAAAGAGTGTTTTAAGCACCAAGGCTTGGATTAAGAACTTACTCTTCTTAATGTTGATTTTTGGAGCTTTTCCACCTTGCTTTCTTCTTTGTTCTTGGCTAAAACTCTAGGATATGTTCTATACCATTTTGGCTACAAATAAGGAGAGGGGAAAGGATCTAAGTTCAGATTCTTAAGCTCCGAAATATAATCAAGAGGAAAGACTAAGCTTAAAGCACAAAATGAGTGCTAGAAATGAGATTTACCTTAAAGTCTCTTAAGGAGACTTTTTTGTCCAGATCTTTGACTAGCTCTTGGAGCTTGATGAATCTTGAGATTTTTGTGGAAATATGAAGGAAAAATATCTAGGTAAGTGAAGAATTTTGGACACCAAAAGAGAAGAGAGAAATTAGAGCTTAAAGCATGTTTTTCTTACCTTTAGCCTAGATTACAAGCTGGTTGCTTCTATCCTTGTTCCTCCACGGTTTTACCTTTGAAATGATGTTATAATCTCAGTATTAGCTCAAGAAGATGAAACTTGGTGTGCCTCCATGTAGATGAAGAAAGAGTGAAAATGAGGAAGAAATCAGGTATTTTAATGGTGTTCTTGGTCTTGGAGCTTGAGTTCCTCCATTGGATTAAGGGAAGAAGATGAAGATGGCTGGTGGATAAGGTAGGATTCATGAGTCAAGGGAGTAAGGAGAGAGTATGTAAGAAGAAGTAATGTGTCTTAATAAAATGAAGACTCTTAAGTCATAAAGTAACTTTACTTAAGGAAGAAGAAAAGCACTTGATGACATGAGTCATCCAAGAGGAAAAAGGGCCACATTAGATATTTATAGGGTATGGGTAATTAACAAGAAAATGAAGTTAAGGCCTTGTTTGGCATTTGGCCAAAATTGGTGCCACTTTGGATTTATTTTTATTTTTGTATTTTTTGTTCAATTATAGGATCCCTAATGTGTTTAATTATAGTTCATTACTTCACTTTAATGTATATAAGCCATTCAAACCACTTAAATTCATTTTCTAGACTTCTTCATAAAAATGTGTCTTAAGGAGTGTTTTGTGTTTTAACCCATTTTTAATGGAGTTTTGTGTGTAGTTGTTCCCCTTTATTATTACACTACATATGAGGTATAAAAACCCTCTTTGGACTCATTCAAGGTTCCATACTTCCTTAATGTTCTTAAAGCACATTTTTGCCTTAAGGGGTCTTAAGGCACATTTTTTGCCCTAAATGATTCTACATTGATCCTTAGTGATCTTATATTAGTTAGGGGTATTCCAATAATGCTCTTTGGACCTTATTTGAGTTTCCATAATCCCTTAGTGATCTTAAAGCACATGTTTGCTTTAAATGATTAAAGCACATTTTTACTTTAAGTGTTCTTAAATTGTTTCTTAATGGTTTTGTGTCACTTTTTAGACTTAATGGTTCCATAATTGATCTTTAATAAACTTATATCAATTTGAGGTATTTCATAATTCATTAGGTTATTAGCCTTCCTAATCCAATGATTAATCTTTAATCAAGTATATAAACCTTAGGGGTATTTCATTAGGGGTCTTAATGATCCCTAAAATAGACACTATCAAAAATATACTATTAGCAATAATATTAGTATTATGGATTTTTGGAAACCATAATATGAAATGAGAATTTCTTGAAAGTATCTGCTCATTTTAGGTCTTAAAATCAGGTTAATAATATCATTGCATCAAGAATTATAGAATTTTGTTGGTTTGGAAAGACCAAGAAGTTGATTTTTCTGTCTCCATGTCACTGATCAGGTGATTCATTGTGTTGTTCATCACCACAATGACAAGTTTGATCTTCTGGCTTTCTTTATTTACGCTTATAACTCTAGGGATAAGAGAAGAGTTCTCTAGGAGCATCTCAAGCACATTGTACAAGTTGTTAATAGACCTTGGGTGATCATGGGGGACTTCCACTGCCTCCTTAATGTGGATGATAAATTTTCAAAAGATGAGTACGAAATCAGTGTTTGCCCAGATTTTACAGAGTGTGTATAAGACATTATTGTCAATGATCTGATCTATAAAGGAGTCATGTACACATGGTTTTCTAAGGATGATTCTGATTCTTGCACTTATTGTAAGTTGGACAGGGTTATGGGCAATGCTCTCTGGCCGGGCAGTTTTGATTGTGAAGTTTTATTTGATCAGTCTGATATTTTCGATCACTCTCCTGCTTTGGTTCACTTGGGGAAAAGGAGGAGTAAAATCTATATGGACAATTTAGATTCAACCATTGTTGGATTGCTCATAATGAAGTTTATTTAGTGGTCAAGGATGCTTGTAGTAAAGACTCAAAAGGATGTGCTATGTTCAAGGTAGTGCATAAGCTGAGTAATGTTAAAATTTCCTTAAACAATTCAACAAGAGACATTTCATCCATCTCAAAGAAAGTACTGATAAGCTTCAGTAGAAAATTCATGCAGTTCAAAAGGCTATTAAGCGTGATCTTTTTAACCAGGATCTCATCTCTAAGGAGAAAGATCTCATCTTTGTTTATAATGAGAAACTTCATCTGTTGCACACTCAGTTGAAGCAGCAGGTAAAAATCAGTTGGCTTCAACTTGAAGATGATACTACTTCATATTTTTTCAATAAGATGAACCAAAGAAGAAATAATACTTGTATTTTCTTTCTGCTTGATGACTTTGGTCAGGAGATTGAGGATGATAACCACATTGCCCATCATATTCTTGATTTTTACAAGAGTCCTCTGAGCACTAAGGTACTATTAAAAACCCAGTTTATGTGGATATTTTCAATAATGGCAATAAATTCCATAATAGACCCAATGAGGATATTGCCACAATTACAAAAAAGAAGTTTGGGTTGCTCTTAACTCTACTGATAACAACAAATTCCCAGGGCTAAATGGTTTCGGTTCCCTTTGCTTCAAATCCATGTGACATGATATTGGAGACATAGTCTATGCTGTTGTCAATGATTTCTTTGATTATGGGAAAATTTTGAAGCAAATCAATGCTACAAATGTTGTTTTGATTCCCAAGACCAAGAACCCTACGTTTGTTATGAGCCTTAGACCTATAGCTTGTTGTAGTACAATTTACAAAATTATTGCTAAAGTTCTGGCTGACGGGCTTAAGGGAATTCTTCCAGACATTATTACTAAGATTCAAGGTGCTTTTTTTCTAATTGCAGCCTTTTTCATAATGTAGTGTTGTGCCAAGAAGTGGTCAAGTTCTATCAGAGAAAGTGGGCCTCTCCTAGATGTACGCTTAAGATTGACATTCATTAAGCTTTTGACTCTATGGATTGGGATTTTCTCAAAGATGAGCTTAGTGGTTTGGGTTTTAATGATAAGTTCATTTGCTGGATCATGAACTTTGTCATCACTCTTACTTACTCTTTCTTTATCAATGAGGTTAAGCATGGTTTTTTCCAAGAGAGAAAAGGCCTTAGACAAGGTGATCCCTTTTATTTTCTTCTCTTCATCGTTTGTATGGATTACTTTAGCCTTCTATTGGACTTGGATAAAGTCAAAGGCTTCAAGTATCACCCCAAATGCAAGAAAACAAAGCTTACTCACCTGTCTTTTGGGAATGATCTCAAAGTCAAGATTATGGAGGAGTTAGGATTTGTTGAGGGTCATCAACTAGTTAGATATCTCGGCAATCCTCTCTCATCATCTAGATTATCTTCATATGATTATGCCACTCTTATTTCTTTTCGGGGTGAAGAACTTTTGGTGCCATCCTTTTCTCCTTCTTAAGAATGTTGTTCATCATATTGAAAGCATTTGTAAGAACTTTCCCTGGCATGGTAATGATAGTAGCAAGAAAGTTTATCTTGTTGCTTGTCTAATATTTTCCAGTCAAAGTAAAACGGTGGGCTGGGTTTCAAAAAGCTTATCAGTTGGAACAAAGCTGTCATTACCAAGAGAATCATACATATTCATAACGGAATGACTCTGCTTGGATTCGGTGGCTTAAGGCTTACATTCTTATTGATAATCAGATTTAGAGCAGCCATCTGAAGAGTTGTGATTCTTAGTGCTAGAAGAACATCATTAAGGTGAGAGATAAGATAATCAAAAGTGGCCCTTAAAATCAAATTAATGACTCTAAGCTTGATCATATTTATAACTTATTTCATTAAACTTCTCCAGAAGTTGTTTGGCATCCTCTTATTTGGAATCCTTTCATTATTCCAAGAACATCCTTCACATGGTGGCTTGCGGTCAAAAACAGACTTGCAATTAAAGACAAAATGAATTCCATGGATATTGCTATGGATACAGTATTGAATCTAGAAATCATATTTTCTTTTAGTGTCCTTTCTCTGGTGATTTTCTTGATGTCGTAATGAATTGGTGGGATCTTAAAGTCCCGCATGACTTTGAGAATTGCATGAAGCTTTTTACATAAGCCAAAAGGAAAAAGGAGATTATTTTTAGAGTTAGAATTGTTATGATGTCTTGCTGCATCTACCGCATTTGGTTTGTCTGTAACTGCTATTCAACAATCAAGCTTTATCCATCCAGACTTGTATTTTCCCTGATATCAAGTTTCGAATTCCTAAATTTCTTAAAAGTAGTAACAGAGAAATATCGTATGTATATAGTAAACTTCCTCAAAATAGTCGTTTGAGCCTTAGTTTGCAATTCTTTTATCCTTTCATATCATAATATCTTACCCATTTCAATATATATAATCTCTTCAAAACATTAACGGTCCTATGAAGTAGTTATTTAAACAGTAAATTTTGAGCATGAAAGAATTTTCTTTAAAAAAAATTAAAAGTACATCACAACTCTACTACGCTTATAAAGAGACGATTTTTTTTCTTGAAAGTTAAATATGTATATATGCTTTCTAGTAATACACTAAAGCCACAAAAAATATTTTTTTCCTTTTGCGAATATTTTATCACTTAATAAAATCATACTATCAAATTAAATAAATATACACTTACATTTAATACAAATATATCATTTTCTTTAAATATCTACACTTTTATATTATACCTCTTATGATATATCTACACTTTTTAACAAATCTACATTTTACTACAAATATACATTTTTACTTTTAAAATATATTGTTATAGTTCTAAATCTAAACTCATACATATATAAAAGGGAAAATTACATGCCCCACCCATGATGTTTGACGAAATTATACATTCCACCCACGTGGTTTCAAAAATTACTTTCCCCACCCATGTGGTTTCCCTCGTTTTACATCCAACAACTTTTCTAATTTTTGTTCAATTTAAAAGATGCTCAAACGTTGTATGAAACTGATGAAACTTTACATGGATTATGCTAAAGTGATATATTTTGATCTTATGTCAAATCCAAAGTTTTTTAAGCTTAATATGACCCGTGGGACCCAATGAAACATGTGACATCGTTCACTGGGTCCCACTTGCAACATTTAAGCTTAAAAAACTTTAGATTTCTCACTGAACCAAAATATAACACTTTAGCATTGTCTATGTAAAATTTCATCAATTTCGGACAATGTTTAAGTATCTTTTAAATTAACCAAAAATTAGAAAAGTTGCTGAATGTAAAACGAAGGAAACCACATGGGTGGAGAAAATAATTTTTGAAACCACGTGGGTGGAATGTGTAATTTTGCCAAACGTCATGAGTGAGGCATGTAATTTTCCCTATATAAAATGATGTTTTAAAAATATATTTTCAATAAAAATTATTTATCATGGATATATTTTTCATAAAAATAAATCAAAATTCTAATCAACATGTGATAAAAATAAAATAAGAAATTTTAACCTTAAAATATATTTATGAAGATAAAAGTAGTATCTTTCATAAATAAGTTTCATATTCATTTAATATATTGAAGAGATGATAAAAAAATAAAACATATAAATGCAGTAGCAATGTACCATTTAATTGAAACTTATTTTTATGATAGATACGAACATGGTCAGAGAATACAATTCGTAGTATCACAAAGCATCTGGGTCAAATTATCATAATATATACGAACATGAAGGACACCCCCAGTTTCTTGGAAGCCCATGCTCGATTAGAAACATCTAAAATGTCAATTATCAATGAAGAATCCTCATAGAGATTGAAGGAATGACAAGTATTGTGGGGATCATAGAATATTGGTATGAGGAAATTGGCCAACATTTTCAGGAAAATACGTTGGAGCCACCGAATTCGCCATTATCTGAGAAGGTGGTGGAAAAAATTCAAAAATTCAAAAAGGACATGTTACGGCCCTGTTACAACTTTGAAAATGATGATGTTTGAGTCGTTTTCAGACAATATAGTAGGAGTTGAACGGGCTGGAATTCGTAATGTGGGTTTTGAAATTTCATTGGATTATTTTATCCATGTAAAGTGCACTGCAGAAGGCATAATAATTGTTAAAAGAGAAAGTAAAAACTATCTCTGACAGTATTCCATAGTCGCTTCACTGCCCTCTGATTTCAAATGTCCTGCAAAACTGTTGGGCTGACTCAATATTTATTGCAAGATTTAGGAGCGTGGCAGATTCCACCCCTTCCTCTAAGTGCAAAAATGCAGTTGCGGTCATTAATTTTGTGCCATCCCAAAACTTTCCCCCACTTTCTGTAGCCACGTCATCCTCTTCTACAGAAATTCACTCCCCAGTCCCCAACCCAGCCCCTATCTCTCCCCTCCCTCAAGATTCCGACACACCCCAAACCTTAATTCCCTCGTCCTCTGACTTTTTGACCTCTGATTATCTTTCCAACTCACAAAATTTATTTCTTCCCCCTTTCAACATTCTGCTCACCGTAAATACCCCTCCTTCCGTTTCTAATTCCATCCAATCACAACAATCACAACATTCCTTTTATGTTTCTTCTCTAGCAATTAACACTGAAGTCGTCCTTCCCTCAATTCCCACCGCAAATATTTCTCTCCCTACCCTAGCTGTTGTTGTTCCCCCCTCCAATTCTACAATCTCGGAAGCAAAAAAATGCTTAGATTTTGGTAGACGTTTTAATTGTCATTACCCAGCCCAGAAACTTCCATTCAGAATTATGCTCAAATTCTAAGAAGAAGTAAACGGGTGGAGGAAAAACACAGTGGACATCTCAATGACAAGCATCATCATCTCCTTTCAAAACAAAGAGAAGTGGGCCCTTCTTCGACAAAAAATAAAGGAAGCCGGACCAAGCATAATGGCAATCTTTGAGACACATCAGTCTCAACCTCTAGATAAATGGCAACACATATGGGGACAAGGAGAAAACTCAAACGTGATTGAAGTCCCCGCGGTTGGTCAATCAGAAGGCATTGTGGTTACATGGAATCCTAATGTGGTCTCTATTCAAAATTCACACCAAAAGGAAAGATGGGTAGTAATAGAGTTGTTCTGGCCTATTATTCCGTTTGTAGGCTATATTGTTTTTGTTTATGCTCCAACCCAAGCGGAAGCAAGAAGACGCGTGTATACAGAGATACTCACTCATAACTTCAATCATCCAGTATTAATAGCTGGCGATTCAATGAAGTTCTTATGGGCAGTGATCGTAAGAGAGGTAATGATAGGACACATTCTAAAAGCATGGAAGATTTCAGTAAGTGGGTTCAACAGATGAATGTTATAGAGGCACTGCAAGCAGACCGACGACATCACTGCTATGGGTTAGCTCCTTCTTTCATGCAATATGGGTCATTTGGAATCTGCGCAACAAGCTCCTCTTTGAAGACAAATTACAGCCATGGTCGGAAGTCATCGACAAGGTAAAGAGAGAAAGCTTAGAATGGAGCAGAAATACAGTTCACTTTCTTGATCATAGTATTCTTTCTTCTAGAAATTTGTTTAATCTTGTATTCAAAGTAATGTGTTGTTTTTTATTCTTATTTTTCTTTTGGACGAGAAAAACATTAATTAAAGTATGACCTTATGTAACTGGTAATTATCAAAAAAAAATTATAATAGGGATCCTTGATAATGAATAATAGAAAATCACCTGCGCACACAACTTTTCCTAAATTCTCAAGTAAAAAAATATATACGAGGACTTATTTGTTTAAATTTTATTAGCATGAATATCTCACCCATATTTTTCTTTACATAAATGCTTCTTTTTCTTAACTATTACACAAAAATTGTCTATAACATAATGTTAAGAGTTATCTGAATTTTTTCTTATAAAAAAAGTTATTAACTAACAAAGGTCGACTTATATTTACTGTTAAAATAATTTATAAAATGACATACCTATAATTTTGAGAACTGCATAACTAGCAAGACACGCGTTTGGCAGTCGAGTGAACCTTACGGAATACGGATGGGGAGGCATATGCGCCCAACGAAAACTCAGCTCGTCCTCCGGAGGGTCGAGTCTCTCTATAGAAATCTATTGAAACCGCCCTCCTCCATTGCGGAAATCGGAGAAGCGGAAATGATGAACGGGACATCTTTGATGAAAGCAGCAGTGGGAAGACCTCAGGGGAATCTTTGGCAGCTCAGGACCGCTCTATTCCATTCTACTCCCATTTTGGAACGCCGCCGGCGAAATCACTGGGAGCCCGTAAGACGTCCTTTCCCTTAATATCTTCAAATAGTATTCGTGCTCATGTCAGATGATTCTGCATTCACTCAAGACTCTCTTTCTCGCTCTTCCCTGAGGCTGCTGCTACAATTTTGTTGTCATTGCATTTGCTTCTTAGCTGGAAAAATTGGGATGAGGAAGCGAGCATCTCTATGATTGTCTGGGTTTGGATTTTTCGTTAGTATGCAGTTAAAATCTGCAGACCTATCCCTTCAATGTTGTTAGAGGGGCGTTTATGGCCTTATTTCTATTATATTTTGATCTACAGCCCCTTTGCGTTCTTTTTGCTAACTTGCGGTGCTACCGTTGGCAGTATCTACTCGCTTTTCACTTTTGGAAACTGAGATTGTCCCTTTCAGGATCCCCTTTGTTGTTTTCTGCTGGACAAAATTAGTACTTCAATATAACAGCTGTAATTACTCTGAATTGCCTGTTCTTTTTCATCTTATATACAGAGGTTTACTAATCCTGGGAGATCGAGAAAGCCACGATGGAAACAATTCGTTATGCGCGATATTAATGACTTCGCAGAGGAATTATTCCAGGTTCGCCCGAAAATTTATATAGTTTGTACGCATGTGCAGGCTTGTTTGCACATTTCCACATTCGGAGCATGAATTCTTTTTTAAAATGACCGATAATTGAAATCATCATCAAATCTTATGTTTCTGCTGTCAATACTCAATATCTTATGTCTGCATTCTAAGTTCCAGGCATATTTGTCATGCCTTAGCTTCCTTTTGTGTTATATGATACTTGTATTGATAACCTATTCTGTTGCTTTCCTGCAGTATTTATACCTGCATGACAGGCACAGTATATGTACTCTTCATCCCATTCAAGTTTGCTATTCTTTTGTTAACTTTTGTTACTATTTTGCTTTTGGTTGATGGATAGAGCTGGAGGTCTGATCATGAGCACGATGAGTCACCCAATAAAGGCCCCTCTTGGTCCAGAAGAAGGCAGCAAAACTTCAACAACGAATCACAAAACCAGGGACGTGGATCAAGGAGAAGAAGTAGGGAATCTGATGACTTGTTAATACTATATTCATTCTCCCTTTTCTATCATCTAATCATCTATATCTTTTGGATTTGTTCTTCTACATAAACATAGATACCCATTCTATAAGCTGCACCAGGGCAGGATCAATAAGAAATGCCGGAAATATCCCTTGAAAATTTAAAAACTTGGCTTTTGACAGTTTACACCTAAGAGTTTGCCATAGACATGGCCTGTAAGTCGAGAACTATGTGACTTTTTTTTGTTCTCCACTACTCATCTGTGAAATATATGAACAAACGTTTAACTTTCTAAGATATAGTACTATTGTCTTATACCCCCTCTTCTGTATCCCCAGTTGGAGAGATGTGCTTCTGGATGCACCATCTGGTGCCTTTTTTACTTGAATTACAATTAACAGACTGACCATTTTCAGGAAAGTTTGACTTTTGTGATGACGATGCTGAGGTTGAGACTATCTTTAGATCTGCATTCGGGGGGGATCGATTCTTCTTCTGGTCCTTTGTGAATGAAGATCCTCGCTGGGGGGAAAGCTCATCCAGCTATTCTAATGCTCGTCATAGATCTTCTTGGCATTGGCGGTATCAGAGTGAAGAAGAGGACCATGACTCTGGAGAGGATCACCGTAGCTCAGTATCAACTTCAGCTTCTGATCGATTAGCTCTTGGTTTGAACCCTTACGGACCTTTGAAACTTGAGGACGTCAAGAGCGCGTGAGTTTTTGTACCTGAAATTCTTCCTCATCAAGCTTGTACTCTACCTATATATATGATAAGACTTTTTTCACTGGTAAAGTCTGATAATTACTGACTAGAAATTCTTCTCCCTTCCAGGTACCGAAATTGTGCTCTGAAGTTTCATCCAGATCGTCACCAGGGTGCATCCAAGGTATGAGCAATTTAACCATCCCTTGGTAGCCATTAAATTGTATCCTGCATTGCTGGGATGTGCATTATTATCATATTGTGATGCACTTATCTGCGTTGGTGTTTGAACAGAGTGCCGCAGAGGAAAAATTCAAGCTTTGTACTGCTGCATATCAGTCTTTATGTGATAAACTCTCTGTAAACTGAGATGCTTCCCAGATCTCACTGTAGATTATCTACTCTACCTCCATTTGGATAGTTTTACAGTAACTTAGAAATTTATTTTTTCTATGCCATACACAGTAACACAGTAACTACAGTAGCTAGTTTACTTTTTTTTTTACATCCTTTTATTTATTCTCTTCTAAATAAGCTATCAGCTGTTATCCAAACAGTGCCCATCTTATGTGAAATGCTATACTAAATGGGGCAAGGGGTTGACTTAGGCTCCTCCAGTTTAGGAAACATAAGGGTTGATGCAGAAATTGTTAGAAAAGCCTTAGTTTTGCTCGGTTATGAAGTCGCCAAAAGGCATGTATTGTATAATGCAATGTTGTACCATTTTGAAATGTCTTAATGTTGGTTCAGGTATTAGTGTTCCTCTATTCCATGTCAACTTTCATTCATTCAAGGTTGGAAGCATTTCTTGCTAGCCTACTCAAAACATCAACTAAAGATGTGAATAAGAAAAAAGGAGCAGGGATGTCAGAAACCCTTTGGGTTTTGAGAAGTGTTAAAAATGATTAAGAAGGTCAATAGAGGCAAATGTAGGAATTGTAGTAAGCAAAGGAGGCCATTACCCTGAGGTATGGCCTGGTGCGGGAAGGGTAGGCAGGGAAGTAAGGTTAGGATTTGTCGTATTCGATAGCATTCTTGTTTATGTTTTCACTTTGGTGGGGTACTGGCCTTTGGCCTCGGTTAAAAAACTTAGAGAAAATTTATGAAAAACTATTATAGTTTTGGCTAATTCATGAAATATTAAAAAAAATCTGAAAATGTGACTATATTTTTGTAAAAATTCATTAAATGTCACTATATTTTTATAAAAGTTTATGAAATGTCACTATAGTTATTGATTAGAAAGAAAAAAAAAGTATCCTAGTTAACAAGGTATTTTTAAAATTCACAATATGTCCCAAAATATTAAAAAAAAATCACAAAATTCACAAAAAATTTAAAATACTACATAAATATAAAAAATTGAAAAGAATATTGAAAATATCATACATATTAAAATAAAATATTTTCTTACATTTTTTAAATTATCCGATACCACTAAAAATATAGTGGTTTAAACACATAATTAAAACCAATATTTCTATCAATTAAGTACCATAATTTATACAAATTAATTATTTTTAACATTTTCAAAACAATTTTTTATCAGTTTAAATTATTTTTTCTACCAATTATAAATTATTTATATTTTAAACTAAAATTTAGAAAAATTATCTTTTTTAATTTATTCTATTTTGCAGATAACTTTATGACATAATTGTTATCTACAAAATATATAATATTAGTTATCTACAAAATAGAATATAAATTTTTTTTCAGAATATAATTGGTTGAAAAAAGATAACTTAAAAATGTATGATGTAATTATGGTAATTAATTGGTAAATAAATTGGTATAAATTATGTGTTTAAAACAATATTCTTTTTTATGGTATAAATAATTTATAAAAATCTAAGAAATATATTTTTTCAATATTTTATTATATTTTTATTTAATTGTTCAATTTTTATAATATTTTAATTTATATATATTGTTAATGTATTTAGTATTTTGAAATTTTGTGAAATTTTTAATACTTAATAATATATTTGTGAATTTTAAAAACTTTGTTAACTAGGGATATTTTTATCTTTTTTCTTCTGATCAATGACTATAATGACATTTCATAAATTTTGTAAAAATATAGTGGCAATTTGTAGCTTTTTTTTTTTTGAATATTTCATGAATTAGAAAAAAAAATATTGGCATTTCATCAAGTAGAATCTATCACTCTTGTTCAAATTTCAACTTACCTATCTTCTTTCTTCAGTAGGATGGGTAGTCAAATTTAAACGATGATGATGACAAATATATCATTAACCAAAGGGATAACCTCTGCTTTATGAAATTTTGGGTGTGTAACATATTGATTATTCATTTAAAGACAATGGTCTATAATTCTTCGCAAATTCGTACACACGGCGGTTCCGTGCATAATAATTCTGATATGGCAGTCCCAGTCAGCAGCTGACTGAGGTTTTGCTGACTGGGTTGTCTTTTTTACTATATTAACTTTAAATTATTTTAACTTTTAATATATAAGTCCAAAATAAAAAAAATTATATAATGTTGTTCATCTAAATTCAAACTCTTTAAAACAAGACCAGTCATAGATATGTTTTGACAACTTTGAAAAAAAACTTATTTTTACATGTGTATGATGATAAACTAAAATCATATATGATTCATTAGTTTTGATATATGATTCATTAAAATTGATATTATGATTCATTAACTAATAAGTAGTGAATTAGATTACAAATTTTGAACCCGATAAAAATCATTATTGTTTTGTAGTGTATTATTGTTGTTGTATGGTGTATTTTTAACCTTATATGGGGAATCATGTATTTTTTTGTATCAAATATTGTTTTGTGTTGTATTATTGTTTAAAAATTTTCTTTTTATGTGATTGATGATTCAGTAAACTGATGTCATGATTCATTAAACTTGATATTATGATTCATTGAAATTGGTGTTATGATTCATTAACTAATAAGTGGTGAATTAGATAACAAACTCCGGAACGGATAAAAAATCATTATTGTTTTTGCATTAAAATTGTATTGTAATATATTTTAAAACTTACATGTATTTTTCTTACGTAAATATTGTTTTGTATTGTATTATTGTTTAAAATTTTTATTTTATATGTTACTGATGATACACTAAAATGATGTTATGATTCATACATTTGATATTATGATTCATTGAAATTGATATTATGATTCATTAACTAATAAGTGGTGAATTAGGTAACAAACTTTGGATCAAATACTGAACCATTATTGTTTTGTGGTGTATTATTAGTGTTATATGGTGTATTTTAAACTGTATGTGTGAATCATAAGTGTCGTTGATATGTACATATAACTAGCATAAATTTTTAAACTTGTCAAAACATATTAATGATTGGTCTTGTTTTAAAGAGCTTGAATTTAGATGAACAATGGTGCAAATTTTTTTTATTTTGGACTTATATTTTAAAAGTTATGACTATTTAAAATTAATACAAATATTACACCATTTTATTATGGCACATAAGCAATCCAGTCAGTTACTGACTGGACTGCCACATATACTACCCGCTCATGATGGGAATAAACCATCCACACCATCTAACGTCTGATAATTCATATCGTTTATTATTTGCGTTTAATTGACGTTAGAAAAACCAAGCGTAGCATTTCAATGATTGTTGTCTATTTATCATAGTTATTTTGAAAAGTGTGTTCAGATTTAAAAATATTAAAAGTCAATTATTTTTTTAAATAATCATAGCTCTATGATGAGATCAGTTACAATTCAGTCAATTTATAAAATTGACACACTTAAAGAGTTAAGAAGGATAAACTAGCACTAATGCTGGTATCCATTAGTAAATAACATCTTCAGGTGCTATTATCACATCCAACCTTTTGAGTGCTAAAGCTTAAACCAACAAAAATCATAGATAAAACTTTATTGGTCATAATTATCTATTAAATGTCCCAAAGTGATACCAAAGTCTTAAAACCTACTAAAGTTATCACAAATACTAGTGTTTCAAATATTAGTTTACTAGGTTTTTTTACATGCCCCAACCTAACAACTTCAGTTACACACAAAAGAGGAATCACATAAATTAGTGAAACCGGATAACCCCTTCACACCTGGTGAAATATTTTTATTTTTAAAACTGCATAAGCAATGGTAAGACAACCAATTGATAAGAATGGGGTCATGGAGGTGTACTCAATGTAAAAAGTTTGGCCAACACTCTTTTAACTTTTGCAAGGGGAAAGGTGCCATATCGCCCCCAAAAGATTGCTGAGATTGATGTTGAAGAGCGCTAGAGTGACTCAGTGAGAAAGCTGTCCTAGATCCTCTACAACATGTTTTTGATTATGTTATCATGAGGGAATAGGAAGCAATGAAGAATGTGGTAGAAGGGCAAGTGTTAGAATTTATAGATCAGAGGACGTACCTCTTGAGCGAAATAACTATTTTGCTCATGAAATCTCCCTGTCTACTAGGTGTAGGATGTCATAGCAGCATTCCCCACACTATCCACGGCTTAAAAATCTCTCTCTGTGTGTTTTGTAGTAGATGTGTTTGACAGCATTTCTGTTACGGTCATGGAAACTAGTTACAAACCCTTTATATGGGAAATATTAGAATAATCCATATTCTTATCTATAATTATTTGTGTTTCTTGAAATAAATATTTAACTAATTAATATTGGTTTTATCTATCACTTAAATAAAATACAACACAAAGGAAATGTGCTGATAGAGGAAGAAAGGGAAATAAAGGTAATGTTCCAAACGATGAAAAATTGGGGACTGGTTGGCAAGTTCAAAAAAAAAAAAGAGGGAGTCTGATCTAACATACCAGAAAGAACAAAAAAAGAAATATGGATATCCAGAGGTCAGCCTTGAATCATGATAACTGGTGTAACAAGGGTAGGATTTGGCTGCGGTGTTGATGGTGGTGAGTGACGACGAGGACGGTATTTAAGTAGTGTTGAAATGCAGGGCTGGCTGACGTGAATAGTGAGTGATTTGGTTGTATAAGTTAAAACAATGTTCGACAATGCATCGGTTACATGTGTAGGTGTCCGATGACAAAGGTGTTGGTGGTATGGTGGTGTTTTACAACGTTAGTGAGCAGAGTTAACAAGTTCATTGCAAGATGACCGAAATTTTTAGAGCCCCATACTTTTTTTTGTTGTTAGTAAAAAATAAGTAGATTCTAATAATTAAAAAACTTTCATAACTAATAGATTTTTAAGTAACTAATATATTCTTTTTAGTATGTAGCACCGATTCAACTATACTTATGAATCAAAAATTATAATTTTTTTTATATAAATTAAATATTTTACTTTATTAAAAGTGAATTTATAAAGTATTTCATTTGCCTCATGAATGAAAGATACACATCGGGTAATGAGATGTAGTGATAGTGATGGTGTGGTATATACTGTTGTGTGGGTATCAATCCAGAAGAAGAGACAATTTCCGGAAGTCTTCTTCGAAAGTTTTCTTCGAAGACTAGAAAAGGCTATCCTTTGGAGACATTTGAGTAGGAACCAAGGAGATGTATTCAACGGAGCAAGAAGAGCATGACCGGTGAAATACCCCAAAACATGTCTAGGACTTGTCTAGGAACATTGGCTTTGTTTGGTGTGGTCACTTGTACATATTGTGAGGCTTTTATGATCGAGAAGGAGAAGAAGGGCTAAGCATGAGGTGGTAATCTTGAGGTGGCACAAGTAGGTGGATAAACACCTAAGTAGGTGAAACACACAAGTAGGTGACTAAGCACCCAAGTGGTGGCCAACCACTTTCCCTTCCTTACTAAGCTAGTTTATGAGTGGTTAGGATACATGGTCCACTTAAAAGAAAGCTGCCACCCACAAGTGGTGTTGGCCGAAAATATCTAGCCTTGAAACCTTTACTGTTGTCATCTTCTTAATGAACCATACCTTAGGTCCAATGGAAGGTTAGAAAGTGGAAGCAAGGTGTCATGATCTAGAGAAAAGCTTAACCATTAAGGGAATTGCTTAGACATTAAGGAAACTAGCAAAATATCTTCCTAGTTCTATAAATAGAACCATAAGCCTTCATTAGTAATCATTCAATTCCAAAGCTTAGTACACTTGCTAAAGAAAGACATAAGCAAACAAAGAGAGAGCCTTGTTATTGTGAGGGCCGAGAGCTAGAAGAAGAAAGGAGGAAGCCAAGAGCTATAAAGGAGAAGGAAGGGATGAGAGCTAGAAGGAGAAGGAGGAAACTAAAGCTAGGAGAAGAGATGAGGGAACTAGGGTTTCGGCCAAGAAGGGTTAGAAGGGGATTCTTGTCTTTTGGAGTAGCTTCTATAGTCAAATTAATAGAGAGAATTAAGGTAATTCTTGTATTCATCCTTTATGTGTTCTTGGTGTCCGATTCTGATTCTTGTTTCATCCTTTATGTGTTCTTGGTGACCGGTTGGTAATTCTTGTGTTCATTAGTATGTGTTCTTGGAGATTATTTGGTAAGGTGTTCATGGTTGATTATTAGTGCAAGCTTTTGTTGGTGTTCTTTTCTATTGTTTTTCATGGATTTGAAGTTATTATCTGTGTGGAATATGGTGTTTGTTGGCTTTGTATTGCCGAGATTGTTCTTGTTTATCCTGACAAGGTTATGTCATTATTTGGTGATAGTTAACTTATATAAGTATGTTGGTATTTACTTATGTCATGAGCATCATGTTATACTCTTGTTTGTTGGTCTTTAGACATGTGTTTGTTGTGTGGTTGACAAGGAAAGTTGGTAAGACCATATTGGCAACGTCTACACTGAAGTTTTGCCGTACCAATGTATTGTGGTTAAGCCATTATGATCTACTCCACTGATAAACTTTACCGTTGGGGGGTGTGTACACTTAAGGACATGGGGTGGGGGTATGTTGTCTGAGGGGCCATGGGTCTTTGTACCCTTTGTCTTTGGACCGGGGTGCCCGAGGGTTGATATGATGTGATCGTGGTGTTGGTACTCTTGATGTGTGTTTCGGTTGTATGGTTGTCTTATGTGTTGGTTGTTTTATTAATGCTATACGCAAGGAGCTAGCCTCACTATGTTTGATTTTCTCATTATCATAGCATGTTAAAGTATTTCTTAAAAGTACAAATGAACTTGACAAGATGAAGCGAGAATTACTCAGTTTATCTTACTTTGTCTGCGATCCCTTTCTTTGTGTATGGTTTTATGGTTGCCGGTTGATATGTGCTTGGCTTGACTTTTGGGTTAGGCACGTTTAAGTAGTTTTATAGTTTTTTTATATACTTACATGTTGTTGTAAATCTCATTGAGGCATGTCTCGGGAGAACTAGGGTTTTTGGGCATGACTAGGTAGTGCCCGACCGGGTAACTAGGGTTTGACACAAGTTACAATCGAGCATATTTTGACATAAGAACAAGGGAGCTTGTTCCCTTGGCATACTTTTGGTTTATTAATGAATAAGTAACTTTTGTATTAGATGGCATAGCCTTAGAATTTACGTGGGTGAGGTTGGTGATAACAACCCGATAAGCTTTATGTGTATTCCACTGCAAATATGTTAAATGAGTTAGTCTAAGAAGTAAGCTAAAAATTGGGGTGTTACAGTTGGTATCAGAGCAATAGGTTAGGTCTTAATGTAGACAAGCCGTGTGGGATGGGTTATGATTATTGTTTTGCTTGTATGCTTGATTCGTTGTGTTTAACTGTAAACATGGTATAAATTGGTGATATGTGTGCTTTGACAGAATTCATATGTGCTTTAACATGGTTGATAGACGCCCTAGCATGTGGACTGATTATGTGCGCCTTAGCATGTTGGTTGATCTAGTAGCTATTGATTGTTGTTTAAAATTACATGATAAGTGTAAACTTCGAGGACGAAGCTTTGTTTAAGGAAGGGAGAAAAAAATACCCCAAAACATGTCTAGGACTTGTCTATGAACTTTGGCTTTGTTTGGTGTGGTCACTTGTACATTTTATGAGGCTTTTACGACCGAGAAGGAGAAGAAGGGCTAAACATGAGGTGGTAAGCTTGAGGTAGCACAAGTAGGTGGATAAGCACCTAAGTATGTGAACACACAAGTAGGTGACTAAGCACCCTAGTGGTGGCCAGCCACTTTCCTTCCTTACTAAGCTAGCTTATGAGTGGTTAGGATTCATGGTTCACTTAGAAGAAAGCTACCACCCACAAGTGGTATTTGAAATACCCCAAATATTTATTACCTTAATTAATAAGGATCAATTTAAATCGTGAGTAATAATTGATATAAATATCATTATAAATATATAGGCCAAAATGGACACAAAACCATATATTAATCTCTAATCAAAGAGAGAATATTATTAAGGAGAAATCAACTCCTAAATTTAATATCACATGTAACATATTAGTACATGTATTAAATATCACAAATACCACTCATTAAACTATATAAAATATTTTACATAGTCAAAACAATTGTAAGGGCTATATACACTTATATATACACATTAGGAACAAGAAATAAAACATGTTACCACCTAATATATAATTAAGTTAATTATACACATTAATGTACAAAAAAATTAAAAATCCCTCTCCAAAGCCTTGTATGGCCGGATGGGTGATGTAAGAAAGGTGAACAAAAAAAATGTGTAAGTCTTGAAAAGTGAAACAAGTACACTAGTTCATATATAATAATGTCTACTTTTACTTATTTTACTTTCTTTCCCCCTTCCTTCTACACACTCACGGTTTACCTTTCCCCATTTTCTCCTTGATTTCGGTAGATGTCCATCCCAACCCTCTACACTCGACTGCATTTGCTAGAAGAGGAAAAGAAAAAGCAAAAGACAAGAGAGATAAAAGTAAACACAAGTACAACCTGTATAACATAAACTAAAGAGCTACTACTACTAACACCATCATTCCCCTCACGTTTCTTTACAATCGGTTGACAATCCTTTCCACCATTTCCGATTACCCATGCAGAAATGGAGAAGAAAGAAAAAAATCTAGCAATAAAGAAAAACTAGACAAGTACACCTATTACATCTAAGGACAATGCCTACTAGTACTTTACTCACAACCCCTCCTCCTTCCCTTCTTCATTCTTGGATTACAGCTTCCATAATTTCCTTGTGAAAATCGATTGATCACATCAGCATCCCTCTCCCTCTCGGTTATTTACTGGAAAACAAAAAGAACAACACTAGCTAGTAAAGCAACAAAGTACAATCTAGCTACTAGTTTTAGTTTTCCCCTCATAATACTCAATCCAAACAACAATCCCACCTTGTCCATGCTCGAGACAGCACCCCCTCTTCTCCCTCTCTCTCTCACGTTCAGCATTCCCCCATTCTTTCCTTTCTTCCTTTCTTTTCCAGCCGGCTAACAACAACATGATACAGTAACAACATTTTCAGCCGGCACTATAATACAGCAACAACAAAGCCCCTTTCCTTCCACATTAAGACACCATTTCCTGCACTTAAACCATCACTAAACTCCCTCTTAATGGTGATCAAAATTTCCTTGAGAAGGGGGCCACTAGGAGCTGATACAACAAGGAGAAAAACTAGCTCAAGGCAAGGTAATAAATATACACATAACCACTTCTTTCATCCTTGCTACATACATGTCCGAAAATGTATAAATCTCACACTTTCTCCTACTCTTTTCTGCACAAACATGAAGCTGATTACAACCCTTTTCAAGGAACCAAAAACCCTCCATGAGCACACCTAGAAAAGATTCAAGATGAAGGTAAACCTTGATCATTTACATGGTTGTTCAAGCTTTCAAGTCCCTTGTTTTTTTTCTTGCACAAACTAAGGACATGTTCCTTGCTGTAGGTGACGAAATTAGTGCTTGAAAACCCCCCAAACAGCAAGGTAATAACACTCGCTTAAAGCCCAAAACCATGTCCTAAGAACTCCTTAAACTAGCTATGTGTTTAAGTCACTAATTAAACTTCTTGTTCCTTGTGTAAATGTTGACCGCTTGGTGGTTGTGCTCCCTCCTAAGATGCCGTGAGCTTGAGGCTGATTTTCCAAAGGAAAAACATCAAGTTATATGAGGTTAACTTGCTAAAACATGTCCTAATCCATGTTAGTGTTTAAGAAATTTTTTTATGAACAAATATATTGGTACTTATAGTGTACAGCCGAGAGGAGATGAAGCTGTTATGAACTTCCTTGTGATTATAAAAGGTAAAAACAGTTAAAACCCCTTTTAAATGCATTTAAATTAATTATGTTATAGAATTAAATTAGTGTGAGAATACATGGGAATATGTGGGTTAATTAAACCCTAAAAATGTGGGTTAAATTATAGCTAAGTACTTGGTTATTGAATTTAGGTGCTACTATTTAAGTCAAGTTTATAAATTAATAATGAAAGCAAAATGATTTAAAGAAGTTGAATATTAATCCGTATACATCGAGAGCATATGTGAGTATGGATGCAATTTAAATCCTAAAAATGTGGAGAAAATTAATGGTTAAACATTTGATTAGTAAAACTAAGTGATAATGGCCTACTTAAGTTTATTTTATAAGTGATTAATGAAGGAAAAATAATTTAATGGTGTTAAATTAAAATCTGTATAAGCCGTGAGCTATGGTGTATTTTGAGACATATTTATGGCATTTAATAGTTAGTGACATGCTATGTTCAAGCCATGTATTTAGGCATTTTTATGTATGCTTATTTTAAGCCATGAATATTGATTATTAATTTTTTAAAAGTGATTAAATGAATTATATAAAGATTATGGTGCAAACATTTAACTTTAGTGAATATAACCACCTAGGAAAATTTTAGGTGAATGTTAATGAATTTAGGTGTTACTTAAATTAAAAATAATGTTACAATATAATTTAAATAAATTTATAAGTATATAAAGAAATAGAAGATCATTTATGGGGTCAAAATGAAATTTAGTAAAATATGGGGTGTTGGACTAATATAAACCTAGGAGAAACATTCTAAGGATTTTAGAAAATATTAAATACAATTTTATGAAGTTAAAGTGTTAAATGTAAAACTAGGGAAATAAAAAGGGTATTTTCGTAATTATGTTAAATACTGGTCAAAGGGAGTGATTGGGTGGTCAAACTTGACCACATGTAATGTTTGGCCGAGTTAGAAAAATAAATAAATTATTTGGTAATTTAATGAAGTATTAAGTAAAAAAAGAGTTTATAGAACCATATGGGTGTTTATGTAATTACCGAAAATTATAGAGTTGAAATATGAATATTAAGACCCTAGGGGTCCGTTCGTAAATTAAAAGAAATTTTGGGATAGTTTTAATGATTTAATTAATTAAGGATTATAGTATATAGTTTAAGTATTAAATTATAACAATTATGAAACTTATGGGGCTATATTGTAATTACCGAAAACTATGGGTTGAAAATGAGACTTAATAAAGTTAAAGGGCTGTTCGGAAATTTAGATAGATTATGGGTTGATTTGATGAATTAATAAATCAAGGATTTTAATATATAATTTAATTATGTAAATGTAACATTTACAAAGTCTATGGGGTTATTGTGTAAATAACCGAAGTTTGGGGATGAAAAACAATTTTAAACAGCCTAGGGCTGTTCGGTATTTTAGAAAATTATTATGGGAGTTTTTGAAACTGAAGCTAATATGTATATTATAAGGTTTTAGGTATTAAATTGTAAGTTTATGTAATAAATGGGATAATACGTAATAAAAAGAAAGTTGTGGGAATATATAAATCTGGACAAAATATTAGGTATTGTCTGTAAACACATGTATATTATATGTGTGTATATTACAATGATTGAAACCTTATAAGGTTAGTAATGTAACAATATAATATAGGGAAGGTTTTGTAAATGATCAAAACTATGAGGGGAAGTATTGAGATTTCTGAAGATATGTACTGTTCGGAATTATATATACCTATTATATGGGTATGATAATGTTTGAAACCGTTAGGTTATAAATTAAATAAGGGTAGAATGTAGCAAATATAATATTTGGGTTGATATTGTAACTGATCAATTAATTGGGGAGGATATATAAATTTCCGAAATTATAATGGGCCGGTTAGGAATTTTAAAAATATGGGCAACTTATACTATAAAGTTGAAAATGATATCATGTGACATTTTATTAAAGTGTAAGAGAATATACCATTAAGGAATTAACATGGTATAAAACCTTGTAAACAATTACATAAATGATGAGTCTAATTAAGAATTATGGAGAGTATATCATATAGTAGGGACCTTATATTATAAGGCGCATAACAAGGTATAAAAGTATATTGTATAATCGTGAAATAAAGTTTCAATAAGAAACGTAAGAATAAACGACCTAGAAACAATATACACTTTACTTGGAATGATGAAGTAATTTGATGTGAAAAGTTATATAATTCATATAATATGGAATTTTAATATGGATGGAAATAATATATGATGTTGTAAATATATGTATATACATATAGATTATATGTAATTTGTGAGGAGGAAATATAACTAAAAACGTATATTATACGTGACTCGAACTATAATGAACGCAAATACGAATACGTATAAGTGTTACACGCATGTGCAAGCATAAACGTACAAGAATCAAATTTAGATAAACAACGTCGATCGTTGAGTAATTACCATCATGTAATGCGTAACAATATGACGACGTATTACATATACGTACAAACGAATCTATATTATATATATATACCTAGAATATAGATATGCATATATATATATATATATATATAACACATTGTGGGTATAATACATACTCGTAAACGTAAGTGTACGTAATTATACAAGGACGAATAACCGCGCTGGATATCATAATAACCGGGAATCCAGCTTCCACGTAGTGAATACATATGGTATTGAATAATATTATTCGTAAGTTAAACCGTACGACGAAATATGAACCCGAGTTAAACAACCAACCAATTACGGGGATTAACTACGGGCCACGGGTAATTATTATGGCTGATCAGCAAACTTCTGAACATGGGTACTAATGTTAGATACATATTACAGTAGATCGGACTACGGGATTTGAGCTCCGGGAACGTAGAGTATAGGTGTGCGCTCGTCACGCTAGCGCTACTCGTCGGTGTACGATATTTCATTGTGGGTCAACCTCTGAGGGAAGCTCGGTTCGGGTATTGGTTGACTATGTGACAAGAGCGATATGTTTGCTATGCATGACTGTGTGGATTATTTATAAGGTTGGTAACGATTGTTATTGTGCGTGACGTCTTCGGACAATGTTACTATGATTGTTTTTGCGGTTGGAATACTAAGATTCGGGAACTTTATCCCTAACTGACCTAAGGTAAAAGACTTAGGAACGAGCTCGGGATCCCCAGTCTCTAGAGCTTAATACTCGAACGTGACTATAACCTAGACTATGTCTAGGAAGTACTAAGACTTCAAGGTAATAATGGTAAAGACTTTTAAGACCTAAGTATTTACTTAGGCAGTTGATTAAGGATTAATCATACATTGGAGAGTGTTGGTATGGTAAATGGTATGGGATCCAATTAGTTTGACTAGTTGGTTGCGCATTGGTGATCACCGGAGTATAACGTCTGTATCAGACCGTCTCCCTCTATATCCGACGGGCCTAGATAGACTGTTGGACCAGGGTGCCGACTTTGGCACACAGCTTCGGCCATTCACGGACGCCTTTATTAGGCAAGTGGAAGCCGGGATCGAATGATCCTTGGCAATGAGCACTTCGTGTGTACGGGAGGACTACTGTCCAGTAAGGTTATTTCCGGTTGTCCTAACATGACGCCCAATGGTGTTGAGAGTAAGACTAAATGGTGATTAACATAATTTAAAGGGAACAACTACTAACATCTCGATGGAAGTACCTACGCGTTTGTATGAATGCTTATAGCACATGGTATTCGGTATGTCGTGGATTGTATGTAATGTATGGATTGTCACTTTGATGGATTACTGTATGCTTATGCATGTTATTTACTGTTGTTATATAAACTGTAAAATGAACCAGCATGTAATCAACCTCATGTTCAGACGGCTAATTGACCTAAGTGACATAAAGGGTATAGGATTACACTTTAGCATACCAGCATATAGTTTGCTGAGCCCCTTTTGGGGCCAACACATTTCAGGTTGTGGATCGGGACATGAAGCCGGAGTGCGGGAATATGGGTAGACGACCTCGACTTTTATTTATCACATGCTTAATATTAAATCGGTTAGCACGTTGAAATTCTGGGAACTCTTTAAATGCTCACTTGTCATAGGTATTGGTTTGTATATAGGATAATGTAATAAATATCTCGTTTATCAATGCGGTTAGTTGTTGTTGTTCATTGTTAGATTACAGTTATGCTTCTTTACTCGCATGGGCGAGTAATGGCATGTGACACCCAAGTGAGGATTAATGTAGTTTAACTTCCGCTGTGAGACGTCTCTTATCATGCTACGTGAGAGATTATACGAGAGTGATTATTATGAGATTAGCGAGTGGGGTGTTACAAAAGTGGTATCTGAGCGGAGTACCTCTCAGATGACGAGATATTAGGACTAAGACAGTGAGCTTAGGATTATGGGAATACGGGAAACGGTTGTGAGGTACGAAACGTCTGGTCTTGAACGAACCAGTGTCTTAGCAACGCTAAATGCGTAACAATATTAGCCTTAATGGCATATTTGTGTTATTGACTACTATACGGTAAACTACTGAGTAATGATACCACATAACGTATTACGGGTGTCGAGAAGAGGCATGTCGGGGGTGACGGAGGTCCTGTAACCCCGAATAGCGTTGAGACGGCAGTCGCCGCACTAGCTTGATGGAAGAACATCCCGGGAGACAGCAGTGGTACCCCACCCGCCGCTGCCCACACCTCGAGCATCACCCATAGAGGCAATGTAATGGATGGCACCAAGGTGACAGTTGAATTCCTCCTATTCGGAAGACCGATGCGGTTGCTGTAGTCACTATGATATCAAGACGAACATAAGAGCATGTGATACGATGAAGCATTAAGGACCGGGGGTCCCGATAGTTACGTACCATCTAGAAGTGTACTTATACGGAGTGAAGAATATACATTAAACCTTACTTTGAAGAAGGATAAGAATCCATAGGACGAGCGGGTCAGCTTGTAATTAGACACCGAAACCCTGGCCAGTTAACCTGAGGAAAGCACGCACAGGTGCACCTGAAGATCGAAAGATAGAAAACGAGTTTTAGATGACTATCAAAAATGCATAACATGCGGAACCAAGGACTGCATGGAAGTCTCTCCCAAAAAGGGAATAACTTCAACCAGATGCAACCTAGAAGGCTCAGTAAAACCTGACCTACAATCACAATAACCATATAAGTTTACGAGCTAAACTCCTAAAATTACTACAACACAACGCTCAAGAAGATGAATGTCATACCAAGGACAACTAGAGTGCTCCATCTGCTGGACTTGAAGCACCACGAGGTAGCCACGTGGAACAGAATACCCTAAATTTTGTGGGAACCTTAGGCGCTGATACTAGTACTCAGCGCGGTCTAGGTTATCGCACATCCTTAACTTAATGAATTGACTGCATGAATATGCGTCAGAAACCTTCTCCTACCATGAAGGAGTTTAAAAACAAAACTCAGAAAGAGCCTAACTTAGAGAACCTAGAAATAGAACTACCTTAGAAAGCTTACCATACCTTAACAAATCGAAATAACTCAATACTACCCTTTTCAAGACAAATCATCTAAACCATACTCAAACGACCGAAGCGTCAGTGAAACAAACAATTCCGGAAACCAATGACTCAACCTGCTTGGCGCGCTTTCTATAGCAAGCGCTATAACAAACAATATACTAACAATTCCGTCTACCTCGCGCACTTGCTACAGCAAGTGCTGCAATTACAAATGCTACTATAACGACAAATACAACTGAAGTCTACAGACTGTGTAGGCCACAGGTACAACACCATGGCTACCAGTAACCACCAAACATTCGTACAATTTATGTACAAAATTCATAACTACAACTTGTCACCATAGGGTCACAAAACCCTTAAAATACGAGGACCAAAACCTCGGAAGGACCCGTTGAGTCCGACCATTACAACCAAAGGGCATACACCAGCCCATAACAAACTACTCTCATTAAACAAAATGAATCAATAACATCGGCTTATGAGCCAAACACCATAAAATACTTATTAAATTATTTAATGGTTTAAAAAGTGACGTGGGAGGTGGAACTTGATCCGGTACAGGTCAAGGGAAGCTGAACACAAATTGGGGTGGAAGGATAGTTCGACACTGATACTAATCACATCAGGGTCGGATGATTCCTGAAACTCTCTACAAGTGGCCACAATTAATCACATTAGGAATAGACAAGGAACTGAAGTATACCAGATGCAAACAGCTAAAACACATCAAATCTAATGAATAAGGTACTAAATATGAATACTCGTGAATAACAGTTCACTCCCGAATGTATGTATATAAAGAATGGTGGTGGAACATAAACAAGAAACAATTAGGGCCGATGCTACGCCCATAATGACATACGCTAACAAATCATAAATATTGGAAGAAAATAAGAACATGTTAATCCTTAAAAGGACTAAGATTAAACATATTACACTGCAACACCATTATTACTTAAACCAAATCACAGCCATAAACGCTAATCGGTGTTGAATACTTAAATAACTAACACCGAGGCACTATCCTCAGCAAGGAGTGCCATAATCAACAAAGGGCGAACAGATGTCAAGACATAATTATACACTGTTAATTCATTTGATCACACCGATCATTGGACGAAGGTTCCAAATAAAAAGAATGGCTACCGCCATTGGCGCCCCAACATACAATAGGTAACAAGAGGAGTACGTGCTAAAGACATGTCATCTACTAACATGACAATGTCAATGATAATGACTCTATGAGTTAAACAATGGCAAACATCCTAAATAGTAATACAAGATAACGAGTCCAAACACTATAAAACACAAGTCTAAATAAAAATACTTAATGTGCCATTAGAAGAACACGAATCTAGGAGAGCGAAAGTACCGCCTCCGACTATCTCCCAATATATATACAAATTGAACAATAACATCTAAAATGACAGGTCAAGTAATGGAAACTGGTTAAAACCAGACCACAATAAGGACTTCCATGAAAAGAAAACATGAGTCTTCGCCATGAAGTCAGGAAATTACACAAATGATGTTACCCGAAGGTAGGGTTAAGTTAGAAAACTTTAATACGCACCGTAAATAACGTGTATAACCTAATAACTAATGAACAAGAGCAAGAGACAATGAACGAGCGCCAAACCGCGCACATGGTAACCAGATAACAGTAATTTGAAATCAACACATAGTAACTCCAATAAAGGACTTACTAAGTAATGTGACAACAACACTTATCAATACGAGAGGTCGTAAATTCCTTTAAAACATCAATGAACTCATGTCAATGATGTAACCAATGGCAGAGGAGAAAAATCACCTCGTACCATTACAATGTAGACCCTACTAGTAGGGCAAAATATCACAAACACCTGTTGAATGAAAGATGTGTGATCATACCCATGGGGCAGGGGACCCAGGGAACCGAAAAATTCCCTCGGGATACACCCCCAATACCAAGTAAGGGAAACTGACAACAGAATACTTCATGAACGCGTGACAAACGCTACGAGTATACAAAACGAGATGTGGGACGACCGCACTCCATAGGGAGCTTGTGGGCTTGACAGACTTAATTATAAGTTAGCCAAGTAAGTAGTAATGTATCAGTAAGGTACCCCATACATGTAGACAAGTAGTGTAAGGAACGCAAGAAGTAGTCAACTCCATAATAAGGCCAGAGATGCAATCCAGGCCAACACAAATAACTACTTCAAGTAAAGTAACAAGAAAAGTTCCGATTAAACCAACGAGATTGGAGGAACCAAAAACCTTAAAATTAACACGACTAAGTTGTAACGCCGCAAAGGAACGGTTAACACACGATAACATTAAAGAAAACCTCTCGAAGGAGGAGAGAGTTAATAGTCAACCTAATGACAAGCATGTAAAACCCATTGAATGGGTGATTAAACATAAATAGAACCCTCATAAGGTTCAATAACTGCTCACACCAATGCGCAATACTTAGCACCCAAAAGAACCTACCCAATAATAAAAATCGTCACCCATAAGAGGGGCATAAAAAGAGTTACTCTCCTACAGAGAACACAAGACAATAGTGAATGATGCAACAATCTCATATGCCCACATAAAAGGCAACAATACATTTTCACCCGGAAAGGGGATGAATATAAGTACACCAATATACAATAAAAGAAAGGCAAGCTGGCATGCTAGCAAATGCCCAAGCTATTAATCAAATATCACAATAACTTATAACTGTCGAATCGACTAAAATATGGTGCGCACGGAAGCGACCACTATAAACAGCCATTTGGATGAACACATTGGCAAACAAAGACGAGTGAAACTCGTG
The DNA here is from genome assembly GCA_023374045.1 of Limonium bicolor. Taxonomy (NCBI): domain Eukaryota; kingdom Viridiplantae; phylum Streptophyta; class Magnoliopsida; order Caryophyllales; family Plumbaginaceae; genus Limonium; species Limonium bicolor. Next base: position 59,056,647 of record CM041778.1, read on the forward strand.
TAGAACTCAAATGGTGAGAAACAAAAATTGAAGGCAGGCTACACAATAGCCTAGACCGTCCAATGACACACTCAAAAATAAATAAGGCGTTAAATAATCCACCTAGGAACTCGTAAACATACAATTACATTCCTGGTAAACAACATGAAAAATGGAAGCGATATATAATATACCAGAGGAAAATACCTCAACTACCAAGAACATACCCATAAGGGATGCCGAAAGATGCAAGGCTCAATATGAAAACGACAATGAATTTCTAGCAAAAAGTGGGATGAATCATATAAATATTGGCGTGAGACCAATATACGGAAAATACAATATATATAACAACATGAAGTACGTAACAAATGTTACAATTAATGTATTACTCCGGAACAAAACAACTTGGAGACACGGGATGACAAGAATTACCTTCATCAATTATAAGCTAATACATCCAAAACTTTAGAGGCTAGTACAAAGATCACTAATGACAAACAATAGCCTATGTCATACTTCACCTCAACTAGGAACCAACGAGTGAAGATAATAACAATTCAAAATATATCTCGCAAAGTAATCCAGAACACCTGGATACGATTTAGAACAATTGTGTACATGTACAATATGATAACTACACTAACACCGATTGACATACCTCCCCCTTTCCATTAATAAAAGACCGTGATGACACTGTCATTTTGGAACGAGGTCAGCAATAACTTGCTGCTAACCAGTCACCTATAATATGTCCTTAGGGACAAAAGGGGCAAACCAAGCCCTATGTATGTGATCTGCACCACATTATGGAGCGAGAAGCGTGGTGGACCCAAGAACGTGTTTGGGAGATGCACAAATATTCTACGCCTTGACCAAAAGAATACTCGTCTCACCCTTCGCATATTCTCTTTTAGGCCGAATACTAGAGATCGACCCGTCTCTCAAATATGAAAGACTCCACGCTGAAACTTCAATACGGAAACGAGAGAGACCAGGAACAGACCATTAAAGGGTCAAAGTCCGTTGGTCGAACCATGAGGCGAAAAGGCCACATGGGATTTGGAGAACTCCATGAGAGCCAAGTATCCGTGCTCTTCTCATAGCGCTGTTAATACTTTTGGGGTCACGGGGCATAAACCTTTTTAAGGGAGGTAGAGCCTCTTGACATATTTAATTGTTAGTTGTCCTTTGTTGTGTTGAGTTGTTTTTTGTAGCTTGTATTGTAACACCCCTAATCCTACACCTGTACTAACGTCACATTCGTTTGCATAAATAATAAGTTTGCAGCGGAAGTAAACGAACTATCCTGGTGTTACACGCCGTTACTCACCCTTGTGAGTAACAAGGCATCCTTACTCTATCCTTTCACTTCAACTGCTTAACACTGTGATGAACAGATACTGAACACTCTAGTTATTACAAACCAAATCCAAACTAAATGAGCAACTGATTAAATACAGCAATCCCAAATACAGTACATATTAAATCTACAAAGTGTTTATTAAGACATAGCAGCTACCCTGTTCCCCGCACTCCGGCTTGTGTCTTCTTCAGTAACCTGAAATGTTTTGCCCATTGAAGGGCTCAATAATCGAAATGCTGGTATGCTAAATGTAGTCCTAAGTCATCTAGATTCCTTAAGTCGTTTGCTCATCTTGATATTAGATTCATTACAAGATATACCGGTTTACAATAATAACAGTAATATTGTAAACATTTAAACAATCACATAACAGTTCACCTGCAACATCAGTGCATAATAAACAACAACCAGATAATCAACACCAATAATCCCAAACAATAACCAAACAAGTCACGCGTATTAATTAACGGTACTTGTTAGTAGGTCACATGACCCTTAACCTTTTAAACCAACCACTTAACTTTCCAATTAATTCCACCTCAGGCGTCATGTCAAGACAACCCTTAATAACTCAATAATGGACAGTGTGTCCCCTGGGTTCCAAAGGAACCGTTACCAACTGACCTTATGACCCTGGATAATATTTGACCGATCTGGTCGAACCTGTGCACCAACGGCAGTGCCCTCCGCCATCATCGAATGTGACTGATGGATTCCCTTGAGTGACTCCCCATTGAAGTCTCTCGTAGTGATCACGATGCGCAACCAGAAAGTCTAAACAGTCTGGATTTCTCTTTTTATAAATTAGCCCTTGAGTCAGTGGCACAATAACCAATACTTGAATTAAGACTTTAACAGTTGACCATCAGTTAGGTTCAATAATACCTAAAGGTCAGTTAGTCTTTTTCCCAGTTTAAATGTATAAACTTTCTGTAACAGCCCAGTAATCAACCCACTTGTGAGATATTGTCCGCTTTGGGCCGCAACCCGCACGGTTTTGCTTCCGGGGTACCATCCCCAAAAGGCCTCTCACAAGGCAAGAGTATCCCCACACCTATAAGGTGTGGTTCGTGCGCTCTCCCAATCGATGTGGGAGGTGACCCCTACACTGGGTATCACACTCTACCCCCCTTGGGAGCCCAGCGTCCCCGCTGGCACACCGACCTGGGCCTGGCTCTGATACCATCTGTAACAGCCCAGTAATCAACCCACTTGTGAGATATTGTCCGCTTTGGACCGCAACCGCACGGTTTTGCTTCCGGGGTACCATCCCCAAAAGGCCTCTCACAAGGCAAGAGTATCCCCACACCTATAAGGTATGGTTCGTGCGCTCTCCCAATCGATGTGGGAGGTGACCCCTACACTGGGTATCACAAATACTAAGCATCACAATGCATACATAACTACTACTCCCGTACTTACCCCGTTGTCCCATTGTTTCGGTTTAACTTAATGTTCATATACTTACTACTCTCTTACTTCATTCTTCAACTTATTTATACTTTTAATGTCCCTCAAACATCATTAATTAAGTACTAGTTACCTTATACTAACATTACCATTCTCTTCCTTACCTTAAAAGCCATTTAATAAGTTTATTTTCAAAAATTTTGGGTTGGTCCGGGACTTTGTCCGGATCCTAGGTCCCGGACCACCCTATGGCATAAGTCTCGAACTGGTTTTACTGATGGTCCGGGTCCTTGTACATATGTCAAGTCCCGGACCAGAAGGCCTTACAACTCTCGAATGATTTTTGGTTATGGTCCGGGTCCTCTTACATGAGGTAAGTCCCGGACCTGTCAATTGAAGAACTCTCGGCCATTTTTCAAGGGGTGGTCCGGGTCCTTGTATGGGACCTAAGTCCCGGACCACCCAATGTTTGCAACTCTCGGTGTGTTTCAATATGCTGGTCCGGGACTTAGTCCTGGACTTAAGTCCCGGACCCTGCTAAAATTTCTACAGATTTTAAGTTTTCAAAATCTGTTACAATCCCAACTTTGCCTAATAAATTTCCCATTGTTCCTACACTTAATCCCACATGTTTAAGCACCTAATTAAGCTCCTAAACATGCTCAAATCCATCACCATCTCATTACTCCTTTTCATACTAATTCACACACCAATTCTCCACACTTTCCTTTCAACACTTACACAAATCCTTCCTAGTTTTGGTTTGCTACAGATTTTAGTCCTACTTCCCCCATGCATATTCTCATCCCCTAATGCCATTTCTAAGGCCCACAATGCATTGCCTTACCTCTTCAAGTCCAACACTCTTTTTACTAGGTCTTGCACATAAGTTCTCCTAGCTTCTCCAACACATTTCGACAACTCTTGCTACAGATTTTTACCTTCTTAATTTTCATACTACAACTACCATTTCATAATTACCAAGCATTTCTATTAACTCCAATACAGACCTTGGTTCTCCCATTCACCAAGTCATCCATAAATGTACATTTTCCTATCAACTAAACAGCTCACATTAAAATCTGTTATAAGGACATGCTTTTACCTAGTTTTCTAGTTCTTAAGTGTTCTAGTCCTAGGTAAATTTTGACATAACCTCCCCTAAAATATTGCATTCTCACCACTTCATTTACTCACATTTAGTCACCCAATTCACCTGTTTTCAACAATCGTAAATATACAAAGCTCCCATACACAACTACCAACATTAAGCACTCTTAAAAATTCCTGCACACTACAATCAATTCCCATCTAGTTGTGACAGTTTTTAATTGCCTTTCAAGCTTCCATAATAGTTTGGTTCTTCCTCCCCATTACACTACTACTCATTACTCTTTTTAATATACACTCAAAAGCTACTAAGATCTGTTACATAAAAATTTACAAGACTACAAATGTGAGTACCATTTACCTTGTTCTTCCTCTTGTTTCCTTTTCTTCTTCTTTCTTCTCTTTTCTTTCTTTTCCTTTCCACCGGTTGTAAACCCAATTCCCTACACTTCAACCCATACATACACACCACCATTTCAATACCAAGAACTAACCCTTAGATTACATTAATGCTTTGAGGTAAATTTCTAGGGTTTAGGAATATATTACCTTCCAAGGGAGTAGATGAAGCTTAGAGGAGCTCAAGAACAATATTTCTACTCCTTCAAAGAGGCCAAAATCGGCTGGGTACAAAAGGAGCAAGGAGTTCAAAACTTGAAATCTTTATTTTGCAAATGAGAGCAAGAAAGGGAGTGTTTTCGGATTTCTCTTTACCTTAAACCAAAGAGGAGAAGGAGGGCCTTCTAATGGTGGTCTTGAAGCTCCAAAGCAAGAGTACCCATGGAAATGAAAGTTCTTGTTTTCGGATTTTGAAAAGAGGGAAGTGTTCCCCTTGATGAGAGGAAGACAATGGTGTAGTTTTTGTAATTTTTGGAGTGGGTTTAGACACCTAACAAGATGAGAGAAGTGGAGTTTGTGTGTGGTTTCTCATTTCCTCCATGGCTGTCGCTTGGGAAGAAGAAGAAGGAGCCAGAGAGGAGAGGAGTGGGTCTGTACGTGAGAAGAGAATGAGGGGATAGGAGAGAGAATGTGAGGTAATAAAGTGGGACATGTTACTTTTTGCTTTTTAAATTATATTTGTCTTTTGCAAATGAAAAGAGAATAAAGAGTGTGTGTGAGGGGGAAATAAATCGGCTGACATACACAGCCCACATGGGTTTTAAAATTCTATTTACAATATTGGACACACTAGTTTGGGTTATTTATGTTTTTACCCCACAATTTCCCGTTTTTGATAGTTTTTACCAATTTCTCGTTTTATTGATTTTATTGGTTCTAAAGTCTCACTAATATTTATTAATGATTATTTAGTTGACCAAAAGTGTTACGAGTCTATCTGACCTGCTTAAAGTCACGTTTTCCCGGTTACCTCGAAAAACACACTTTAATGTTCGTTAGTGTTTTTAATCCATTTTAAGGATCCATTTTCTTCGGGATTTGTTCCCTAATATTTATTTAGACTTAATTAAGCCTTTAGAATCCTTATATTATGCTAACCGAGGTCTCATGCCTCCTATGGTTGTTTAGCGCTTATTTAGCGCTTTCCGCTTTTTAAGCGTTTATTTATTTCTTTTGGATTTATTTTTCCTTACTAGTATTAATTAGGTACCATTAGGCCCTTAAATACATATTAGGTTAATTTTAATCCCTATATTTAAGTTCGGAGTATTTCAATGAGTTCTTGAAAGTTTTTTATGATGTAACTATTAGATTCTCCGCATCCAAGTACCCTACTGCTAACATCTTCTTCATGGGTATATGGGAGATCCAAAGAAAGTTAGTAGATGTTGTTAGAGGGACTCATGAATATCTGTCTTGTATGATTGAAGACATGCAAGCAAAATTTGACAAATATTGGACAGATTATAATTTGGTGTTGGCATGTGCTGTTGTGTTTGATCCTCGTTATAAGATAGATTATGTTGAGTTCTGTTATTCCAAGCTTCAAGGGGAGGTGTATGCAAGGGAAATGGTTCTGCTCATCAAGGAGATATTGTATGACATGTATAAATGTTATAAGGAGTAAAGATTTTCTTCAAACAGTAGGAATCAAGGAAATTTAGACATGGAAGGGTCTGGTGATCAGGGGGCTGATATGGAAGACTATGATGCATTTCTGAGGAGAAAAAGGAGAATCATAACTGATAAATCAGAACTAGATTTATACTTGGAAGAAAAAGTAGTGATCGAACTAATGATTTTGACATTCTACTATTTTGGGCCAATACTTCAGCAAGGTTTCCAACATTAGCGGATATGGCTCGTGACATCTTAGCCATTCCTATATCTAGTGTTCCTTCTGAATCTGCCTTTAGCATGGGCAAAAAATTGGTTACTCCATGGCGTGCATCCTTAGCTTCAGAAACAGTTGAGACCCTTGCTTTATATGAGGATTGGTTACGAGCTAAGGGATTCTCTTATGGTAATTATATTTGCTTATACGTATGTTATTTAGTTATTTTTTGTCATCTATATTGTCTTGTCTAAAAACTGTTTTTATATGGTAGGGCGCTCAATGTTGTCCATTGGTGCTAAAGATGATGATTTAGAAAAAGAGGATGGTGAAGATCTTGAAACAGGTTACTTTTCATTTAAATACTTAATTTGATTTGTTTTATGAATTTGGATATTACTTTAGACTGGATAGATGCATAAAGTTTTCCATGAATATCTGTTTAATGTAGTTCAACCTTTATGTCTTTTGCAGGGATATAGATTTGTTTCTGTCCTTTTGTTTTTGGATGAACATTAAAAAACTATGTAGTTCATGTTCAACTTTTGTATAGCTATGCAGTTAAGCTAACAATCTGTTAGGAAAATGACAACAGGTATGTGTTTCTTTTAACAAGTATTGTACATACAAATAGTTGTAAGATATTGATTTCATTATGTTTGAATATCTAAATTTGGAAAACAACAATGATAATGTAGTTTTTTACTCAATCCTTTTTGTACATACAGACAGCTTATCAACATCATATGTGTTGATTTTTATTTTTGCTTTTCAGAAGGATATAAAGATTATTTTGCTTTTGGACAACCGTGATAGCAGCTGTTGAAGGATATCAATCAATGCCAGAATGCAGCTGGTGTTGACCTTTTGGTGTATAATCTTGTAGAATACACTTTTGATGATATGATGTATAGTTGGAACTAACATTTCTAACTTACATAGAAATGTAAATTTTGTGCAAAAACAATAGTTGGAACATACATGCTGTTATCTTTATATATATATGGTGCATATTTTGTTTCAGGGACATGGGTTATTACAGGTATGCCAACGGAAGAATATTATATGAAGCATTGGCAAAGTCCTATGTTTTCTTTGGTTCTGTTTTGCAGCACTTCTTCAATGAAGAATCTCTGTCCTTAGTTACTGTATATGTCAAAACTATCTTCACTAGCTGGATTATCTACATGGGCATGCTTGGACCTATGTGCAGGAGAGTATCTCATGCTTGGACCTGCTTTGACGGGTAATGCTTGACTGGTTAACATATGTTATCTCATTAGACATGTTGGCAGATTTGGTTGTTAAGCTCTCCGGTGGTTGTCTATTTCTATTTGGTTCAGTTGGTTGATATTGAGAAGAAACAGAGAGAGTGTGTTTCTGTATGTTCTTTTTAGAACAATATTTTTCCATGTAGCACAGAGAGGATTTGTTAGCAACCTCAACAAAGTAAAGAGCAATTTAGCCTTTCATCTTGTGTACAAGTATTTTTGGTTCGTTTGTTACTGATCATGTAAATATCATGGGTTGTTTGCCCTACTTGAAGTAAGAATCTTTTGATTCATGTTTAAGTTTTTTCTAATTAGTGATTATTGTACAAATGACTACAAGTTGCTTACGGCTGCTGTGTGCAACTTTGTGTTTGTCTATAAATCATACGCATAACTATTATCTTAGCATTAAACATATGCAAGTTAAATAATGCATTTCTAAATGTAAAAAAAAAAAGTTAAAATTCGGGCCGGGCGGGCCGGGCAACGGCAAGACAACATTTGTTTTGGGCGGGCTTAGATCCTGAGCCCGGCCCGGGTTTCCGGGTCTGGTCACAACTTTAGGCCCGATCGGGCTGAAAATTAGATGTCTGCCTGGCCCAAGCCCGGCCCGCCAGCCCGGATGATCAGCTCTACTTTTATCACATGGTCTAGGCTACTGGCTTTACTGCACATTCTGTCTCCCATTTCATCACCTTAGTTACATTGGGTTTTAATTCATAAATCTGATTGCTTTTGTGTCAATATTTGATGGCTTATATATAGTGGTTGCTTTGCTTTGCACCGTAACTTAATTCTACCTGACAGGTATTATTCTCATGGCCTCCACTACGGAAGTAGCTTTAGCTGTCTTATATTGCCCATTGATGGCACAATTCTTCAATCATTTTACTTCAACGTCTCGTCTTATATTCAATCCCCTTCATGGTGTAAACACACTAGAAGTTCCTTTGATTCAGGTGTGTGGCGGTTATCGCATCATACTGTAAGATTGTAATAATTTAGCTCGAAGATAATTGCTTCAAATTTCAGGTTTATTTGTAGGTTGTATTCTATCTCTAAGAAGTGAAAGCCCATTTCGAGGGGTTTATTCCCACTCAAGGCCTCACAATAAGGAGAGGTATCCCCACCCTGAAAGGAGTGGTTCGTTCTCCACCTCCGTCATTGTATCATCTCTCTATTCTCACTGGTGCCCTTTTCTGGCAATTCCTCCTCAATTTAGTATTGGTTTTCATAACCACTCGTATGTACGATTTGTAGTTCACTCATGGCCTAGATAAGCCTTTTTATGATTTCCTGCACCTCGAGCTCTGATGTATTTAGCATCCTTGGCTCGTAGGCCCTTAATGCTTGATTAGTCTCAAGTGATAGCCGGTGTTCGGTTCACTGTTGTATTCTTAATCATTTGTAGGTTATCCACGTGATTCTCTTGTTCTCTGAACTCTGTCAATGTTGGGTCACATCATTGGATGTACTATTGGGTTTCATAATAAGTTGATGTATCTCGCTTCATGCTGTGGAAGTTCACTTAGGTAATCCGATGTTAATCAGTGTCTATGACAATACCTTCACTCTCATAGATTTGCGTCTTTTAGCAATCAAGAATTTGTTTTCATTAGGCCTCTGTCTTCCGGTGTCTAAGTCGGATATTCACCCTGGCTATCATGTCCTGCCATGTCAATACTTTGTTCAACTTTCGTTGACTACGCCACCCATTAATGACTAATCATACTTGGGTGTTAATGAGTTAGGCAAGCAATACTAACCATCGTTTGTGGGTCTTTTTCCTTCTCAACTATACCAACTCTATGGTGTAGTCCTTTTGAGGTTCTCTCTTTTGTGATTGTACGTCTTTGATCCTAGGTAGGTCATTGCTTAAATTTGCTTTCTCTGATTCTGTTTCTGGGGTTTATCAACATCCTCAATGAAGAGTGTTGTTAATGGTATTATTCGGGGAGTTCATCCCGTTTTTATTGAAAGTTGTTATGTCATCCATCTTCATTGTATGTCGTAATACCTTCCTTGTAGGTTATTACTTACATCTGGTCTTCTCATATTGTTGAGTAATCTCTTCGGTTCTTCCATTCAAGGTTAGGCTTTTTTTTGGGTTGATGTTCTTACCTGTAGTGTCGGTTGTCTGTTGTTGGTGCCCACGTCGTTTAGTTTCCTGACCAAGTCCAGCTCTCTGCTGACTGGTGTATTGCTTTAGTTGTCATGGTTAGGCCGTCAGGCCCTCCCAATATTTCGCTCTTCCGTATTAAGGAATTGTAATCTAGTGTTAATATGTATTATATCCGTGGTTTTTACCATTTGGTCTTCACGGCTTCCTGTAAAGCTTCATTGCGGCGGCACTTGCCAAGGCAAGTGCGCCATGCAAGATGGGCTATCGGTACTGTATACGTCGGTAATGGTACATTCTCCTAAACTCCATGTAGGTGGTAGTCCATGGGACTCCTTCTTTGCCCTGTTTGGCTTTGGTTAGTTGATTATCTGGGCAGCTTCCTGACTGCTTTTGTTAGTATAGTTACTTATCAGGGTATTCCTCTTTTTGAGGGGACCCTTTTTCTTTCGCTTTCACCTTGGTTCTCACTCTCGTTTCCACACCTTCGTCGTGGTTTATTGAGTATTGACTCTCCTTAGGCACTACGTCGTAGTCCTATCTTGGAGTATGACTTGCATATACATTCGTAGTTGTCTGAGCTATTGCAGTTAGGTCTTTGCAACCCCCCCTCTTTGTGTAGGTTCGGAGTTATCCGCTTCATAATTGACTTTTAGGTAGTCCCTATGCTCTTGCGCGGTATTATCCCGCTGTAATTGCTCCCTTGGACTGTTGTCCGGTGTTTCTGTCGCTTATCTTGTCCTCTTATTGCACTCGTAGTGCTTTTCTTCTTACTGGTATGGCGGGGTTATATCGACTGCGTAGCATGTCGACCCAAGTTGCCGGTAATTATTATTCTCTCATTGGTAGGATTCCATTGGTAGCGCCTGTTTCAACGTTGCACTCCAATTAGGACCTTCAAGTCTTGAAAGACTATTGCATAACGAGGTGTTTCTCGTAGTTGCACAATGCTACGTAATTGCCAGATCGGGTTTTCCCGAGTAAGAGAAAGATTGTCATCTCTCTAGCGTTCATTTCCGGTATCTTAGAACCAGGGGCGCGGAGGGCGGGTCAGGTATTATAGATATCCGATACACATCGGGGAATCCTAACTAACGCACCTCTCGCACTAATACTCAACCCTTATCCCAAAGTCTACTATTCCTAACTCGGTAATTCCTAAGCTCGGTAATTTCCAGTCATCAGAGCATAACTACGCTCTGATACCATTTTTTGTAACACCCCATCTCCAAATACAGTGATCGTCGCCCTAAATCCATCTCGTTCATTAACAACGCAGCGGAAAAGTTCTACTAAATTGGTGTTACAGCCGTTAGTCACCCACGTGACTAACTAGGCCTATTCTCTTACAAGTCACGGTCTGACTAACCGGATAATTACTCGAGCATCTATACAATACAAATCATAAACCTCAACTTATACCGAGTATCTCATATCCCAATACATCATACTAACATCTCATCAATTTACTAAACGAGTGTACATGCACAACTCGTGTAACAAATGTAAAAGCAACCCGAAGTACTCTACCCGCTCCTACTCTCAGGTTGAGTCCTCGTCTGGCACCTACCTGCAAAGTTTAAATCACAGGCCCCAAGGGGCTCAGCACATTGCTGGTACAGAAAACGTGCAGCCCACAAGTTAACAGGGCTACACACGACTACTTTGTCATATACATGCAGTTGATTATTTATACAGATAATAATAAGAAGTAGAGTAAATTACTCGGAACCCCCTTAAGGATTGGCCATATTACAGTTAACCCCCTTTGTTTATCATAATTATTGGTAACCACCCTGAGGTTACAATATCTCTGACTATGAGCCCCCGAACTATAACTCTATTATCAAAACGCTAACGACGTGCTGTCCCATCAGCTTAATCACTTTATTAATGACATGTTGAACAATAAAACTGCTTAATCAACATCGTCTAACTCCCCCTCATCCCAATTCAGATGCATTTTCGAGGTAGGGTTAATGTTTTTCAGACAATAAGAATACTGATTAAGCAGTGTTTTTTGTCCAACATGTCATTAATAATGTGATTAAGCTGATGGGTCAGCATGTAGTTAACGTTTCAATAACAAAGTTATAGTTCGGGGGCTCATAGTCAGAGATACCATAACCTCAGGGTGGCTACCAATAATTATGATAAACACAAGGGGGTTAACTGTATTATGCCCAATCCTCAGATAACAAACAACACACCCATGTGCAACATTCACAGCTCCATTAAATCGAACGTCGTAATGGACACCCATTAATGAGTAAGTTAGATTCCTAACTCCTGAGGCCTGAGAATTGCTTAGTTCTCGTGTTTGACCATACCTTATAAGTGTCAACCATTCACTTAAAAGAACTGGTTGTTCTCTAACTGAATTGTTTATTTTTGTCGGGTCAAGGTAACCCTAGCCAATGAGTTATTAGCTCCATTGGGTTAATAAACATTAATTCTTAAGTTATGAGGGATGTAGGCTTGACCCTCCCGCACCTCCTGAATTTGCCTCCCACCTCGAACTATTCACTCGAGATGGTCGGGTCTGTTTGTCAACCCTAGGCGACAAGTCGTAGATGAGCCATATGCGGAAGACGGATCTGATACAGATGCCGACATCCTAACCTAAACATACATGACCAGATTCAGTCCCGGATTCCACTCCCCCAAAGTTCCAGTTAGTTGAAGTCTCAATGACAACTTGTTAGTTAAACCTCTCTCGGTATTAACCAACTAACAACGGGGAGTATTTATAACCTTATACAATTGTTACTAAACATAGTTAATGAACAAGCTCTAAATCAAGTCGTGTTAGTGTGCAATGGACACACAATAACAATACAGTAAATCGGTTTCATGCTTAATCTTGTTTGGTCGTATCACAATAACACATAGCACACAAACCGAGGTAGACCCCGTTAGCAAGCAAGCTACAAGAATCCCATACCGTACACCGGAGATTGGCTAGCTCGTAATACCACGTTCGCCTAATCCGCTGAACGCCTCGACTATCTAGATCTGTAACCAGAACTAGTATTAGTATCATGTGTCTTAGAACTAATTTGGTTCTCTTTTCAACTTAAACCTCTTCCTAGGTTAACCCGGGTATAATAGTATACCGTTAAACGGGTTCGTTCATTTAGGAGCATTTTCAAGCTCAATTCTAATTCATTAACATACTAACGTCGTTAGCAGTTATTTAGTTGCACAGTTAGCAACTTTAGACTTATACGACCTTGTATTAGGTTTTCGTATTTTCACTATTCATCCGTATTTCACTATTCATTTATACGGTCTCATATTCTACTATTCATTTATACGGTCTCGTATTTACTATTCACCATATTTCACTATTCACATATACGTCTCGTATTTTACTGTTCACATATATGTATTTCCTATTCATATACGAATACTATTCACGTATACCTATACTATTCATGTATACGGATACTATTCACGTATATGAGTACTATTCATGTATACCAACATTTTTCGTATACGTCCGTATGTATCATACGTATTTATTTTTTTCAATATAACTTGTATTTTCTTTAAAATACATTAAGTATTGATTTCTCCTATACTTATTAAATTACGGATATACCCCTCGTATACCTTAAGTTATAACGGGTCTCGTTTAACCCCGTCTTAACTCTGTTTCTTTTACAACTTGTTTCTAAATTCTTTATTTAATTTCCTTAACCTTCTAAACACATAAAAAATGTGTTATTTACATTTCTTACCCATAGTTTCATTTTAATTTCTATTTTACCCATAATAAGTTCTAAACTTGTTATTTTTATTTCTAATTTCTTCCAAAGTCTTTCTTAATTAATTTCTTCTATACTTTTGGTCAATTACCAAAACATACCCAAGTTTGACCAGCCTTTTCTGGTCAAACCCCCTAACTTTCCAAAATTTACAATATTACCCCTAAAGTTAATTTATCTTAACTTTTTATTCCTTAAACATTTTATTACCTAATCTGTTGCTATAATTTTTTTTCTAACTCATCTAAATATTTTATAAACTGTCATTGACCATGTTTGACCACGTTTGACCAGTAAAATTACCATTTTACCCTTGTGGTCTATTCTTTCATTTATTAACCAATTTAACTCCAACTAATTTCTAATTTTCGTAATTAATTTTCCTACAGATTTTTGAACATCAAAAATCATTTTAAACATCTCTAAACCACCAGATTTAATTATCTCATGTTATAGTAATATATACCATCCTTTATTAACTTTTATAATATAAAAAAACTTTAAATTCCTTATAACACTTATAAACTTTATAAATTGTACACTTAATTCTACAATTATTTTCTCATCATCTAAACACTCAAAAATTCTATACTAACCTCATTTATTTTCGGCAATCACAATATGACACCAAGACTTCTTAAATTTTTACATTTTACTCTTAATTACTCTAATTCCTTTAATTTAACTAAGTTAGATAATTTTCCTAACTTAATTACAACCCCTTAATTTTCGGCCATAAACAAAATCATAGTATATGAATTTTTCTTGTATATTATGATAGCTTATATTGTAGCTTATATCAAGGAGTATAAATCTAATTTAAGATTTACAAAATATAACATTTAATGTGTCAAAAATTAAATCTAACGCACTTATAATTTCGGCAATAATAAACATGATGAAAAATATGTTAGATCATATATAGATCAACAATTAGAACCTTGAAATAGGTAGTTGTAGGATTTACCTTGTATATTAACCTTTAGCTTAATATTAAGCTTGTTTCCTTAGAAATTTTGACAGCAATTTGCTAGAGAAATTGGCTCCAAAATCATAGAATAAGATGAAGAATAAGAAGGGTTAGTAACCCTAGGCACTCGGCCTTGATGAAAATCAAAGAAGGAAGAGTTTCCAAGAAGGCAATGTTTTACCTTGAGAAACAAAGGCACTTCTTCATGGTTTTTCCTGAGAATCGGGGGGCTCATGAGCTATGGTTGTAAATTGCTTCGAAAGAGGATTCCAACGAGCTATCAAGCTTGTTATTTGGAGTTAGGACGAGAAAGTTATGATTTCTACAAGACAAGGTGTTCTTTAAGGTTCTAATCTAAGAACAATGAAGTTTTTGTGATGTTTCTTCAAAGAGAGGAGGAGCTACGAGTTTGGGAGCTCTCATAATGACAGGTAAGTGTTTGATTAATCAATTAATCAGGAGACAAGGTGACAAGGCACTCTTGGAAAAGCATGGTTGGTGAAATAGTAAGAAAAATGCCATTTTAACTCCTTTATGAGTCACCACCCATGTCGGCAGCATTAGGCACCATTTGGTCCGTTTTTTTGCTTCTTCCTTATATTTATGTAATATTAGATGTATTAATCTCGTTCATAAGGACTTATACCATGTGTTAGGTATGTTACATAGCCAAAAATGCCTTAAAACACCATTTTATGTGCTTCCGGGTTCACATTGATTATGCAATTTGTTTTGGCTAGTTTAAATGTGTCCTTAATATATTTACAACCTTTAGAAACTTTTTTCATGAAATAGCATGTTGCTCATTCCAATTTAAACCAAGTCATTTAGTGGTTTCTCCTTGACTTTCGTCAGTTTAGTACTTGTTTTACTGTGGACTTTGTATACTTAATTTGTGTGTATATGCAATGGCTCCTATGACTATTTAATTTTTGTTCCCTTATTTCTTTATGGTATTTAGGCTCATTATCCTTTTCATTCCATGTATACATGCTTAAAGCATATTTTTCTTTAAAGAACATTTTTGTGCTCTAAGGTGCGTTTTCGGTTTAAACGCTAATTCCGCTAATGCGTATTACTAATCTTTGAGGTATTTCACATTTGAAATCTCTTGGGAACTTATTGGTAGTTCCCTAATTTATTTGTGCTCTTTAAAACACTTTTTTCTCTAATTGTTCCTAAAGCATATTTTGGTGTAAATTGTTGTTTTACACTTCTTCTAATGTTTCTAAGGCACGTTCTAGCCTTAGTATATCCTAATTAGATAGTTCATTAATATATTAAGGTTTGGGGTATTTCAAGTACATCGCGATCCTTCTCATGTCCTAGAGCCCAAGAGACTATCCATTGAGCCGACCATGAGATATGTCGAGACTCCTATGAGAATCCTTGATAGGAAGACCAGAGACACTCGCCATAAGTCAATACGAATGGTGAAGGTCCTATGGTCCAACCATGATGTCGAAGAAGTGACATAGGAGTTAGAAGATGCCATGAAGGCGAAGTACCCACAGTTATTCATAGACTAGATAGTCTAGTACTTAGCGGATACGGGTACGGGGCGTACCCCTTTTTAAGGGGGGTAGAGCCTTTTTGCTTTTGCATTGCTTCGGGTTAGCATTGCATAGTGTGTATGTACTGTAGTTTGTTTTGATGGCACATGTAGTGCGGAGTGTATTTGGTACGTATGTGTAATGTGTAATGTATTGATGTGTATGTATGATGTGTGATGTATTGGTGTAATGTGTATTGTGGAATGATGTGTATGGAAATGGTGTATTGTGTATGTGAATTTTGTATGATGCTTGATCTGTGTATGCTTGCAATGTAGAAGAAGTAAACACCTCATAGGTGGTAGTAAGACACATTATGGCAATTGGTCTGCCTAATGAGTAGAATTATTAAACTATTAACCTTGAGCAACTTTGAGGGCAAAGTTCCTTAAGGGGGTAGATTGAAATACCCCGTAATTAAAAATAATGATTAATTAGGCTAATAAGTATTTTATAAGCTTAATTATGTCTAAATAATCATGAGGGAACAAATCCCGAAGAAAACGGATCCTTAAAATGGATTAAAAACACAAACGAACCTTAAAGCGCGTTTTTCGAGGAAACCGGGAAGACGCAACTTTAAGCGGGTCAAATAGACTCGTAATAATTTTGGTCAACCAAATAGTCTTTAATAAACATTAGTGAAGGTCTAGGACCAATAAAATCAATTAAACGAGAAAATAGTAAAAACTGTCAAAAACAGGAAGTTGTGGGGTGAGAGTGTAAATAAACCAAACTAGTGTGTCCACTATTGTAAATAAATTTTTAAAACCCATAATAGGGCTGTGTGTGAGCCGATTTCATTTCCCCTCACACTCCCTTAATTACTCCTTATATGCAAAAGACAAAAACAAAAATAAAAGCAAAAAGTAACTTATTACTTTATCTCACATTCTCTCTCATACTCCCTCATTTCCCCACCTCACTCACGTATTGCACTCCCCTCCTTTCTCTGATTTTCTTTCTTCTCCAACAGCCCAACAATGGCGATTTGGAAGAACCACACCGACCTCCCACTTCTCTCATCTTGTTAACCACTCAAATCTTCTCCAAAAATTACAAAAATAGTACCATTATCTTCCTCTCATCAAGAAGAACATCCCTCTCTTTTCCAAATCCGAAAACAAGCATTTTCATCTCCATGGGTGTTCTTGGTTTTGAAGATGAAGACCACCATTAGAAGCCCCTTCTTCACCTCATTGGTTTAAGGTAAAAAGAAATCCGAAAATACTACCCTTTCTTGCTCTTATTTGCAAAATGAAGATTTCTAAGTCTTGAGTTCTTCTACCTTGTTGCCCAGCCGATTTTGGCATCTTTGGAGAATGGGAAAACTTGCTCTTGTTGCTATTCTAAACCCCCTCTACATACTTGCAAGGTAATGCAATTCCTAAACCCGAAAAATGTACCATAAAGCTTTAAAGATAATTTAAGGGTTAGTTGTGACAGCCCAGCCTAATCAGCCCACATGTGTGATATTGTCCGCTTTGGCACGCAGGCCGCACGGATTTGTTCCTGGGGTTTCCTAGCCCCAAAACGCGTCACACAAGGAAGAGGTATCCATGCACCTATAAGGCACACTTTGTTCTCCTCTCCAATCGATGTGGGAGGAACACCACACCGGGTGTTACACTCTACCCCCCTTAGGGAGCCCAGTGCCCTCACGGGCTCACTGGCACACCGACCTGGGTCTGGCTCTGATACCATCTGCCATCTCCCACCGAAGCTACCAGAGATAGATCCAACCTTCCAGACCAATATAAAATTACATTCACAGTGAGCATTCTAAGTATCCCAACCCTATACACGTTTCTAGGTTTGTATCGAAATACAACGGTGCATATCAAAACAACTGTAATTAAACTACCCAGTGCGTCACTCTCTTTGCTGACACCGGAAGTTGCATACCTGCAAAAAAAATGGTAGTTTGTGGTATGGAATCAGCCCCTGCTGAGTATGTTATTACCTGACTGTCATGCACCCTCGGACCATTCAGTTATTTGGTCGAGAGCATGCAATTCATTTACATGCAAATAGTTTAATGTTAAAACTGTAAAGCAACAATATATATTGCAGTAAACTCAAATAACAAACAAGCCCCCGGCTTCACACATCGCATCGTAATAAACCACTGAAAGCGTTTACAGCGCTTATATGAGTACAGAGACTCCATTCCAACAAACACTTAATAATTCATAATTGAGTTCAGCGACTCACTCAACCAACACCCAACCACAATCCACACATGAGTACGGTGACTCGACACAACCAGTTCACAACACACAATATGAGCACAATGGCTCGTTCAAACAAATCCACTAACATACCACACATAACCACAAAGCACAACCAATGAACAACAAGGCGAAACAACAAGAATCATAGACGAGTATCAACTCTCGTCATGGCATGCAAGCCCAAATAATGTTCGCCTAATGTACGAGTTAATATAGTCATTCGTAATTGTTCAGTCATGTCTAAGGACAACGTCTCGTTAGAATGACGTGTCACTAAGTTACCCATCTCTTATGGCGGGTCACCCACGGCAGTAGCCACTCCAGCGGTAGAGTCTCCGTCCTACAACAATCTATAGTTCGTTGGAAGTTTATCCTGATACTTACGGTTACGACACGGTATCCTAGTATTGTTAATGGATCACAGTTCACAGCAAGAGCCACATCCTTTGATAAACTTATCTATACCATCGCATCGCTTCACTATTTTTTTTCTAACACAGCAAACCAAGGTCGTAGTCAATCCTGAGTATGTCGACTCGGGATCCAGTGCTAGATACGAGAGCGGCGTTAAAGAGGCCAGTGCTCCGTATATAAGTCTCAGATATTTTATATCTTATTATCCTAATGCTACAACGTTTTACTTACGTTCCTTATATTACACATATAAGATACATCAATGCCGCTAGTTCGTTTTATAATATGTTCATATATACGAACGGTACTGTTATCGCACAACAGTAATAATAACAAAGCAGCATTAATACGCAACTCAAGCATATTAATTCACAGAAGCAGACATTCAATCTTGTCACAGATTTTCACACAATGTCTGAACTGAGGAAATCCTCAGAGACAATCAAGCCACATAAATAACATACCATTCACCCGGATTGTATTACGGTGGAGTATGAATCAGCAAGGTCCTATGCTCCGTGTGTCGTCTCTAGCAGTTTAAACAACACATAATGCTACTGATTAGCATCCCGTATAACAGTACAACTCTACGGTACCCCGTACCGTCACTAATACCTCCCGGTTAATCCCCCGTTATAAACTGTCAATGTTTGTCGGGTTTTCGGCTTAACTCGAGATTGGTAACGTTTTATTACATGCGTAGTCATGCCTTGTATATTAATATACTTATTGTTGAACTTTGTTATCGCATGTAACTTAATGTATATTCGTATATCGTATAGTTTGTTTCTTTATTGCATGTATGATTCTTTGTCATGCACTATACATCTCACCTTAGTATTTTTTTCCCTAAGGTTTGTCTCTTTTTTTTTAAAATGTGGTATAATTCATACGCAAACAATACTTTTGAATCATATAAATCCTTATTATCCCATGTAAACTTCCTAACATTAGAATCCCATATCCAATGTTTATAATTCCTTCCTCTTCATCTATTATCATTTTAATTATGATAATTTATAGTTATTAAACCATGTCACCATAACATATATTTATTTATATACATGTATTATGGAACTATTCATAACATGGTAAGTCTTATGATATATATTCATTCTCTTTAATGAATACTTCTTATATTATAAATGTTATAACTCTTATAACATTGAAAACCATATTATAAATTTCATCCAAAAATATTAATATTTCCGAACAGCACCTATCTTTCTTAAGTATTTACAAAATCCACCACACATTTACATAATGTTATATTATAGTTATATAACATGTATTTTGACATTTATGTCATTAAAACAATCATAACCTATGGTTATATATTGTTATAAAATACCATGCAGCACTTAAAACCCTCGGTATTAATTAATTCCCACCAACTTCCATAATTTACAAATCAACCCTAAATTATATTTCCTTGTTACACTTATAGTATGTACCTTATTCCTTAACATAATTATAACCCATGGTTATATTTCCTCAAAATAACCGAACAGACCCCATGGTCTATTTAAATTTAATTTCCACCACTTAACTTCTTATAACCACCAATAACCCCATTTAATAGCCTATAGTTTCTAATATCACCAAAACTATATATTTTACACATATCTTCATAAAACTTCATATATAATTCCAAAAATTACCAAACTATACCAAAAGGTTATAAATATCATTATTAACCTTATACTTTTCTCTAAATCTCGGTTTTACCACATATGTTACCCATTTGTAACAATTTTATGAAATATCTTATATTATACTCATATAATTCATATAAACTCCAAATTTAACCAAATCAACTTCTAAAAATTCCTAATTACCCAAGGTTTGTTCTAAACTCCATTTATTACCCCAAGTTTTCGGAAATCACAATATCACCCCAAGACTTATAAATCTTTTACAATTTAATAACTATCTTATTATAAGGTAGTATTTTAATTCCTTAAATTCTCCAAACTTGGTCAAAGTCTCCTATTTAGTCAACTTTGACTTCTAATACCAAACCAAATTGGACCCAAACCTTTCGGTAATTACAAAGCTTTACCCATACTTTTCTATTTTTAAAATTTTGACCCAAAACTTTATAAAATGTTATAATTTTTTATTAAATTCATTTAAAAACCCTAATTTCCTCTATATTAAGCTCTCGGCCTAATATTTAGTTAGTAATTACCGTTTGACCCCAACTTTAATTATAAGCATAAATAAATCAAATAAGCTTATAAACTTAAATTAAAATGGCCTAATGACATGGCCTTATTACAACCTTGAACTTGCAAAATAAATTACACAATAAATGTCTCAAAATATAACATATATCCTCGGCCTCACTTTGATTTAATTATTTTTCCACATAATGTCATAATTTGACCATTATGCTAATTAAATCTCTTAAATGACTAGCTTAATTTATCTTAGTCATTTTTTTCCATTTTTAGGTCAATATAACCCATATTTATAATTTCACTCTTGGCCACATATATATATATGCTTAGAAATTATAAAAATCATAAGTTTAAGGTGTTTATACCTTGATTTATCCTTGTATGGGCTCGGTCACTTGTAGGAAAATTCACCACTTCATTTAGACATGTTTAATACACCAAAACAAGATATGGTTATACTCCAAGCTTGAGCTTAACCATAAGGAATAATTAATGTAAGATTTAAGGCAAAAATCACCTTAAAAATGCAAGGGAAGTTCTAGGTGGGTTCGGCCTGAATCAAACACACCACAAGGTGTTAGATCCACCATATTGACATAGGAAATAGCTAGATCACAACAAGTTGCCTTGTTATTAGGTTTTACCTTGGAAAAATGCCTTAAAAGAGAGTATTTCTCTTGGATCTCGGCCACACTTGCTCCAAATGGCTAACCAACTGAATGAACATGTAAATATGAATATTATGAGTGTATAAACTCATAAAAATTCAAGGAATAAAACCGGATGTAGAGTGGAGAGGCTTAAGGTATGTTTTAACCTTAAAATGCAATTTTGAGCAACCTTGGTCCCTCTACTTGTCTCAACCGAGTTTGGAAGTTTTTCTAACCTTAGAACACTGAGAATGAGCCATAGGAACAGATGAGCCACGAAATCTAGGTGTAGGTAGTGAAGAGATGAAGAAAAAGAGCTAAAATGACCTTAAACACTTACCTTAAGAGCTTAGGAGTTAGATCTGCCTTCCATGCTCAAGAACAAAGCTTGAGAGCTGCTAGGAAGGAGAGAAGCTCGGTTGGAGAGGCTGGGATCGGACAAGGAGGAAGGAAGAGGTGGGAATGGTTGGAAATAATTGAAAAAGTAAGTTTATTTTCAAAAGTAAATGTGTTAGGTAGCAATTTGTCTAACAATCATTGTATGCTGTCTCCTCCCCTCTTGCCAGCCGATTCCCTTGAGGTCAAATGGGTCATTATTTGGCCATTGACCATACTTGGTCAATTTGACTCATGCGGGCCCCACTTTAGGGTTTTATTAATATTTAATATTAAATTTGTAAAAATTCGTAAATTTCTGGAATTAAATTCCTAATATGATATAATGATAAAATATCATATTTAAGGGTAATATATCTTTAAGCCCAAAAAATCAATTTAGAAGACAATCTCACAAAAACGTGCTTTAAGGTGTTTTAGTGCACATTTTTGTGTCACAGGGTGTTCCTGAGCTTAGTTCTCTTTGAGAATGGTTTTTTTGTGTTCCTTACTTCACTATAATACTTAGGAATCCACTTTGGATCCTATTTGAGGTCATACAATCTTCATGGTGCCTTAAAGCACATTTTTGGCTTTACCGATCTTAAGGCGTGTTTTGCCTTGTTGAGATCTTTTAGATTGTTCCCCAATAATGTTTAGATGTTTATTAATCATCTTAGATCATTAATAGATCATTTAATTATATTTTAAAGGTTAGGGGTATTTCATTAGTGGTATTGAAATGGTGGTCTGTGATGGGCTGTAGTGTTAGAGCTTTGAACCTTCACAACCGGTGGGAAGAGAGGAAAGGAAGAAGGAAGGAGAAAGAAGAAGAAAAGAAAAGCTAGAAGAGGAACAAGGTAAATTATGCTCACCTTGTGTAGTCTTATAAATGCCTCATGTAACAGATTTTAGTAGCTTTTAAATGTGTATTGAAAATAGTATTGTGTAGTAGTGTAATGTGTAAGAGAACCTAAATGTTTTAAATCTCAACAGTTGATGAAAAACTTGTTAAAACCTTAAGGAAAGAAATGTGTGAGTGTAGGAATTTAAGGAGTGTTTATTGTCTAGTAATTGTCTTGGGAATTTATATATTGTTGTTGTTTATAAACAGGTGACATGAATGAGAAATGTGAGTGAAAATGATGTGGTGAGAATGTATAAATTTAGGGGTGACCATGTCAAATTTTACCTAGAACAAGAACATTTAAAAACTAGTAACTAGGTAGAAAATATACCTTTGCAACAGATTTTAATTGGAGCTAGTTAGTGGGTAGGTTAGGAGAGGTGTATAATGCATTATAAGCCTTAGGAATAACATTAGAGGAGGGAGCTATAGATGGAGAAAGTGTGAATCAAAAGCTGTAGCAAAATGCAACTAAGGAAAAAGAGTATAAGTACTAGAATGAAAACTTAAGAAAATTGTGTGTGAATTAGTATAGAAAGGAGTAATAGGTTAGTAATGGATTTATACATGTTTAGGAGACTAATTAGGTGCTCAAATATGTGGGATTAAGTGTAGGAACAATGGGGGATTAATTAGGCAAAGTGTGGAATGTAACAGATTTTAAAAATGCAAAATCTACAGAAATTGTAGTAGGGTCCGGGACTTAAGTCCAGGACTAAGTCCCGGACCAGTATACAGATTCAGGCCGAGAGTTGCAAACATAGGGTGGTCCGGGACTTAGGTCCCATACAAGGACCCGGACCACCCCTTAAAAAATGGCCGAGAGTTAGAAGAGGTTTAGGTCCGGGACTTACCTTATCTATAAGGTCCCGGACCATAATGAAAATCTGTTCGAGACTTTAAGTTACTTCTGGTCCGGGACTTACCTTATGTATAAGGTCCTGGACCATAATTGAAATCAGTTCGAGAGTAATGCCACAGGGTGGTCCGGGACCTAGGATCCGGACAAAGTCCCGGACCAACCCAAATTTTTAAAAGTAAGTTTATAAAATGGCTTTTAAAGTAAGGAAGTGAGTGGTAATGATAGTATAAGGTAATTAGTACTTAATTAATGATGTTTAAAGGTCATTAAGAGTATAAACAAGTTTTAAAAGTAATGAAGAATAAGTAAACCATGTGTAAGAATAAGAATTGTATAGACTTAGTAAGTATGAGTTAGGAAACGTAAGAGATAAACGATTTAAGTTAATTATAGTTAATTAATCACTCGATCACATGTATGTTATAGGACTTGATTTGTGAACACAAAAGGAAAGTCGGTTGTAAGTACAACAGTGAACGGTATGAACTTTTCATGCCCCGTATGCTACCTTGGTTACTCTGATTTGTGTGTTGTGTGCTAATTGATCACCAAATAAGATAAATGCACGAATCGGAGTTATTATGCTTACTTGTGAATACATGAATGTGTGTGTGCTTGATTCATATCGTAGTGACCGAATATTAATGTGATCGACTTCTAACTAATTCCTAACAAGCTAACCAATCTAACATAATAAATTGGTAAATTGGAATGAGTAGAAGTCTGATATAGTTTCGGCCACGCGTGAGGAGGCGGAGACACAAGAGGTTGGATCCAATTCCTGGCTTTTAATCTTTTCCATGGCCCAAACCCCTTAAATGGGTAGCATCCTAGATTAGTGAGCCACATAAAGCCCAGTGGTGGGACGGTGTAGTCCCTGCCCGGAGGTCACACCGACTTAACATGAGTAATAGTAAGTAAGAGTAAGTAAATGAGTATGGAAAAGTAAGTAAGCAAAGTATGAATGTGATTAAGTATTGTGTAATGAGTAAAAGAGTAATGAACATCTGATTAACCCGGATGTGTAATTTGGCTAACCCTTGAGAAGGTAAGTACTGTGTGTGCTATTGTATTACTGTTTGGCTTATGTATGGTATTGTGTACGAATGTATGATATATGTAAAGCATGTATGCATGTTAATAATGAACCGCATGTACAGTCGACCTTAAATAGTCAGTGTGCCCTTGTTAGCACGCGGTATATGCGAAGTTTATATGCAGCTTTTTGCGGAGCCCCTTGAGGCACCGTTTTTAATTTTACAGGTGTCCGTGAAGGGTGAAGACTATGATGAGATCAAGTTTAATTCCTTTTGTGTATTGGTGGATTGTGAAAGGTGTACCAAGTTGTACATGGCTATAGGCCTTTTTGTTTAGCCGGTGTACCATGGGGTACACCCTTTTGGATATTGTGGGAATTGGAAATTGATATAGATGAGCAGTTTGTTAAACTCATTATTTTTGGTAAACTAGAGAAAGGATGTAATTGAATATACTTGGATACTCGGTAATCACCTTTGTAAGTATTTGATATTCGGTATTTGATAAGTAATATAGTAGCTCGGTACTTTCTAGATATCAGACCGTTATTGTATTGTAGTGTAAGCCTTGCTAGTCGTATGGGCAGTAGCGGCATTGTATCACCCGCCGTAGTTGTAGTATTTCCGCTACGAGTAGTAGGATGAACGGGGCAATTAGATGGTAAGTAAGGGATTAGCGGTAGGGGTGTTACAAGTATTGAGATTTCGGAAGATATGTGTACTGTTCGGAATTATATATACCTATATATATATATGGGTATGATAATGTTTGAAACCGTTAGGTTATAAATTAAATAAGGGTAGAAATGTAGCAAATATAATATTTGGGTTGATATTGTAATTGATCAAAATTAAATGGGGAGGATATATAAATTTCCGAAATTATAATGGACCGGTTAGGAATTTTAAAAGATATGGGCAACT
Organism: Limonium bicolor; assembly: GCA_023374045.1. Classification (NCBI taxonomy): domain Eukaryota; kingdom Viridiplantae; phylum Streptophyta; class Magnoliopsida; order Caryophyllales; family Plumbaginaceae; genus Limonium; species Limonium bicolor. The sequence goes on from CM041778.1 coordinate 59,082,014, forward strand.
TATACTATAAAGTTGAAAATGATATCATGTGACATTTTATTAAAGTGTAAGAGAATATACCATTAAGGAATTAACATGATATAAATATACCTTGTAAACAATTACATAAAATGATGAGTCTAAATTAAGAATTATGGAGAGTATATCATATAGTAGGACCTTATATTATAAGGCGATAACAAGGTATACAAGTATATTGTATAATCGTGAAATAAAGTTTCAATAAGAAACGTAAGAATAAACGACCTAGATGAACAATATACACTTTACTTGGAATGATGAAGTAATTTGATGTGAAAAGTTATATAATTCATATAATATGGAATTTTAATATGGGATGGAAAATAATATATGATGTTGTAAATATATGTATATACATATAGATTATATGTAATTTGTGAGGAGGAAATATAACCAAAAACGTATATTATAACGTGACTCGAACTATAATGAACGCAAATACGAATACGTATAAGTGTTACGCGCATGTGCAAGCATAAACGTACAAGAATTGAATTTAGATAAACAACGTCGATCGTTAAGTAATTACCATCATGTAACGCGTAACAATATGGCGACGAGTATTACATATACGTACAAACGAATCTATATATATATACCTAGAATATAGATATGCATATATATATACATATATGTGTAAACTTGTGGGTAATAATACATACTCGTAAACATAAGTGTACGCAATTATACAAGGACGAATAACCGCACTGGATATCATAATAACCGGGAATCCAACTTCCACGTAGTGAATACATATGGTATTGAATAATATATATTCGTAAGTTAAACCGTACGATGAAAATATGAACCCGAGTTAAACAACCAACCAATTACGGGGATTAACTACGGGCCATGGGTAGTAATTATTATGGCTGATCAACAAACTTCCGAATGTGGGTACTAATGTTAGATACATATTACAGTAGATCAGACTACGGGATTCGAGCTCCGGGAACATAGAGTATAGGCGTGCGCTTGTCACGCTAGCGCCACTCGTCGGTGTACGGTATGTTCATTGTGTGGTCTGAACCTCTGAGGGAAACCTCGGTTCGGGTATTGGTTGACTATGTGACAAGAGCGATATGTTTGCTATGCATGACTGTGTGGATTATTTATAAGGTTGGTAAGCGATTGTTATTGTGCGCGACATCTTCGGACAATGTTACTATGATTGTTTTTGCGGTTGGAATACTAATATTCGGGAACTTTATCCCTAACTGACCTAAGTAAAACACTTAGGAACGAGACTCGGGATCCCCAGTCTCTAGAGCTTAATACTCGAACGTGACTATAACCTAGACTATGTCTAGGGAAGTACATAAGACTTCAAAGGTAATAATGGTAAAGACTTCTTTAAGACCTAAGTATTTACTTAGGGCAGTTGATTAAGGATTAATCATACATTGGAGAGTGTTGGTTATGGTAAATGGTATGGGAATCCAATTAGTTTCGACTAGTTGGTTGCGCATTGGTGATCACCGGAGTATAACGTCCGTATCGGACCGACTCCCTCTATATTCCGACGGGCCTAGATAGACTGTTGGACCAGGGTGCCGACTTTGGCACACGGCTTCGGCCATTCACGGACGCCTTTATTAGGCAAGTGGAAGCCGGGATCGAATGATCCTTGGCAATGAGCACTTCGTGTGTACGGGAGGACTACTGTCCAGTAAGGTTATTTCCGGGTTGTCCTAACATGATGCCCAATGGTGTTAAGAGTAAGACTAAATGGTGATTAACATAATTTAAAGGGAACAACTACTAACATCTCGATGGAAGTACCTACGTGTTTGTATGAATGCTTATAGCACATGGTATTTGGTATGTCGTGAATTGTATGTAATGTATGGATTGTCACTTTGATGGATTACTGTATGCTTATGCATGTTATTTACTGTTGTTATATAAACTGTAAAATGAACCAGCATATAATCAACCTCATGATCAGACGGCTAATTGACCTAAGTGACCTAAAGGGTCTAGGATTACACTTTAGCATACCAGCATATAGTTTGTTAAGCCCCTTTTGGGGCCAACACATTTTAGGTTGTGGATCGGGACGTGAAGCCGGAGTGCGGGAATATGGGTAGACGACCTCAACTTTTATTTATTGCATGTTTAATATTAAATCGGTTAGCACGTTGAAATTCTGGGAACTCTTTAAATGCTCACTTGTCATAGGTATTGGTTTGTATATAGGATAATGTAATAAATATCTCGTTCATCACTGCGGTTAGTTGTTGTTGTTCATTGTTAGATTATGATTATGCTTCTTTACTCGCATGGGCGAGTAATGGCATGTGACACCCAAGTGAGGATTAATGTAGTTTAACTTCCGCTATGAGACGTCTCTAATCATGCTACGTGAGAGATTATACGAGAGTGATTATTACGAGATTGGCGAGTGGGGTGTTACAGTGTTGGCCGAAAATATCTAACCTTGGAACCTTTAGTGTTGCCATCTTCTTAATGAACCATACCTTAGGTCTAATGGAAGGTTAGCAACTGGAAGCAAGGTGTCATGAACTAGAGGAAAGCTTAACCATTAAGGGAATTGCTTAGACATTAAGGAAACTAACAAAATTTCTTCCTTGTTCTATAAATAGAACCATAAGGCTTCATTAGTAATCATTCACTTCCAAAGCTTAATACACTTCCAAAAGAAACAGAGAAGCAAACAAAGAAAAAGCCTTATTATTGTGAGGGCCGAGAGCTAGAAGAAGAATAGAGAATCCAAGACCTAGAAAGAAGAAAGGAAGAGTCGAGAGCTAGAAGGAGAAGGAGGAAACCAAAGCTAAGAGAAGAGATGAGGGAACTAGGGTTTCGGCCAAGAAGGGTTAGAAGGGGAAGTCTTGTCTTTTGGAGTAGCTTCTATAGTCAAATTAATGGAGGAAATTAAGGTAATTCTTGTGTTCTTCATTTATGTGTTCTTGGTGGCCGGTTGGTGATTCTTATGTTCATCCTTTATGTGTTGTTGGTGTCCGGTTGGTAATTCTTGTGTTCATCATTTATGTGTTCTTGTCTTGGTGATGATTTGGTAAGGTGTTCTTGGTTGAGTACTTGCCCAAGCTTATGTTGATATTCTCTTCTATTGTTTTTCATGGATTTGAAGTTATTATCTTGTATTTGGAATATGGCATTTGTTGGTTTTATATTGCCGAGATTGTTCTTGTTTATCTTGACAAGGTTATGTCATGATTTGGTGATGGTTGACTTGTATAAGTATGTTGGTATTTACTTATGTCATGAGCATGATGTTATACTCTTGTTTGTTGCTCTTCGGGCATGTGTTTGTTGTGTGGTTGACAAGAAGAGTCGGTAAGGCCATATTGGCAATGTCTACACTAAAATTTTGCCGCACCAATGTATTGCATTTAAGCCACTATAATCTACTCCACGGGTATGCTTTACCGTTGGGGGGTGTGTACACTTAAGGACATGGGGTGAGGGGTATGTTGACCGAGGGGTCGTGGGTCTTTGTGCCCTTTGTCTTCGGACCGGTGTGCCCGCGGATCGGTAAGTTGCCTAAGGGGCTGAGGGTCATTGTGCCCTTTGTTGAAAGTTCGGTGTGCCCGAGGGTTGGTATGATGTGATCGTGGTGTTTGTACTCTTCATGCGTGTTTCGGTTGTATGGTTGTCTTATGTGCTGGTTGTTTTATTAATGTATACGCATGGAGCAAGCCTTACTATGTTTGATTTACTCGTTATCATAGCATGTTAAAGTATTTCTTAAAGTACAAATGAACTTGACAAGATGAAGCGAGAATTACTTAGTTTATCGGACTTTGTCTGCAACCCCTTTCTTTGTGTATGGTTTTATGGTTGAAGGTTGATATGTGCTTGGCTTGACTTTTGGGTTGAGCATGTTTAAGTAGTTTTATAGTTTTGTTATATACTTATGTATTGTTGTAAATCTCCTTGGGGCAAGTCTCAAGAGAACTAGGGTTTTTGGGCATGATTAGGTAGTACCCGGATAACTAGGGTTTGACACGAGTTACAATCGACCCTATTTTGACATAGGCAAAAGGGAGCTTGTTCCATTGGCATACTTTCGGTTTATTAATGAATAAGTGGATTTTGTATTAGATGACTTAGCCTTAGCATTCACATGGGTGAATGTGGCGATAACAACCCAATAAGCTTTATGCGCGTTGCGTTGCAGATATGGTAAATGAGTTAGTCTAAGAAGTAAGCTAATAATCAGGGTGTTACAACTGACACAACTAGAAACTACCGGAGTGATGTCAAAAGAATAAAGACGAGTCCAAGAATACTCAAGACATGGCCATAAGTGGTCAAAAGACAACTAGAGGTCCGATACCAATGGTTTTTGACAAAGACTTATGGGGCAAGACAAGATAAAAGATGTCAATATTTTTATCTTTAAGCTCACTTATCAAAATGACACACTGTACATGACAGCCTGACACACCAAAGGCTTGTCGCTCAAGTCTATAAATAGGGGTTCACCACTCATAATAAAGGGTTCACCACTCAGAATAAAGGGTTCACTCAATTTTGACACTTCACCATCATATTGAGCTCTTGAAATTCTCTTTTTCTATCTCGTGCGATATGTCTTATTTTAGGCAACCTCAATTCCATTTTGAACTACGTGCAAATTCCCGATCTCGTGAAAAACTTACAATTGACCAAACCTAAGGAAACAATCTAGGGATCAAGATAATTATGGCTTATTTATACCATTACAACCGTATATGATCAAGGTTGTTATGGTAATGCTCGATTTGGCTTGAGATTGAACTTGGATACTTTATGTGCATGTCTTATTGCTGCTTAAGTGTATCCTCTTCCTTTTCTTGACTTTGGTTTCTGTTTTTATAATGTTTTTTTAACAAGTAGTTTTCTTTCATTAGCATATCATAATGGATACATAAAGATTGATTTGTATGTCATCCTAACCAGAACCCAAGCCAGTAGGCAAACCTCGTAGTTTGGTTAAACAACAATCATTCCCGGAAGTGTATCCTCTAGGTTGGATACTATTAGTACTGACCAAACTGTGAAAGAGAATCCCTAGCTCCAAAAATTCCGTATGCAAGATATTCCTATGAAAGCTTTCATCATGTGTAACCCACATCTTCCACCTAGAGAACCCCATGATCCTACAAGCTTACAAAACCTTATGAACACCTCATGCAAAAATGAACAAAAGACAACTAACGTAAATAAGAAAACTAGGAAATATATACAACTACCAGCTAACTTTGAGAGAGAAAAAAACCCAACATTTCAGCATCAACCAGAACCAAAACCATGGTTGCATAGGTGTTATACATTTCCAGGAAACCATATAGCCTTCTCATCATTTATCCTGGCAACTCCCATGATAGCAGGGGTTTCCACAACCTTCGGAGAGTTAGCAGATGCCACTGTAGGTTCTTTTTCATGAACAAGATCAACAATTATTGTAGGATTAACATGTCGAGGTTGGACCCTTTTTCTTTTCTTCATATGGGGAGAATTCTAATGTATATGACAAACCTCCACAAGCGTACAATCTTTAATGACCCACTCAAAGCTACATTTCCCCCTTGATTCCAAAGGAAGACCATATCCCTTCATAAAGACAGGTATGTCCATTTCCTTTACTACTTCCGTGGCCGCAGGATGCTGCACTTCTTTATATGAAGACTCCCTAAAACATTTTACTGATGGAGATGTTCAGACTCTTCTTATTCCTTGTCAAATGGATTCACTTCTGGTCGTAGCTCTTTGCCCATAAGCCCACACATGTATCGCCACACCTCACTATTGTTCTCAGTTGTAACTTTCTTACCATAACGGAATCCTGTAGCTCTCAGCTATGGACCATAAGGAAAAGCATCTTCTTTGGTCTCAGTTTGATCAGAGCACTCCCAAGTACCATGAAGGAATAAACCACATCTAAAATATATAGCTAACATGCGCTCATATGTTACTCTTAAAAACGTGTCAACTACATCCATGGAGACTGTGACACATTGTAACACTAGTTCAAAATATCTAATAGGACCTTAATTCACATGAAGTCTCCCCCTATTCAGCCTTCATCTTCCTAATACTCCATAAAATACCCTAATCGATCCCTCAACCGTTTTGTAAAGTTTTGGTGCTAGAAGAGGAAGGGCACATCATGGATTCATACCCAAATTCGAATACAACGAAAGCTATGGTCTGTAGGGGCCTTCCATTTATTAATTTTTTGAAAGACCAGCAATGAACCTTCAAAAGACCAAGGATCTCAAATGAGGCATCAGATTTTCACTCTCAAACTCGTTTTTACCTCTTATACAAACCTTAAGCTCACTGTCCATTTTCCATACTCGGCCTAGAGTGCTCTTCATGGCTCTTACATCAGTTATTATGGATGAGAAAGACTTGTATAGCAAGCTACGCTTGAAAGAAAGTGAGTGCCTTTCTTCCCCAAGATCATTCGGTCTTGTAATTTGCCTTCTTCTGTTGTGAGGGAAAGGCTGGCACACCGAGAAGTAAGGTCCTCCATTGGTTCATGCACAGAAGATTTCACCCATTTTTAGAAGAATAATGATGATGAGAGAAAGAAAGAGTAAGGTAGAAGCATAGAGAAGTAATGAAGAACTAGTAAACTACTAAACTAAGGCTGGATCCATAAGAGAGATTAGCCACAATCCATCATGCAAAACATAATCAATATCCCTTCCATCACGTCAAAAGGCGCCATTTAGAAACTATTACTGGAAAATTGTTGTGCTGGAGATGAAACCAAAGGGACGTAACAGTGGAGGATAGGGAATATGAGAGGAAGAGGTGGCTTTGTAATGCTCTCATCAAAAAGAGAAATCCCTAATCTTGTTGATTTACGAGAATGTGAGGTTATGAGTATGGGAAAATGAAAGAAAGAATGTGACTGGCAAAATGAGTTGACAAGAAGTGGTTAGAATGAACACAAATATTTATCAATTTAAAAAATAGATCATGACTTTTCACTTTGCTATGAATCGGGACCTTGAAATTGAGTGATATTAATGAAAGAAATCAACAAAAATTTTAAAAGGGCGTTGAATAAAAAGTTAAATAAAAAAGATATATTTAAATTTTACTTTATTTTTAAAAGTAATTAGAAAAGACAATTTTTTTTAGAAAAAATCTATATCTAGTAGAACAACAAAGAAGAAGAAAATGAGTAAAAAAGAAGAAGAAAAAACATACATACGTGAGTTTGGGAAGGGGCTATTAGGAGAGAGATTTTTTTTTTCAAAATGTTATAACTTAGAAAAAAAGTGCAAAAATAAAAATTATACCATTGTTTATCATTTTTTGTGCTCTTCAAAACAAGATGCATCATGGATATATTTTGGTAAACTTAAAATTTTATATTTTAGAATGAGTATATATTTGATATTTTCAAAGTGAATTTTATTCATTAGCAAAATGAATCTACTTTAATAATAAAATGAACCTTATTTATTAACAAAATGAATCTTACCCCAAACACTCTAAAAATCACCCTAGGAAAGTTAAAAACGTCGAAGGTAGTTTTATGGTTTGTCGTGCATGGTTTAGGGTCTAACGACCCTAAACCCTAAACCACAAACCCTAAAAACCCGTCGAGTCAGTAACAACAATATAAAGTGTAGAACTAATACCAAAAAGATTACCCTGCCCCCAAACACCCTAAAAATCACCCTAGGAAAGCTAAAAACGTCGAACGACCCTAAACCCTAAACCACAAACCCTAAAAACCTGTTGACTATGTAATGACGATATAAAGTGTAGAAAAAATGCCAAAAAGATTACCCTACCCCCCCCCCCCTAAAACACCCTAAAAACCACCCTACCACAAACCCTAAAAACTTGTTGAGTTAGTGACGACAATATAAAGTGTAGAACTAATGCCAAAAAGATTACCCTACCCCCCCCCCCCCCCCCCCCAAACACCCTAAAAACCACCCTAGGAGTGCTAAAAATGTCGAAGGCATTTTTATGGTTGGTGGTGCAGGGTTTAGGGTCTAACGACCCTAAACCACAAACCCTAAAAACCTGCCGAGCCTGTAACGACGATATAAAGTGTGGAACCAATGCCAAAAAGATTACCTTATCCCCAAACACCCTAAAAGCCCCCCTAAGAATGCTAAAAATGTCGAAGGCATTTTTAGAGTTTGTAGTGCAGGGTTAAGGTTCACTTTTAAAAACTACAAAGGATTCACATTGTGTTATATGAAATGTTCACTTTTCTTAAACATAAGATTCACTTTTTTTAAACTAATGATTCACTTTCAATAAATAAAAGGTTTATACTGTTCTCGCATAAGTTTGTGGCACGATTAACATTTATTAGTAGTAAACAAAATATTCACTTTTCTTAAACCTTTGATTCACCTTTTACAAACCTTTGATTCACTTTTCTTCAACATCTTATTCACTGTAGTTAAACAATTTTTATTTACGAGAATCACTTTTCTTAAACCTCTGATTCACTTTTCTTAAACCCATGATTCACTTTATAAAAACCTCTGATTCACATTTCTTAAACCTCTTAATCACTTTTCTTATTACTATAATTCACTTTGTAACAACTTGTGATTCACTTTTTAACATCCTTTGATTCACTTTTCTAAAACCTCTAATTCACACTAGTCAAACAATCAAAATCACTTTAGTTAAACAATCTCTGTTTATGAGATTCACTTTTTTTAAAACCTCTTATTTACTTTTACGCAACTCTCTAATTCACTTTTTAACAACCTTTGATCCATTTTTCGTAAACTTAAGATTCACAATGAATCTTAAAACATATGTACATACAAAAAATTAAAAAATTAAAATTTATCAAAACATACTCATTTTTGGTCTTATTTTGAAGAGTTCAATTATGATGAACAAGGTATAAAATTTATGTTATTTGGACTTATATCTAATAAACTACAACATTTTAAAGTTTTACAAAAGTATAAAGTACAAAAGGACAAAATAAATGGCAAATACCATATTTACCCATCTCCACTTTAGAACCTGGCGTAAGAGCCAGGTTCAAATTTGTGATTTCAAATTTAAACCCTCGGCATCTTATAATCATGCCTTAACCAACTAAATTATCTATTAAACTCAATATACTCTTGCATTTAGCAATAATTAACAGTTTTTCATGCCTGGTCATTTGTCTTGTTTATAGGAAACCGTCCTCGTTTCAGCTCTGATTAAATTGATTCTTGAACCAAATGGAAGCTCCTGACAACACTTATTCATGCAGTTGAATTAAATGAAATGAAATAAGGTCAAAATCTTGGAGATAACAAGTATTTATGAGAAATTCAGCAAAGATTGAAGAATTGCCCCACACAGTGGCTTTGAATGGAATGTTTTGTTACTTTTTCTCCTTTATATATGCTCAAAATTGGGAAGATAATTGGAGATGTTTATGGAATGATCTTCCAAAAAATTTTACTGGTATTGACCGACCTTGATTTTTATTGTGTGATTTAGTTATATTCTCTATCTTGATGAGAAGCTTACCCAAAATTGTTCAATTTAAGGATTCCAATTAGTTTGTTAATGAAGTGGAAACTGATGATTCGAGGTATAGTGGTGTGCTTTGTGTCCAACAAGAATAATCAGAAAAAAAATGCTATCACAAGTTAAACCGTGTTATGAGTAATTCCGTGAGGGTTGATATTTTTAATGCAACAACTTTATTTGAAGCCCCCAATGTTTCTAACCACTCCCATGCACTAGTTCAAATTAGATATAAGGTCCCACAAATTATAGATATGTTCGGATTCAATCATTGTTAGGTTGCTAACCATATTATTTCCAAATTATGAAAGATATTGATATACTCAATGGTGAGATTGCTATGTTTCAAGGTGATCTCTTAGCTCCAAGCAACTATAAGTATCATAATGAGGATATAAGAAGATATGTACAATATATGTGCATTATGTTAAAAAAGCAATGCAATTTAATCTTGTTGATCATGAACTTATGGAAGATAAGAGAGACCTCTTGACTAGTTAGAGAGATAAGGTGTGTTTTATGCCCACTCAAATGTTTCGAAAGGCAATAATTCTTAGATGACAACCAAGAGATGATGCTACTTATATTTCTTCACAAGATGTGTTAGGATATCATGCTCATTTCCCTAGGATCGTGGTGAGAATCTTTATTTTTACCGAAGAAGAATCACAAGATAATGTAATTATAAAACCAGTGACATAAGAATATACGTAGTTTGGTCCAAACATGACCTACGTCCACGGGAGAAGATAGAACAACTTTCATTAAGAGGATAAGGATTACAAGTTTACATGAGGATTACCTAACCAACCCATCAACCCTTGTTTCCCTTGGTGTTTTTACCCTAATTCCTTTGAGTTTCCATAGAACCACCCTTGACTCTCTTGGATGTGATCCCCATAAGTTTGGATGATCCTAAGCTATGGGTTACTAGATGTATTTATAGTGGTAGATCTTAATTGTAATAACCCGGGTTGATTTCAGAATTTCCTAACGTCTTTTGTTTGTCATCTTATATTATGAACTTCTTAGCAGTTTAGGACGTTCGGGGTGTTTAATTCAAAGAGAGGGTTAAGGAGTTTTTTCCCCTCTTATTATTGGTAAGTGTTGTATTTATTTAGGCTGATTCCTTTATATGATATTCACGTCAGGTTCAAAGTCAGTTTCAAACACCGTTCTCATTCCTGATAGTTTGAGCGCTTGAGACTCTTTCCTTCCTCTCTGTTGTGCCTCTGATTTTGGGTGAGAATTCCTGCTGCAACTTAGTTGATTCTTCTGCTGCTGCTCGGAAAGTCTTCTGTGGTGTTTCAGGTTTGTTATTATGGTTTCGGTGGTAGTTGTTGTGGTTTGGGAAGAGTAGTTTTCTGATTTTGTATTCTGATTTTTGGGGACTATTCTGTGCAATTCAGTGGTGCATTGTGCTCCTCCTCTGCTGTGTTTCGTTCGTCTGGTTGTTGGCAACGCTAGACAGAATCTACTCTACGAATTCATGTAAGTGGGGATGGGATCGAGGGGTTTATTTTTTATCATGTTTGGTGTCGTTATGGACGAATTAGTGGTTGATTTATGTTGGTTTTCAAGTGGTCAAAACCCCTATGGGCACTGATTTACATTCTAGAATTCTTGTTGAGATTTGGTGATGAGATTTATGTGTTTTCCACCTCTGTTAATCGGTTGTTGTTTCTGGTTTTTGCGCCGTCCGGACTTCTGTTCGGACATGTAAGTCCGGACAGGTTGTCTGGCACGACAGTTCTGTCTTGTTTTCGAAGTGTTTGGACATGCATCCGAACATGTAAGTCCGGACAGCATGCGAGGACATTCTATTTTTGCTTTGACTTGTGTTTGAGCTTTGTAAGTTCGGACACCAGTCCGGACTTCTTTCGATTTCGAATTCGACATGTGTCCAGAAAAGTTGATATTTCGCTTCGCACCGTGTCCGGACATGCAAGGTCGGATGCATGTCCGGACACACCTTCTGTTTTACCTATTTTGCTCGTTTGAGGGGTATGATTACCCTAAGTGTGAATAAGATGTTTATACATGATTTATGCTTGTCTAAGCACTTTCGACATGATATTTTGGCTAAATCGTTTTGGGACCTAGTTACTTAGCGTCTAAGCCTTGGATAATCGGGTCGGGCTGTCCCGTAGCATGCTACGCAGGAATTCCTTCTGTATAAGCTCCTTAGGGTATCCCTTAGGACATTAGGGACCAACGGGTCCGTTAGCTGTCTCTACGGCTTCTGATGTGGGATCTTCGGGTCCATATGACATTATGTGAGTCCTTCTGTTGTGTTAGCAAGTTCTAATGTCCCACCATATGTTTCTGATTCTGAAGGTCCGACTGAGATTTTGATGTGGTATTCTGCTCTGGTTTCTGATCCGTTTTGATTTTGTTCGGTCTATTTACAAGTGGCATATGCTTCCCTCTGTTTTGTGTAAACTTCTGCTTCTGTTTTGAGTGGGCTTCCTTGAGGAAGTCTTCTGCTTACTGGGATGTTGAGCTCACCCCTTTATTCATTATGCAGATTGAGCTCGGAGACCTCCTCCTCTTTGGGATCCGATTTCAGCTTTAGTTGTGTTTAGTTTTGTTACGAAGTTTGGCTTGTGCATTTGACACTATGGATTTATGTAGCCTTCGGGCCCTTTCTTTGTATCTGGCATTTCGTATTTGGGTTGGATATTGTAAACTCTCTTAAGCATTTATGTAAGTTCTATTATTTGGTTTCGAATTCATTTTGCGTTAGAGCGTTGCGACGTTAGGTAATCGACTCATGGTGTGTAACGGCCCTAACTCCTAAGCCGGTTTTGGGGTTGTTACGTTTAGTGGTATCAGAGCCAGATTTGGCTTTCTCTGGTGATTGTGGGGTCTGTCTGCATGTCTGAATGTTTGGAATATCTGTTGTGTGGTGTTTGATGGTTTCTGATAAGTTTTGGTGTTTGTTTCTTCAATATGCCTCCCCAACGTGCAGTGACTTCTCAGGGCGGGACTCCTCAGGGAGACATCGCCGATATAGTGCAGCAGGTGGTGTCCCAGGTGTTGCAGGCGGTATGGACCTCTGCTGGGCAAGCAGTTGGAGCTGGTAGTTCGGGGGGCAGTAATGTGAAGGTGCTTCAGGAGTTCCTGAAGCTGAAGCCTCCTTCCTTCGATGCCAGTGGCGACCCACAGGAGGCCAGCCACTGGATTACTGCGATTGAGGACCTTCTAATGGTCATGGGATGTGAGGAGGACCAGAAGGTGGGGTTTGCCACCTTTATGTTCCAGTCAGAGGCGAAGGAGTGGTGGAAGTCGGTTGAGGGGAAGTACCCCCACTCGTGGACATGGGACCAGTTCAGGGGCTGCTTTAATCAGCAGTTCTATCCCGATGTCTTCAGGGACCAAAAGATAGTTGAGTATGGGAGGCTTCATCAGACGAGGGAGATGTTTGTTGATGATTATGTGTGTAAGTTCATCTCCCTTTCTAAGTTTGTGCCTGAGTCGGATGATAACCGGAAGGCGAGGAAGTTTAAGGCTGGTCTAAGAGGTGACATTAGAGCGGCTGTGGCACCCTTTTGCCACAAGACGTTTAGGGATGTGGCTGATGTTGCTTTACTGGCGGAGGCAGAGCTGCAGGCTATGCAGCGGTATGAGAAGAAGGACCAAAGGCCCGATAAGGGCAAGGATCAGAAGAGGAAGGGTCGAGTGGAGGAGCCTGAGAGGCATGACCAGTCTTCTTCTTCTCAAAAGAAGAAGTTCAGATGAGATCGTAGAGCTTCGTCTTCTACTTTGCCTACTACGGCGAAGTGTGCTGTGTGTGACCGCTTCCCTCCAGGTCGGGAGTGTTATAGGAAGTCCGGAGCTTGCTTCAAGTGCGGCTCACTTGATCATCATATCGCCCAGTGTCCTCAGGCTAGAGGTGGCAGTAGCAGTGGCGGTTTAGAGGGTCGAGGTGCCAGTTCAGGGTCCGGGCAGAGGACCAATCAAAAGAAGCCCCAGACACAGGCACGGGTGTATGCATTGGCTAGCGAGCGTGACCGTGACTCAGACCGAGTTGTGTCAGGTATTCTATTGATCTCTTCTCAGCCAGTTTTCTATTTGTTTGATTCAGGAGCTACCCACTCCTTTGTGACTACTGATTTAGTGGGCAGTCTCGGATTGTCTACTGTGCCTTGTGATGTGGATTTGTGCATATCTAGTCCATTGAGTGGTGTGCCTGCGTGTGTACTTGATTCTGTGTGCAAGTCTTCTCCTGTAGTGATTATAGATAGGATTTTGCCTGCTAATTTGATCCCTATGCGTATGTCTTGCTTTGATGTGATCTTGGGCATGGACTGGCTAGCAGAGCACCATGCCCACATAGATTGTGCGGCTAGGAGAGTCGTATTTGATAGGCCGGGTGAGACCCGTTTTGCTTTTGTGGGAAACTCCATTCCTTGTGCGCCTGTGTTAGTGTTTGCTATGCAGGCAGTCCGCTTCCTGAGGATGGGATGTCAGGGGTTCCTTTGTTTTGTGCCTGAGATTCGAGAGGGATCCCTCTGGACCCAGCCTATTTCGAAGGCTCCCTATCGCATGAGTCTGGCGGAGTTGAAGGAGTTGAAGGTTCAGCTGCAGGATCTTCTGGATAAGGGCTTCATTCGCCCTAGCGTGACTCAATGGGGAGCACCAGTGATGTTTGGGAAGAAGGAAGACAACTCCTTCAGATTGTGCATTGACTACCGGGAGTTGAATAAGGTTACCATCAAGAATAGGTATCCTCTTCCCCGCATTGATAATCTCTTCGACCAGTTAGCATGAGCGACAGTATTTTCAAAGATCGATTTGCGTTCTGGTTACCATCAGTTGAAGATTAAGGCCGAGGATGTGCCTAAGTCTGCTTTCAGGACCCGTTATGGGCATTATGAGTTCTTGGTCATGCCTTTTGATTTGACCAATGGCCCATCGTTCTTCATGGATATGATGAACAGGGTCTTCAAACCCTTTCTTGATTCTTTCGTGGTTGTGTTTATTGATGATATATTGGTGTATTCTAAGGGTGCTGAGGAGAACCTAAGGATGGTGATGCAGACTTTGAAGGAGAAGGAGTTGTATGCTAAGCTGAAGAAGTGTGAGTTCTGGCTGGATAGAGTTGTATTCCTTGGTCACATGGTTTTAAAGGATGGCATTTCTGTGGATCCGGAGAAGATTAGGGCAATCATGGAGTGGGCATAGCCCACTAATGTTTCCGAGGTGCCTAGTTTCCTAGGTCTTGCGGGATATTATAGGAAGTTTGTGGAGGGGCTCTCCAAGATCGTGTCTCCCTTGACTCGCCTTCTTAGGAAGGATGTTAAGTTCGAGTGGAGTGAGGCGTGTGAGGGGAGCTTCCAGGAGTTGAAGAAGAGGTTGACCTCTGCTCCGATTCTAGCGTTGCCTTCAGGGTCAGAAGGCTTCGAGGTGTTCTGCGATGCTTCTCATAGAGGTCTGGGATGTGTTCTGATGTAGGAGGGTAAGGTGGTGGCGTATGGCTCACGTCAGCTGAAGCCGTACGAGAAGAATTACCCTACCCACGATTTGGAGCTGGCTGCTGTGGTCTTTGCCTTGAAGATCTGGCGTCATAATTTGTATGGGGTGACGTGTAAGGTGTACACGGACTATAAGAGTCTCAAGTATCTGTTCACGTAGAAGGAATTGAACTTGAGACAGCGCGTTGGCTGGAACTTCTGCATGACTATGATTTGAAGATCATCTACCATCCTGGTAGAGTGAATGTGGTGGCAGATGCGCTGAGTCGTAGGGGTGCTCCGGGGCTTGCTTGTTCTATATCTGGGATTTAGAGGTCTGCATTGAGCTTCGGCGCATGGGTGTCTGGGTTGTTCGGTCCGATAGTGCTGGGATGATTGCTGCGGTTCAGGTTCTGTCTACTCTGATAGATCGGATCAGGGATGGTCAGTTGGCAGATGCTGAGTTGTGCAGGATCTGCGAGAGACTGTCAGACGATCAGGAGTCAGAGTTTTCAGTGTCTAGTGATGGCTGCCTGCGATTCAGAGGTAGGGTATGTGTACCCAGTGGTGGAGAGTTGAGGCGTGAGATTATGCAGGAGGCTCATGGAGCACCTTATTCGGTACACCTAGGGGGTGTGAAGATGTATCGGGACCTCAGAGAGTCCTTTTGGTGGGCGAACCTGAAGAGGGAGATCTTAGACTTTGTAGCTCGTTCCTAGACCTGTCAGCAGGTGAAGGATCAACATCAGCGGCCTGCGGGTCTTCTGCAGCCCCTTCCTGTTCCTGAGTGGAAGTGGGAGAGCATGGGGATGGATTTTATTGTGGGGCTTCCTAGGACATCTTCGGGTTTTGATGCGCTTTGGGTGATTGTGGACCGTTTGACGAAGTCGGCTCATTTCTTGCCTGTGAGGAAGACCTTGAGCCTTGAGCACCTTGCTCGGCTTTATATGGACGAAATAGTGAGGTTGCATGGTGTGCCGGCGACGATCGTTCCGGACAGAGATTCGAGATTTGTATCCCGTTTCTGGCGTAGCCTACATAAGGCTTTGAGGACGAATTTGGCGTTCAGTTCAGCGTATCATCCTCAGACTGATGGGCAACAGAGAGAACGAATCAGATTTTGGAGGATATGTTGAGGGCGTGTGTGCTAGATTTTGGTGGGAGCTGGGATCAGCATGTTACTCTGATTGAATTTGCTTATAATAATAGTTTTCAATCGAGTATTGAGATGGCTCCATTTGAGGCCCTATATGGTAGACGCTGTAGATCTCCTATTTGTTGGGATGATCTGAAGGAGAGGGCTATTGTGGGTCCGGAGTTAGTGCAGGGAGCTGTGGATAAGGTCAGGACTATCAGGGAGCGTCTACTGGTTGCTCAGAGCCGACAGAAGAGCTATGCAGATCATAGGCGTCGTCCGCTTCAGTTTCAGGTTAGGGATCACGTGTATTTGAAGATTTCTCCTGTCCGTGGTGTTGTCCGATTTGGTAAGAGGGGCAAGCTGAGTCCTCGCTTTGTGAGTCCTTTCGAGGTGCTAGAGAGGGTCAGACCAGTGGCTTATAGGTTGGCGTTGCCACCAGCTCTGGCAGGAGTTCACGATGTGTTCCATGTGTCGATGCTCAGGAAGTATCTTCATGACCCCAGCCATGTGATTGATTATGAACAGCTTCGACTCCGAGATGATTTCACTTATGAGGCAGCTTCGGTTTGCATTTTGGCTCGTGATGTTCGTCGGCTTCGCAGCAAGACACTACCTATGACAAAGGTTCAATGGTCTGATCAGTCCGAGTGTGAGGCGACGTGGGAACTCGGGGAGGAATTGTGTGCCAAGTTCCCCTCCCTCTTCGAGCAGTGAGGTATGTCGAATTTTGAGGACGAAATTCCTTTTAAGGGGGGGAGTGATGTAAAAACCCGGGTTGATTACAGAATTTCCTAACGTCTTTTGTTTGTCATCTTATATTATGAACTTCTTAGCAGTTTAGGACGTCCGGGGTTTAATTGAAATAGAGGGTTAAGGAGGTCTTTTCCCCTCTTATTATTGGTAAGTGTTTTATTTATTTAGGTTGATTCCTCAATTGATACTCACGTCAGTTTCAAACACCGTTCTCATTCCCAATAGTTTGAGCGTTTGAGACTCTTTCCTTCCTCTCTGTTGTGCCTCTGATTTTGGGTGAGAATTCCTGCTACAACTTAGTTGATTCTTCTGCTGCTGCTCGGAAAGTCTTCTGCGGTGTTTCAGGTTTGTTATTATGGTTTCGGTGGTAGTTATTGTGGTTTGGGAAGAGCAGTTACCTGATTTTGCATTTTGATTTTTGGGGACTATTCTATGCAATTCAGTGGTGCATTGAGCTCCTCCTCTGCTGTGTTTCATTCGTCTGGTTGTTGGCAACGCTGGACAGAATCTGCTCTGTGAATTCATGTAAGTGGGGATGGAATCGAGGGGTTTACTCACCCATGAGGTGCAGTTTCTGATTTCTGCTTCTGATCATGTTTGGTGTCATTATGGACAAATTAGTGGTTGATTTATGTTGGTTTGCAAGTGGTCAAAACCCCCATGGGCACTGATTTACATTCTGAAATTCTTGCTGAGATTTGGTGATGAGATTTATGTGTTTTCCGCCTCTGTTAATCGGTTGCTGTTTTTTGTTTTTGCGCCGTCCGGACTTCCGTCTGGACATGTAAGTCCGGACAGGTCGTCTGGCGCGGCAGTTCTGTTTTCGTTTTTGAAGTGTCGGACATGCGTCCGGACATGTAAGTCCGGACAGCATGCGAGGACATTCTGTTTTTGCTTCGACTTGTGTCCGAGATTTGTAAGTTCGAACACAAGTTCAGACTTTTTTTTGATTTCGAATTCGACATGTGTCCGGACATGTAAGTCCAGACACATGTCCGGACAAGTTGATATTTCGCTTTGCACCGTGTTCGGACATGCAAGGTCGGACGCATGTCCGGATACACCTTATGTTTTGCCTATTTTGCTCGTTTGAGCTCAGTTTTGACTTTTGTTTGCGGGGTATGATTCCCCTAAGTGTGAGTAAGATGTTTATACATGATTTATGCTTGTCTAAGCACTTTCGACATGATATTTTGGCTAAATCGTTTTAGGACCTAGTTACTTAGCTTATGAGCCTTGGATAGTCTGGTCGGGCTGTTCCGTAGCATGCTGCACAGGAATTCCTTCTGTATAAGCTCCTTAGGGTGTCCCTTAGGACATTAGGGACCGACGGGTCCGTTAGTTGTCTCTACGGCTTCTGATGTGGGATCTTCGGATCCATAGGACATTATGTGAGTCCTTCTGTTGTGTTAGCGGGGTCGAGTGTCCCACCATATGTTTCTGATTCTGAAGGTCCGACTGAGATTTTGACGTGGTATTCTGCTCTGGTTTCTGATCCGTTTTGATTCTGTTCGGTGTATTTACAAGTGGCATGTGCTTCCCTATGTTTTGTGTAAACTTCTGTTTCTGTTTTGAGTGGGCTTCCTTGAGGAAGTCTTCTGCTTACTGGGCTGTTGAGCTCACCCCTTTATTCATTATGCAGATTGAGCTTGGAGACCTCCTCCTCCTTGGGATCTGATTTCAGCTTTAGTTGTGTTTAGTTTTGTTACGAAGTTTGGCTTGCGCATTTGACACTATGGATTTATGTAGCCTTCGTGCCTTTTCATTGTATCTGGCATTTCGTATTTGGGTTGGATATTGTAAACTCTCTTAAGCATTTATGTAAGTTCTATTATTTGGTTTCGAATTTGTTTTGCGTTAGAGCCTTGCGACGTTAGGTAATAGACTCGCGGCTGTAACGGCCCTAGCTCCTAAGCCAGTTTTGGGGTTGTTACATTAACCCTTCACTTATCTCCACATTAACCCAGTAAGAATCACCACATAATGACTTACAAGTTATAATAATTATAATCTCATTAGCACCTTTGGAAAAACTAACACTCGGGTATCTAAAAAGCTAGAAGTTTTATCCTCATCTTCCAGGGGTTCAAGTTCCTTATAACTCTTCTCATAATGCTTGAAAATCAAATGCTTCAGACGTCATTAATTTGTATTGCATAAATGCTCCCACTAGTGCATCCTTATCTTCCGTGCAGGGGCAGAGCCCGGAATTTTTTTTAAGGGGGGCGAGAATATTTTTAATAATATTTTATAATTAATTTTTAATTTTTAAATTAATATAAATTTTCAGTATTTATAATTATCTTTTAAAATTTGATATTAGATATATAGTTTTACATATAAATTAAATTATAATTGAAATATATAAATTAATAAATAAATAAGTTTGTTTTATCTTTTTTATTTCTCATTTTAAAATATTGGTATACTAAATTATATGTTAATTTCAAGAATATAGAACACTAGTTCTAAACTGGTAGTTTTTTTCTACTTCACCTAAAAAATATTTTAAGTAATTCTAATATTACTTTAATTTGCAAAATATGTAATAAAAAACTAAAAACACTTGTATTTCGGATACAAGGATTACATGATTACTAGACTGGCATAATAATCAGTTGTACTTTGGACTATATTGCTAAAATAAAAATATTAAGTTTCCTTATCTACTATAGACTACAAATGATTTTTACAATATAATTCTTAAACAAATACTACATATTAATAGAAATAAAATTAACAATAAATAGAATTTCGTGACATCATTGTGATATTTTACAAAATGTTATGGGGGCGAACAAATATCTAGTAACTTAAATAAACTATATAACTAAACTATATAACAAAAACACTAAAACTGATTTAAACATATACCCGAGGGAGTTGGGGGGGGGGGGGCGCATACCCACCCGACCCCTTGTCTCCGCCTCTGCTTCTATGAAACTCTTCGTGAATAAGACATTATTGGAAGACGGAACTAATTAACTTCCAGGAGCAACTCAATGGATTTACCATTATTTCTAACAATTCTTCCTCTTAATGCTCAATCTGGTCAATCACATACCACCGCCGATGCCATACTTCCTTTTAAAGAATAATCCCAAAATAGTCCACACAAGGACTAAGCCAAATAACTTCATATGGACTATTTGCATTCCAACTTCGGTAAATTGACCACTTCTCATTGAGCCCTTAAAGACTCACCTTGTCCAAATCGCCATGGACCCGCCACAAACACGAAATAAGTAGCAACTCATAAAACAACTACACGACCAAAGACAATAGTGATATCTTCTGTCTTTATTCGGTTCTCTGAAAGTCTTTAACCATGACCTAACAATAGCTTCACAATTGATCACCACAAGAAGCTCTGTTTGCAATTCTGAGCTCTTTACCACCACCTAGGTCCACCCACTTGCTATATGATCTCTAGTGCTCCATTGAAGTCTACGATCCGTCACATGACTCAAAAAAATTTCTTTCTCATTTTCTGCATCAGTCCACCACCATTGAAGCTTCACTAGATTTTACCTATTTATTATTCTTAACCCTCCCAAAAGGGTTTGTAAAATAAAGAACCAGATCTAACTTCAAATATGAACGATGCAACCAGATTTTTCAAGATCCAAAATCTCCAACTTAATCTCCTTCCAACAACAAATCATCATCCCCAAGTACATCCACACACCAAAGAACACTTATAGTTGATGAATTTTATTTTTACAAGAGCTCTTCCTCTTTACTGAACTTGTTCCCAATCCATATATCTTAAGAACACAACCTCTCTCATGAAAACACTTCACCATCACAATACTTGATACAATATGAGTCACCAAGCTCTCATCATTTCTTGAAGAAGAATAAAACGTCCTTTACTCTTAGTGCATTTTCGCTCCATTAATAAGAAATGAGTGCCAAGACTTCAAAAATATCACGAACACGGTGTTCCGATCAACACAAGGAAATGCATGAGCTTCAAGGCATGACAAGTTTCTCTCTCCAACACCTTCCTTCGTTCTTCATTTTTTTATCGAAAACCACATCATATTGAATCACCATTCTCTCTTCCCGATGGCATCTCCACCAACACAGACATTTTGAAAAACCATGGGCTATGATACCACTTGTTAGGATTTCATGTCCATTTTCCCGAGATTGTGGTGAAAATTGTCATGGTTACCGAAGAAAAATCACAAAATAATGTAATTATAAAACTAGTGACAAAAGGATATACGTGGTTTAGTCTAAACATGACCTATGTCTCCGGGAGGAGATAGAACAACCTTCATTAAGAGGACGATGATTACAAGTTTACGTGAGGATTACCCAACCAACCCATCAATCTGTGTTTCCCTTGGTGTTTTACCTGAATCCTTTTGAGTTCCCATAGAACCACTATTGACTCTCTTAGATGTGATCCAAGTTGGGATGATCCTAAGCTATGGGTCACTAGATCTATTTATAGTGATAGATGTTAACCCTTCACTTATCCCTACATTAATCCAGTAACAACCACCACACAGTGGCTTACAAGATATAAGGATTATAATCTCATTAACTGTAACGCCCCTACTAAACAAAAATGCAGCGGAAAATAAAATACTATGGCGTTTACAGATCATTGGGTTCCAAACACCCGGCACCAAACCTCACCAATTACAACTTATAAAATTACAAAAGCTACGGTCTGAACTTGAGAAAACGTAACATAAACATAATAATAAAATACATCAACTCTCCCCAAATCCTAATTCCCATCCCAATCACTCATACTCTTCGAGGCCACCTATACAAACAATCTCGTACCTGCAAGATGAAACCAAGCAGCCCACCCCGGGAGGGGTGAGTCGATTCCCTGGAATGGAACTGGTATGATTCTCCAAAACAAATATTTTAAACATAACTCTTAAAATGAACAATAATTTGAAATCAAACTCTTAAAACAAAACAGAGGAACAATGCACTTTAAAATCACCAAGTCAAAGATAACAAGTCAATGATAAAGATAAATAATAGAAAAGTAAAGTTGGACAGTTAAAAGAAACCATACCATAAGTTAGTGAACATCATTTGCTTGTGTTAGATTCAGTTCCAATTAGGAGTAGAAAGACTCAAGTAGTCCCAAGGACTAGGAATGGAAGAACAGATCCAAGAACCAACAACTCAAGAGTGGAATAAAACCAACTGGGAGAGATGGCCCCCACCGCCAAGCACGTCCTTTTAGGACAGGGGATATACAGCCCTCACTATTTACCACGTCCTTTTTGGACAGGGGATATACAGCCCCTCACTATTTACCACGTCCTTTTTGGATAGGGGATATACAGCTCCTCACTATTTACAACGTCCTTCTTGGACAAGGGATATACAACCCTTTGTTGTTACTAACCCGTTCTCAGTCATCGGTGAAGACGCGCGCACGTCACAATAAAAGACTCAGCTCATGGATGAAACGATATCCAGAGTCAAAAGAAGAATTTACCAAGATTGGCATTTCCCATATTCCCACTATATTATTAACTGCACAAGTGCAATACCAAAACACTCAGTCCTACAGAGTGTAGAGGTGTAAACCCCCAGCAGTTAATATCCAATGAGACAACCAGATTGAAATACCCCGAACTTAAAAATAGCGATTAAAATAATTCTAATATGTATTTAAGGGCCTAATAACGCCTAAGTAATATTGGTAAGGAAAAATAAATCCAAAAGAAAGTAAGAAACGCTTAAAAAGTGAAAAACGCTAAATAAGCGTTAAATAACCATAGGAGGTACGAGACCTCGGTTAGAGTATTATGCGGATTCCTAAGGCTTAACAAGGCCTAAATAATATATGGGAACAACTCCCGAAGAAAACGGATCCAAATAATGTATTAAAACGCTAATAGAGCTTTAGCGCACGTTTTTCGAGAAAACCCAAAAACGTGACTTTGAGTTATCAAATGAACCCGTAAAAATTATAGTTCATTAAATAACTATAATTAAACATTAATGGAAGCTTAATAACCAATAAAATTAAAGAAACGAGAAAATTCCAGAAAACGGGCCCGGTTAGTGAATAGTACCAGAACCGGGTAAATTAACAAGCGTTTTATGTAAAAGACGAAAAACACTCAAACTAGTAATACTGTAGGGGGGCCAGTTTTTAACAGTTAAATAACTCCCTCACACACTCACACAACTAGCTAATTAAATAAGAGGTCAAAAAGCAAAAAGAGAAAAGTAAAAAGTACATTACCTTTTCTCTCACCTCTCCTTTCCTCATTTCCCTATTCTCTCACCTCCCTCCTTCTCTCCCAGCCGATTTCTCTTTCCTTCTCCCCCCTTGTGCTGGCGATTTTGAAGCTCCAAAGAAGCAACAATGGCTTATCCACTTCTTCTTCATGCTCTAGTCTCATTTGAGCTCCAAATGCAAAAATAACTACATATTCTTGCTCCTCTCATCATCCTCTACCATTCTCTCTTTTCAAAATCTCAAAATGAGAAAGTTCATCTCTATGGGTTTTCTCCATTCATAGAGAAAATGGCATCAAAGTAAAGCTTGGAGTCTCCTCTCTCCAATAAGGTAAAAATCTCCATGAAAGGCTCAAGTTTCCTTCATCTTTCCTTGTAACCGATTTTTACCCCCTTTGTAATGCTCTATTTTTCTCTCTCTTGTGAGCATCATTCCAACCTTGCAATGGTGGTGGAATCACCTTCTTGAACCAAGGGTTAAAACCCCTCTTAAAAGCTTCAAAAGGTAAACCCTAGAATTTATGTTTTAAACACTTCAATGAATTAGTATAAATCTAAGGGTTAGTATTTTAATTACACTTGTTTTTGTGTTCATTGGGTGATGGGAATGGAGTTTGGCAACTCCATTCCCCATGTGACCGATTTTGTGCAAGAAAGAGAGAAGAAGGAGAATTGGAAAAAAGAAAAGAAGAAATAAGAGCTTAAGGTAAGAGCTCCTTCTTAATGCAAAATTTTAATGCATTAGAGTAATGGGAATGGGTAAACTAATTAAGGAACCCAAAATATTGTATTAGTAATGTAGTTGTGGAAGTTTGAGTATTTGTGAACTTGTATTTGATTTGTAGGCCTTAGAGCCAAATAAATTGCATATGTGTATTGGTATTGTGGATTGAGGAAGTATTGAGGAATTGATATTGTATTGAGTGCTGGTAGGACCCTTGTAAGGGTGTGGCTAGATTAGGAATGAATTTGGTGAGGAAGTATGTATGTGGAGAAGTTAGAATTGTAGGTGAACTATGGCAAAATTTTGGTAGGGATTGTGCATTATTGGGTGAGTTGGTGAATGAGAGAACCAAGGTATGTATTAGATTGAGTAAGGGTGTTATGTAACCATTGAGTAGTAGTTATAGTATAAGAATGAAAGGGTATAAAATTTGTAGCAAGAGGTGTTGAATTGCATTGGAGAAACTAGGAAAAATTAGTGTACAAGATTTAGTGAAATGAGTGTTGGACTTGTGAGCTGGTAGTGTAATTGCTTGGGAATGAATCGGAATGGTAATATGGAATTAGAACAAAGTTCAAAATGCAAAGAGAAGTGTAGGAATGCACAAGTGTGCCAAGTGTGAAAATGAGAATGAAATTTGTAGGATTTGAGCAAGAAGTTGAGTAAGTATTGGACCATGGATTTAAGGAGTTTTAGGGAGTGTTTAAGTGTGTATAAACATGTACAAAACATGTGGAAAGATTATGGGATGATTGAAGGTGGATTAAGGGTTGATTAGGGGTTGAAAAATCCTCTTAGTAGTAGTTTTTAGCAGGGTTTGGGACCTAGGATATGTACCAAGTACTGGACCGCACTTAAAAACACCCCGAGAGCAAAAACTGGTATTGGTCCGGGACCTAGGTCCAGGACCAAGTCCCGGCCCACAATGGAAAATAGGCCGAGAGTATAATCTGTGAATGGTCCGGGACCTTGGGTCCGGACCAAGTCCCGGACCACCCCGAAAATGATGCAGAATGTGATTTTTAGGGTTTAAAACATGGGGGATTGATGGGTAATGGTTTTAGAAGTTGTTAAGGCCTTGTTTGGTGACCTTTAAAGGCCTTAAGAAGTGTAAATAAGTTTGAGAAGTAATTAAGAAAGTTATAAGTTTAAAGACATTAAGTTAAACCGAAATAACGGGATAACGGGGTAAGTACGGGAGTAGTAACTTTGTATGTATAGTAATGCTTAGTATTAATAGAATCATTTGACATGTAGTCAATGGTTTGAGAATAAGACTCGAGGAACGAGAGTGAACCAAAGGAAACGCGAGAGCACCCGGTAACGTAAATCCCTGTGAAAGGTATGATTTCTTCATGCTCTGTATTCTAACCTGGTTACCCCGATTTGTGCGCTTATTTGATCACCTAAATAAGATAAATGCATGAATTGGACTTCAATGCACTTACTTGTGCTTGTTTTATATCTGTACTTGCTATATTGTCTTGAACATTTAGTTTGTATAATTCATGAAATGAATGGATGAAGATGAAGTGTGTATGTACCTTGTAGTGTACTTGTGTAATGTATTGTACCTTGAATGGATGTGTACGGGAGCAATGTATTATTGTGTGGTCTGGATGTGATTGACTTCTACTAATTTCTAACTACCTAACTCCTAACGTAAGTATTGAGTAAATTGGAATGAGTAGAAGTCCGATATAGTTTCGGCCACGCGTGAGGATAAGGAGACACAAGAGGTTGGATCCGATTCCTGGCTTTTAATCTTTTCCACGGCCCAAACCCCTTAAATGGGTAGCATCCTGGATTAGTGAGCCACAGTAAAGTCCGGTGGTGGGACGGTGTAGTCCCTGCCCGGAGGTCCCTACGACTTGACTTGAGTAAGTAAGTAAGTAAGTATGTATGAGTAATGGTCTTGGCTGGTGTAAGTCATTGACCCTGAGTAAAAGAGTATTCTCCACCCGATTAACCCGGGTGGATAAAAAGGAGCTAACAAGTATTGTTTATGTATTGTGTATGTATTGTGTATGCGTATCTCAGTAAAGGTAAGTATGTATCGGTTGACTTATATTATCTTCCTTGTATGTATTGAAGTGTATGTATGTATTCCTTGTGTAGTATTGTAGTAGTATGAATGAAAGCATGTACGTATGTATGTATTGTGAAATGAACTGCATGTATTCGACCAAGTGGCCAGCGTACCCTCGCTAGTACACGAAGTATGCTGAAGTCATATGCAGCGTAAGCTAAGCCCCTAGGGGCACCGTTTTTAGTGTGCAGGTACCCGAAGCGGTTATGGTCATAGTAAGAGACCGGTAGCTATGTTTAGACAGCTAAGAATGAAGTGTAGATAGTAATAAATTGTATAAGGCTTGTAGCCTTCGATGTAGAAGTGTACCAAGCGGTACACCCTTGTTGTATTGGAAAGCATGTAGTTTGTGAGGATTGGGTAGATGCTAGACTCTTAAGGAGTATGTATGAAATTGAAAGAGGTATTGCTTTTGGATAAGGATATTAGTAAACGCGGTGTATTATATTGTATTGAAATTATGGAGAATTGTAGTACTCGGTTTGTATTTGGAATGGGTATTGTAATTGTGTAGCACTCAGATATTCCGGTCCATCAGACCGATGCTGTAAGTAGTAGTAAGCCTTGTTAGTCACGTGGGTGACTAACGGCATTGTATCACCCACCGTTGTGTAAGTATGTAACCGCTGCGTGAGTATGGATGTATGAGGAGATTGGACGGTAATGACAGTATTAGCGGTAGGGGTGTTATAAAAAGTGGTATCAGAGAGAAGTATCGCTCTGATGAGGGGAAATACCGAGTTAGGGATTAGAAGCTTAGGGCTAAGGGCTGAGTGATAGCGTTAGAGATACGCTAGTTAGGAACTCCCGGTGTGTACCGGATACCTACAATATCAGACCCGCCCTCCGCAAACCCACTATATAACTTGGGAAAGAACGCCAGAGAGAAGGAAAGTCCTCTCATACTCGGGGAAACCCGATCTGGCAGTTGTGATACCACCATACGGTAAACAAGAACCGACATATAGTAGATTCCAAGAATTGGAAGTCCTGGAGATGGCTCCCGGTTGAACAACAATACCCGCACTTAATAGCGGTGGAATGAGTACCTCAACCACAAGGAGGCTATAACTTACAACAGCATGGAGCGACATGCTTAGCAGTCGCAGAACCTAGCTAACCAACCAGCAGCAGGAAAAGAAGCACTAAGCGTGCAACAGAGCGGAAAAAGGAATAGTAATAAAACCCGAGACACAAGTCTACGGGACCGTAATGGCTAAACAACACCACCAAGGGTATACTACCTGACTAAGGACATAGTCGGGAGTGGATAACTTTAAAACTACAACACCAAAGAGGTCGCAATACCTGGCCAACATAGCTCAGACAACTACGAGAACATTCACGAGATATAATCCAATAGGACTACAGGAGGAGTGCCTAAACAAGGTAAGGCTCAGTACCCCAATAGATGAGAATCTCCAAGGATTGGAGAAGTACCCTGATCAACGACAGTAATGTCAAGATCACTGAGGGGTTACTTAAAGGATCGAGTATCCCAAAACATAAATCAATATATCAAGGAAGAGTCAACAAGACTACCAAACACGAGTGGAAACCATACCGTGACCGGTATAGGATTACCCAAAAACCACCAGTACCACGCACTTGCCACGGCAAGTGCAGTAAGAACAAGAACATGTAAAAGAACCCTAACACACCACAAGTACATGGTGATGTACCGTGACTACAATGAAGCGACTATAGGATCACACATCCTAAAAACTAAAAGAATGGAACCTTAGAAAGGCCTAACGGCCCGACCATTGTATTAAGAACATACCAGTCAGCAAGAAGCTGGACTTGGTCAAGACCTCAGACATGGCTACACCATGAAGAATATCTTTTAACACCGAACCATGGTTTCAAAACCAAAATTTTTCTTTCAAAACCACAACCTTTCTTTTAAACCTTGGATTTTCAAAACCAAACCAACAGAATTACGGTGAGTATCATAGAATGATACGAGAGGAGTTGACAATAGAATACTTCACCTAGGCGTGTGACGAGCACTACGAGTGTACCCAAATATGGGATGTGGGACGACCGCACTCCGAAGGAGCTTGTGGGCCTGACGGATAGTCGGGTAAGTGGTAACGTATCAACAAGGTACCCCACGTATGTATACATGTAGTGCATGAAACACAGGAAGTAGTCAACTCCGTTCTACGGACCATGAGTAAATTCAAACCAGAACAGCTGGACACCTCAGACGAGCAAGGAGAAGGAACTCAGCTAAGTAATTAGCATAAAAGAACTTAGAGAATCCATATGAAGGTAAGGAATGAGGATTAGGAAGCGCAAAGAGTGCAGACTAATAAGTATAGACATTGGGTATGTCTCAAAGTCTTCACGCAAATACATGACAGCTGGAAGGGATACTCAGCCGAAACACAGTAAGGCAAATGCCTAAGATGAACACAATGATGCAAAACAAACGGGACAGAGCTCCCAAGAGCAATCACAAGATTACCACAAAGTATAATCCATCATTGGAGAGGATATTAAACCTAGTCTTAAGCACTAGGAGAAAGCGTAAACGGTCTACCCAAGAACGGGAGACGTTATAACCCTAAAGGAGATCGTTCAAATACAATACCGCAAGGCGGTATAGTAGACACAACATATCATCAACATTAGCCGGATGTAACGGCGTGATCTAACATCACTTAGGAGCAATCCTTGAAGGGTGTCTAAGTTAACAACAGTCGAACAAAGCGTCGTGATAAGAACACAGGAACTAGAACGAACACTCGGTTAGGACACCGAAGGGATTTCACTTAACAGGAAATACCCTACATTACTAGAAGGCATGGATTAACACCAGATTGCCTAAAGGGCCTCCTATGAACGGAAGCATGATGTCACGACTTGCCTTGGAGCTCGGTAATACCTCCAACCTATGGGGTATACAAGGAGTGGGAACATGTACAAGCAGCTTGCAAAGAGCATAGCTTGCAGCAATAAGGCTCAGAAGCCATAAACCAACTATGTTATGTAAACTTAAACGGTTGCAAAACCCACACCAAATACTAACAAGACTTGCAAAAGATATTGCTTCATACGACAAACAGAACGACAACTGAACCACCCAATTTGAGCTCAACAGCATAAGTGGCTTGGAGTAATGGCTACCTCAGTGTCACTGTCACTAGAGCATCAGTCTAGTATACAGTTGACGGAGTTTTTAATTGATCTTCATGCCTTCCATAGTAATGGTAGCACAGAGGCATAGGAATTGTAATGATGCCAACACAGGCCTAGTCCACACTTGGACACTACGAGAAACCCAAGGGAAGGTACCCCTCGTTAGCCGAAGATCATCAATGCGGTGATGATGTGAACCCATAGAAAAGGCTTCCATCTACCATAACAACAAACCTTGTGCATGTAGTTATTGCCAAGAGACAAACGAACAAGGAAATGAGATTTCCAAAACACTACTCCTAGAAAGAGGCTTTGAAAACAACTGTGAAACCGAAGAAGAGTCAGTTGAAAAGCAAACACAGAATGTGTATAATGCGAAAAGCATAGAGACTCGAAGGAGTAAGTATACTTCATATGCACCCAAGCATATGGTGAACCATTGTATAAATGGCGGAAGTACATAAACAGAGACCAACCTAGTGAACATTGGCATGAGACTTATGAGTGGGAACTAACCTCTCAACAAGACCTCTCACTTACCAGTGATAGAATACTCTCCAATTGGAGAACGGGACCAGAAAACCCTTGAAGTTTCTTGGGATGTCCCGGTGACGTACATACAAAAGAAAGACTGCACAGCTAGAGCCAAAAACCAATGCTCAGCACTGGGGAGACAGTAATTGTCAAAAATAATCAATGTGGATACACATTGGACACCACGAATGACCAGCGCTCAAGAGAGCTTATAATCCGGTAAATCACTTCATCCTTGGTCAACCAAGATATTTGGTAAATTGTATCATAAATGATAAAGGAATGTGAGGTAAGCTAACCTACACATGAAACCTAAACTGAAATAAAACATCTTCACATTGGGAAGATAGTAATATTGCGGTATGCTACATAAGGAATGGTACCAACGACAACGGCAATGAGTAAAGAGAATATGGTGTGCAACAAGTGACCGCTATGAGGAAGTAGTTAGACAATGACACGAAGTTGTAAGTACCAGATGACAGGCAGAAATATTCATTCCTATCACATAAGTGACTTACTGCCAAGCGTTTACGCCTCTGCACTCTGTATGACTGAGTGTTTTGGTATTGCACTTGCGCAGTTAATAATCTTGTGGGATAGCTAGGAATATGGAAAATGTAAATAGTAGTAAACCTTTCTTTTCACCAACGAACATGGCATAAGCCAGTTAAGCAAGCTTAGAAACAAACCGTGCGGCCTAAGGCCAAAGAAGCACGAAGAGTGTAAATCACACCAACAATCACAAGATGTGAATTCCATTGGAATAAAAAGTTAAAGGAGACTCAGGGAAGTCACTAGACCGACGCATAGAAAATGCAAGGTCATACAAGTAAAGAACACTTGTACTGAACCAGAAGAACTGGTATGATTCAGAAGCTACTAACAACAGAGGAAGCACTACAACTAAGTAGTGACTTAACATCACCCGACAATAAGTCGGAGAAATTTAGTGAATAATTGTGGGAGTGCGAATAGTATGTATAATAGATTGTCAGAGAGCTGGTTATAAATCTAAGACTCATTGAGTTCAAGCACGGTAAAAGAATACCACACTTGTTTAATAAACCTTATTCCCACAATAGAGGGATAAAAAGGCGATGAGTAGAAAATCTAGAATAACCAAAGAGTGAATTAAGCACTAAGGTTATCAGGGTCGCGCAGCAGAAGCTAGTGGGCCCTAGCTAAGAGGTTGATGTACCCAGTAAGTATGAGAGATTGGCTATCAATGCCTTGAAGCCTAATAGGCTAGAATCGAATTGGTTATGAGTTAAATAAACCCTAATAGGAATTCTTGGTGCAAGAACCAAACCATTAGTATGGTTAAGACCCTTTGACCGGAGTACATTATATAATAAACCGTAAGGAAGCTAAAAGGCTTCAGAATACCCAAATTAAGTAAACCCATGTTCAATAATAACATATGGTAGATTACGTGGGCGTAATCCCTTTTAAGGGGGGTAGAGTGAAAACCGCTTAATGTAAGTTTCATGAATAAAACACATAAACTATAATGTGCATAGCACAAATGAGAATCGAATTGATGATAGGTACTTATGTTAAATAAACATACGTATTCATTCATACTGTAATTGTGGTAATTGGGCATGAGAGATGCAAATACCATAGCATGAGTCGGCATAAAACCGATGTAGAACCTAGAGGAAATTGAGTCCCTTAGATGATTGTTTTGAGACAATTGAGAATGAGTAGTGGACGGAGTTCCACAAGTATGGTATCCTTCAAAGAAATAGTACGAAATGATTGAGAGTAAGTTGATGAACGAATTCCATGAGTAGTGTATTTCTAGGTAAGTTATTGGAAGTAAATTGAGGACGATTGGATTCCGTAGGTATTGTATTCCTTAGCTAGGACATTTGAGATGATGGAGAGTAATAGATGGAAGTAGCGGAAGTCGATGAAATGAGCCCATGGGCATTGAATCTCGAAGTAAAGAATGTGGAAGTAGATTGAGGATGATTGATGGACTGAATTCCATCCTTTGGAGACGTGTGAATTTGTAATCATGACTAGGAAGAGTAAAAAGATAGAACATTGAAATAACAGAATTATTTGCTTGTTTGAAACTGATGTGGGAAGTCGAACTTGATCCTGATCAGATCAAGGGAAGCCGAACACAAATTGGGGTGGAAAGATAGTTCAACACTGATGCTGATCACATCAAGGTCGAATGATTCTTGAAGCTCCCCTCAAGTGGTCACAAGAATCACACATAGGATAGAAGTAATGAATATAAATTGGAATTTGGAGTTGTGTGTTTTAGAAAAATTTCTAATTAGCGGTTGTGAAAGGATTTCCTTTAGGGGGCGTTTGTTTCGAGCGGGGGAAACGGAATGAAATCAGGAAAGGGAATGGAGAGGAATGGAAAAGAATTCCCTTTGATTTTCCCGGTTGTTTGTTTGAGTTGGGGGGAATTAAATAAATAATCGGTCAACGGCCGCCGGTCAATGGTCAACGGTTGTCGACTACCGGTCAATGGTCACTAATTGCCGGTCAACATTCACCGGTCAATGGTCATTAGTCATCGGTCAATGGTCATATGTCACCTGTCAACATGTACTGAGGAAAGGGAATCCCATTCCCTAGTAGGGGTGGGGAATCAAGATAGAGGGTTTTGGGGTAATCCCATTCTCTTTCCCTTTCCTGAAAATAGGAAAAACTAACAAAACAAACAGCAGGAAAGGGAATTGGAATGATTCCCTTTCCTGATTACCCCAAAACAAACGCCCCCTTAGACTGGAGAATGAGGATTTGTTAGAAGCTTATACCGGAGAAGATAGTAGTGTATCATATTGTATTATTCCAAGGGTAGCAGGACATAGAGGAGACCTGTGTCTAGATGACCGGAGTGCCTGCAGGATTGTAATGTGTATTGCATTTCTTTGGGGATAGCTTTGCATTGTATGTATGTATAAACCTTCTAGAGTAAAAGCAGATGGTTGATGTAATGCGGATCGGAGTAATTGTAGTATATTGGCATGGTATGGTATGTAGAGACTTTGAGTAACGGATCTAGGAAATTGTAAGGAGGAGAAATGTATGAATTGTGGCATTAGACATGTATGAATGAGTAAGTATAGTAATCCTATAACCTTGAGCAACTTTGAGGACAAAGTTTCTTAAGGGGGGTAGATTGAAATACCCCGAACTTAAAAATAGCGATTGAAATAATTCTAATATGTATTTAAGGGCCTAATAACTCCTAAGTAATATTGGTAAGGAAAAATAAATACAAAAGAAAGTAAGAAACGCTTAAAAAGCGAAAAAGACTAAATAAGCGTTAAATAACCATAGGAGGTACGAGACCTCGGTTAGAGTATTATGTGGATTCCTAAGGCTTAACAAGGCCTAAATAATATATGGGAACAACTCCCGAAGAAAACGGATCCAAATAATGTATTAAAACGCTAATAGAGCTTTAGCACACGTTTTCCGAGAAAACCCGAAAATGTGACTTTGAGTTGTCAAACGAACCCGTAAAAATTATAGTTCATTAAATAACTATAATTAAACATTAATGGAAGCTTAATAACCAATAAAATTAAAGAAACGAGAAAATTCCGGAAAACGGGCCCGGTTAGTGAATAGTACCAGAACCGGGTAAATTAACGAGCGTTTTCTGTAAAAGACGGAAAAAGCTCCAACTAGTAATACTGTAGGGGGCAGTTTTTAACAGTTAAATAACTCCCTCACACACTCACACAACTAGCTAATTAAATAAGAGGTTAAAAAGCAAAAAGAGAAAAGTAAAAAGTACATTACCTTTTCTCTCACCTCTCCTTTCCTCATTTCTCTATTCTCTCACCTCCCTCCTTCTCTCCCAGCCAATTTCTCTTTCCTTCTCCCCCCCCCCCCCCCTTGTGCTGGTGATTTTGAAGCTCCAAAGAAGCAACAATGGCTTCTCCACTTCTTCTTCATGCTCTAGTCTTATTTGAGCTCCAAATGCAAAAATAACTACATATTCTTGCTCCTCTCATCATCCTCTACCATTCTCTCTTTTCAAAATCTCAAAATTAGAAAGTTCAACTCTATGGGTTTTCCCCATTCAAAGAGAAAATGGCATCAAAGTAAAGCTTGGAGTCTCCTCTCTCCAATAAGGTAAAAATCTCTGTGAAAGGCTCAAGTTTCCTTCATCTTTCCTTGTAACCGATTTTTACCCCCATTGTAATGCTATATTTTTCTCTCTCTTGTGAGCATCATTCCAACCTTGCAATGGTGGTGGAATCACCTTCTTGAACCAAGGGCTAAAACCCCTCTTAAAAGCTTCAAAAGGTAAAACCTAGAATTTGTGTTTTAAACACTTCAATGAATTAGTATAAATCTATGGGTTAGTATTTTAATTACACTTGTTTTTGTGTTCATTGGGTGATGGGAATGGAGTTTGGCAACTCCATTCCCCATGTGACCGATTTTGTGCAAGAAAGAGAGAAGAAGGAGAATTGGAAAAAAAGAAAAGAAGAAATAAGATCTTAAGGTAAGAGCTCATTCTTAATGCTAAATTTTAATGCATTAGAGTAATGGGAATGGGTAAACTAATTAAGGAACCCAAAATATTGTATTAGTAATGTAGTTGTGGAAGTTTGAATATTTGTGAACTAGTATTTGATTTGTAGGCCTTAGAGCCAAATAAATTGCATATGTGTATTGGTATTGTGGATTGAGGAAGTATTGAGGAATTGATATTGTATTGAGTACTGGTAGGACCCTTGTAAGGGTGTGGCTAGATTTGGAATGAATTTGGTGAGGAAGTATGTATGTGGAGAAGTTAGAATTGTAGGTGAACTATGGCAAAATTTTGGTAGGGATTGTGCATTATTGGGTAACTTGGTGAATGGGAGAACCAAGGTATGTATTGGATTGAGTAAGGTTGTTGTGTAACCATGGAATAGTAGTTATAGTATAAGAATGAAAGGGTATAAAATCTGTAGCAAGAGGTGTTGAATTGCATTGGAGAAACTAGGAAAAATTAGTGTACAAGATTTAGTGAAATGAGTGTTGGACTTGAGAGCTGGTAGTGTAATTGCTTGGGAATGACTTGGAATGGTAATATGGAAATAGAACAAAGTGCAAAAAGCAAAGAGAAGTGTAGGAATGCACAAGTGTGCCAAGTGTGAAAATGATAATGGAAATTTGTAGGATTTGAGCAAGAAGTTGAGTAAGTATTGGACCATGGATTTAAGGAGTTTTAGGGAGTGTTTAAGTGCGTTTAAACATGTACAAAACATGTGGAAAGATTATGGGATGATTGGAGGTGGATTAAGGGTTGATTAGGGGTTGAAAAATCCTCTTAGTAGCAGTTTTTAGTAGGGTCCGGGACCTAGGATATGTACCAAGTCCCAGACCGCACTTAAAAACACCCCGAGAGCAAAAACTGGTATTGGTCCGGGACCTAGGTCCAGGACCAAGTCCCGGACCACAATGGAAAATAGGCTGAGAGTATAATCTGTGAATGGTCCGGGACCTTGGGTCCGGACCACCCCGAAATTGATGTAGAATGTGATTTTTAGGGTTTAAAACATGGGGGATTGATGGGTAATGGTTTTAGAAGTTGTTAAGGCCTTGTTTGGTGACCTTTAAAGGCCTTAAGAAGTGTAAATAAGTTTGAGAAGTAATTAAAAAAGTTGTAAGTTTAAAGACATTAAGTTAAACCGAAATAACGGGATAACGGGGTAAGTACGGGAGTAGTAACTTTGTATGTATAGTAATGCTTAGTATTAATAGAATCATTTGACATGTAGTAAATGGTTCGAGAATAAGACTCGAGGAACGAGAGTGAACCAAAGGAAACGCGAGAGCACCCGGTAACGTAAATCCCAGTGAAAGGTATGATTTCTTCATGCTCTGTATCCTAACCTGGTTACCCCGATTTGTGTGATTATTTGATCACCTAAATAAGATAAATGCATGAATCGAACTTTAATGCACTTACTTGTGCTTGTTTTATATTTGTTCTTGCTATATTGTCTTGAACATTTAGTTTGTATAATTCATGAAATGAATGGATGAAGATGAAGTGTGTATGTACCTTGTAGTGTACTTGTGTAATGTATTGTACCTTGAATGGATGTGTACGGGAGCAATGTATTATTGTGTGGTCTAGATGTGATTGACTTCTACTAATTCCTAACTACCTAACTCCTAACGTAAGTATTGAGTAAATTGGAATGAGTAGAAGTCCGATATAGTTTCGGCCACGCGTGAGGATGAGGAGACACAAGAGGTTGGATCCGATTCCTGGCTTTTAATCTTTTCCACGGCCCAAACCCCTTAAATGGGTAGCATCCTAGATTAGTGAGCCATAGTAAAGCCCGGTGGTGGGACGGTGTAGTCCCTGCCCGGAGGTCCCTACGACTTGACTTGAGTAAGTAAGTAAGTAAGTATGTATGAGTAATGGTCTTGGCTGGTGTAAGTCATTGACCCCGAGTAAAAGAGTAATCTCCACCCGATTAACCCGGGTGGATAAAAAGGAGCTAACAAGTATTGTTTATGTATTGTGTATGCGTATCTCGGTAAAGGTAAGTATGTATCGGTTGACTTGTATTGTCTTCCTTGTATGTATTGAAGTGTATGTATGTATTCCTTGTGTAGTATTGTAGTAGTATGAATGAAAGCATGTATGTATGTATGTATTGTGAAATGAACTGCATGTATTTGACCAAGTGGTTGGCGTACCCTCGCTAGTACGCGGGGTATGCGGAAGTCATATGCAGCGTAAGCTGAGGCCCCTATGGGCACCGTTTTTAGTGTGCAGGTACCCGAAGTGGTTATGGTCACAGTAAGAGACCGGCAGCTATGTTTAGACAACTAGGAATGAAGTGTAGATAGTAATAAATTGTATAAGGCTTGTAGCCTTCGATGTAGAAGTGTACCAAGCGGTACACCCTTGTTGTATTGGAAAGCATGTAGTTTGTGAGGATTGGGTAGATGCTAGACTCTTAAGGAGTATGTATGAAATTGAAAGAGGTATTGCATTTGGATAAGGATCTTAGTAAACGCGGTGTATTATATTGTATTGAAATTATGAAGAATTGTAGTACTCGGTTTGTATTTGGAATGTGTATTGTAATTGTGTAGCACTCGGATATTCCGGTCCATCAGACCGATGTTGTAAGTAGTAGTAAGCCTTGTTAGTCACGTGGGTGGCTAATGGCATTGTATCACCCACCGTTGTGTAAGTATGTAACACCCCTACCGCTAATACTGTCATTACCGTCCAATGAGGAACCAATAATCATGAAAGTTGTATATTCAAGGCTCCGTTAGTCACATCAAGCTGAGTTAGTTACACAAACAGTTCCTTTTGAAATTCATTCAAGCTCAGTTAGCGTTTTCCAAAACATCCATAAAGTCCGTCAGCAAAAGTATTTAAGTACCAGAAATCGTACCGGGTTAATGCTGTAGCAGTTCTAGTCGACTTGTGCAAATATTCAACAATACTCTGAGGAATATTAAAGGTAGTCTAACATCAATAACTTGTAGCCTAAGTTAAACTTAAATAATTTCCCCACTCTTATTTCTAAGACTCAATTGTCTTTTAAGCCCTCACTTAAATGTTATGTGTAACCTTTGACTTATCTTAGAATTTGTATAACTCAAGGTTGTAGGACCAAGGAATGTATTTTATTAACACTTGTTAATTGTTCCACTCTCATCCACTTTACTCATACTTAACCATAATTCTCAATTCAAGACTTTTGAGACCCTTATGTCATAAATGCATTTTATGTTATTCAATAAATCTTAGAATTTCAATAACAATTCTTAAGCTCACTACTTTTACTCTTAATTTAGAATAAACATCGTATTATGACCTATGATAGGTTTATCTTAGAATACTATACTATTATTTCACAATGTAATGATTATGTATTTTATCAATATTACTAAATAATCCATTATGATTAAGTTTTCCCCTTAACTTAATTAAGATCTACATCTTGTATATTGGAATCATAGTGTTGTAGATACATTTTATTATAACTTAATTGAGCCACTAAACTCAATTATCATATCCTTAGTTCAGAATGACTTTTTATTATAACCGTCTAATAATCTTGTCATAAGATGTTGAATTACTTCTCATATTGAAATAACTATATCATAATTAACTTAGACTTATCGAACTCTTACATTTAGTATTCACAAGATATATTATTTGCTTTATTATTACCTATATAATAAGGTGTTTCAAGATAACTTTTTATGTATCCTTACTTACATTTAATTTCTTAAATGTTTTATTCTTACATACATGCTCTAGACTATGTATAATCCATTTTATACTAAATTTTAATAAACTTATGTCTTAAATACACTTTAGATGGTTTACAAAACCCAAGGGTTCAAGGAAATAACTTAATAAATTATTTTCCTTTATTATGTTTTAGGATAAACATTATATCTTAACATAAGGTAGAATTTATCTAAGAATCAAATTCCCATTCGTAAGCAAATTTGTCAATTATTTAATAAGATCATCTATTCGGAAAAACCCTCACACCTTATTCTCAAATGACATATTAATATTTTTAGTATCGTGCAGTAGATCAGTATAATCTCTTATGTAACTTAGTTCCATCTAATTAAAGGTTTAAAGTTTTAAGTATTTAATTTCTATTTACAAAACCCTTTTTTTCTTTTAGTTTTAACTACCAAATACATCACTTAATTATAAACCCACATTCTGAATATTGGTAATAAATGTATTTTATATGGCTTATCTAATTCTAAGAAACTTAAAGATTATTATTTAGATTAATTTCCTAATCATAGTTGAATATAGTTTTATATCATAATCCTTTTAATGATTTTATCTTAAAACATTAAGTTATCGTTCAATACTATAAATGTTATGAAATGATTAAATCTAGACTTACGAATCCACTTCACATTTAGATGTAAAAGTATTTCATTTATTTATTAATTATATAATAAGATCTATTTGTGTAAAATCTAATTACAAATTTTCCTAAGTCTTAACTTATTAATTACTTAACCCAATTATAGATTTACATTCTGGTCATTGACAAATAATATTATACATGTATTCTAATATGGTTTATATAAATCTTATAAATTCAAAGGTAACTCTTTAAGTTAATTTCATAACCATAATTTAATACTACTCTTATAATACTCTTTTAATAGTATTATGTATAGATTTAGTTTAACTTATTAATTCCTTCGTATTCTATTTTCTATAAGGTATTTTATTTCTTTTATTTATTATTTTTTTGTTATCTATAAATATTAGGATTTATTTAAAGCATAATTTATGTAGTTTTATTGTATTTAATTACCTCTATTAACTTTACACATATCCACAACTAATATATGGTTTATAAAATAAAGTATTTTCCTTAGTTTCAATTAAGTATATTAACTCCCATATTAGATATTTAATATAAATGTAGATTAATTATATTCCTTGATTTAACATAAGTTACTATTTTATTTCTGATATATATATTTATTTATTCACTTAAAGTTTATACCTAAAAATATTTATTAAGATTCTGTATTAAATGTTAGTTTAGTCTTATTATATTTTCCCCAACCTATAAAGTTTATTAATCAACTATACTTTAATTTTTGGTTACATTAAAAACCATATATTATAATATATCTTAGGAAAAACTCAGAATTACACTTTTTAGACCTATTTCATCGTGTCCAAAAATGCTCAAATTCAATACATAGTAACTATGATATTTTATACATATTATAAAATTTTTATTTCATAAAAATCTCTTTGTTAATTATCTAAATAAATCCATAGTATTAAGAACTTACAAAAATTATATTTTGCGTTTAAAAGCTCAAAACCCATATTAATTTACATCAAAATAAATTAGAATTTATAAGGAATCTATGGTTAAAATTCCGTGTTAAAATACATTAGGTAAGGCCATTAAATAAGAGGGTCACTACGCTCAGTCAGGTTTTCACTTCGCTCAGTCGGAAAATGACCATTTTGCCCCTGCTTTAATATCTTTCAGAAATTACTATATTTAACCACAATTTTTAACATATTACGAGGTGACCCCAAATTTCATTATGCACAGTCAGAATTCCAATACGCTCAGTCAGAAAATGACCAATTTAGGGGCTAATGTAGGCAAAATTTATTAAAAGCGGTTTGAAAACAAAGAAGGATTCTGAAGTACTTATATAAGTAAAAAATATATCATAAAAATTATCATCAAAGTATACCACGGCGCGTCACTGTTTACCGGCGCCGGCGCCGGCCCTTCTTTATCGGCGCCTGCGCCGGGTTCCGATCTTAAAATTGCCATATCTTCTTCGTTATAGCTCCGTTTTTCGATCCGTTTGCGCCGACGTGTTCGTCTTTTCGTCTACTTTGTCATGGTATACTTTGCTGATAATTTTTCTGATATATTTATTATTTCTTCTTAAGCACAACATTAACTATCATCGACGTCTTGTTCAAAATTGTCTATCAACCACTAATTACATGTCCGTTGAAGAAGAATCTATTTGAAATTCATTGAAATTTTCTATCATTTCCACCAATTTCACGTCCATTGACGAAGAATCTATTTGAAATTATCAAAATTTCCTATCAATATCAATATTAACTATCATTATCGACATTAACTATCATTGATTTCTTATTCGATAGTAAAACGAAGTACGGCTGAGGCGGACCGTAGGGAACACAATGCATGCTACAGGGCTAGTACGAGGAGACGACGTCCCCCGACTTGATTAGTGCAAACACAGACTTGATTAGTGCAAACACATTTGGATTTCATGTACTGGTAGTCAACAAAATTGTTAATTGTTCTGGGATTTAGAATGATATGTGTATCGAATAAGTTGTAACATTATGAGAAATGACGTGCGAACAATGTTGTTTGAAAATGAAACTCCGAAATAGAATCGCTTTTGAAGTCCTGAAAATATGTTACAAAGATGTATATATTTTCACTTGTTATAAAAAAACCTTTTAGGAACAATCTCCGACGACAAACCGATCTCGCTTTTGAAGTATTGAAAATATGTTTCAAAGATGTATACAATTTCATTTGTCAAAAATATATCTTTTTGAGCAATCTCCGACGACAAACCGATCTCGTTGTTCTTAAAAGAATTCACTAAATAGAATCCACGAGAATCATGATACACTAAAGGGCTAACACACCCACAATTAGGGTTTTCGTGTTAGTCATTTGAATTGTTAATTGTTCTGGGATTTAAAATTATGTGTGTGTCGAATAAGTTGTACCATTTACCCTCCAATTAGGGTTTTCAAGTTAGTCATTTGAGGATTGTGGAATGCATTTCGGGCATCAGTTGTCGAAGTATGTAATTCCGAAGTAGAATCGCTTTTGGAGTCCTGAAAATATGTTTCAAAGATGACAATTTAATGTCTTTAAAAAAGACATTTTTTGAGCAATCTCCGATGACAAACCGATCTCGTTGTTCTTAAAAGAATTCACTAAATAGAATCCACGAGAATCATGATACACTAAAGGGCTAACGCACCCACAATTAGCACTAAAACCTAGACTAATTCCTAACGCCACTGTTCATCCTCTCACTTCTCCTGTCAAAATGTATCAGATTTCTTCTTTTCCTCTACCATGTGCCCCCCAATTAGGGTTTTCGTGTTAGTCATTTGAATTGTTAATTGTTCTGGGATTTAAAATGATGCGTGTGTCGAATAAGTTGTACCATTTACCCTCCAATTAGGGTTTTCATGTTAGTCATTTGAAGATTGTGGAATGCATTTCGGGCATCAGTTGTCAAAATGAATTAATTAGTGGAATCGGTGGAAATGATAGACAATGTTAGTGTATATGGAAAATCCCTGTTGTTTAAAACTAAAAAATCGACATTTACTACACACTTTGAAGTCTTGATCTTCTTTAGTCTTTCCTCATCGCTCTTGTAGTCTAGTAGAACATCGTCAATATGAAGTAGTTCTTGTTTGTCGTCATCATTTACTGCACACTTTGAAGTCTTGATCTTCTTTAGTCTTTCCTCATCGCTCTTGCAGTCTAGTAGAAGATCGTCAATATGAAGTAGTTCATGTTTGTCGTCATCATTTACTGCGCACTTTGAAGTCTTGATCTTCTTTAGTCTTTCCTCATCGCTCTTGCAGTCTAGTAGAATATCGTCAATAGAACTATTGTTTTGAACAATCTCCGACGACAAACCGATCTCGCTTTTGAAGTATTGAAAAAATGTTTCAAAGATGACATTTTTTGAGCAATCTCTGACGACAAACCGATCTCGCTTTTGAAGTATTGAAAAAATGTTTCAAAGATGACATTTTTTTAGCAATCTCTGACGACAAACCGATCTCGCTTTTGAAGTATTGAAAATATGTTTCAAAGATGTATACATTTTCATTTATTATAAAAAAAACATTTTTTGAGTAATTTCTAACGACAAACCGATCACGCTTTTGAAGTATTGAAAATATGTTTCAAAGATGTTTCAAAGATGTATACATTTTCATTTGTTATAAAAAAACATATTTTTTTAGCAATCTCCGACGACAAACCGATCTCGCTTTTGAAGTATTGAAAAATGTTTCAAAGATGATATTTTATGAGCAATCTCTGACGACAAACCGATCTCGCTTTTGAAGTATTGAAAATATGTTTCAAAGATGTATACATTTTCATTTGTTATAAAAAAACACATTTTTGAGCAATCTCCGACGACAAACCGATCCCGCTTTTGAAGTATTGAAAATATGTTTCAAAGATGACATTCTTTGAGCAATCTCCGACGACAAACCGATCTCGCTTTTGAAGTATTGAAAATATGTTTCAAAGATGTATACATTTTCATTTGTTATAAAAAAATAACATTTTTTGAGCAATTTCTGACGACAAACCGATCTCGCTTTTGAAGTATTGAAAATATGTTTCAAAGATGTATACATTTTCATTTGTTATAAAAAAAACACATTTTTTGAGCAATCTCCGACGTCAAACCAATCTCGCTTTTGAAGTATTGAAAATATGTTTCAAAGATGACATTCTTTGAGCAATCTCCGACGACAAACCGATCTCGCTTTTGAAGTATT
Source organism: Limonium bicolor (assembly GCA_023374045.1). Taxonomy (NCBI): domain Eukaryota; kingdom Viridiplantae; phylum Streptophyta; class Magnoliopsida; order Caryophyllales; family Plumbaginaceae; genus Limonium; species Limonium bicolor. Next base: position 59,124,689 of record CM041778.1, read on the forward strand.
GAAAATATGTTTCAAAGATGACATTCTTTGAGCAATCTCCGACGACAAACCGATCTCGCTTTTGAAGTATTGAAAATATGTTTCAACGATGACATTTTTTGAGCAATTTCTGACGACAAACCGATCTCGCTTTTGAAGTATCGAAAATATGTTTGAAAGATGACATTCTTTGAGCAATCTCCGACGACAAACCGATCTCGCTTTTGAAGTATTGAAAATATGTTTCAAAGATGTATACATTTTCATTTGTTATAAAAACAAAACATTTTTTGAGCAATTTCTGACGACAAACCGATCTCGCTTTTGCAGTATTGAAAATATGTTTCAAAGATGTTTCAAAGATGTATACATTTTCATTTGTTATAAAAAAAACACATTTTTTGAGCAATATTCGACGACAAACCGATCTCGCTTTTGAAGTATTGAAAATATGTTTCAAAGATGTATACATTTTCATTTGTTATAAAAACATAACATTTTTTTAGCAAAATCAGACGACAAACCGATATCGCTTTTGAAGTATTGAAAATATGTTTCAAAGATGTTTCAAAGATGTATAAATTTTCATTTGTTATAAAAACACATTTTTTGAGCAATCTCCGACGACAAACCGATCTCGCTTTTGAAGTATTGAAAATATGTTTCAAAGATGACATTCTTTGAGCAATCTCCGACGACAAACCGATCTTGCTTTTGAAGTATTGAAAATATGTTTCAACGATGACATTCTTTGAGCAATCTCTGACGACAAACCGATCTCGCTTTTGAAGTATTGAAAATATGTTTCAAAGATGACATTCTTTGAGCAATCTCCGACGACAAACCGACCTCGCTTTTGAAGTATTGAAAATATGTTTCAAAGATGTATACATTTTCATTTGTTATAAAAAAAACATTTTTTGAGCAATTTCTGACGACAAACCGATCTCGCTTTTGAAGTATTGAAAATATGTTTCAAAGAGATGTATACATTCTCATTTGTATAAAAAAACACATTTTTTGAGCAATCTCCGACGACAAACCGATCTCGCTTTTGAAGTGTTGAAAATATGTTTCTACGATGACATTTTTTGAGCAATTTTGATGATTGTCAAATAAATTATTCTTTAATGGACATGAATTTAGTGGAATTGATAGGTAAGTTCGAACAAGACATCGATGATAGTTAATGTCGATACATCTAACTATTTAGATTGGTGTCCGTTCATCTGTTAATTAGAATAGAACATGCTTGATTATTTTACTATCAAATAGATTCTTCTTCAACGGACATGTAATTAGTGGTTGATAGGCAATTTTGAACAAGACGTCGATGATAGTTAATGTTGTGCTTAAGAAGAAATAATACATATATCATAAAAATTATCAGCAAAGTATACCATGACAAAGTAGACGAAAAGACGAACGTGTCGGCGCAAACGGATCGAAAAACGGAGCTATAACGAAGAAGATATGGCAATTTTAAGATCGGAACCCGGCGCAGGCGCCGATAAAGAAGGGCCGGCGCCGGCGCCGGTAAACAGTGACGCGCGCCCGCGCGGTCTTCTTTACCGGCGCCGGCGCCGGCCCTTCTTTATCGGCGCTGGCGCCGAGTTTCGGTCTTAAAATTGCCATATCTTCTTCGTTATAGCTCCGTTTTTCGATCCGTTTGCGCCGACGCGTTCGTCTTTTCGTCTACTTTGTCATGGTATACTTTGATGATAATTTTTATGATATATTTTTTTACTTATATAAGTACTTCGGAATCCTTCTTTGCTTTTTTCAAACCGCTTTTAATAAATTTTGCCTACATTAGCCCCTAAATTGGTCATTTTCTGACTGAGCGTATTGGAATTCTGACTGTGCAATGAAATTTGGGGTCACCTTGTAATATGTTAAAAATTGTGGTTAAATATAGCAATTTATGAAAGATATTAAAGCAGGGGCAAGATCGTAAAGTTTTTTAAAATTCCGACTGTGCGAAGTGAAAACTCGACTGAGCGAACGAGTTCAGTTAAAGAAACTCAACAAGTTAGGGTTTAATTCTGGACTTTATAAAACTTAAAACAACTTAATCTTCCCACGTTTTAATCTCGGCCGTCCGTTTCTATAACCTATGATCGGACGGCCCGAGACTCGCGAGTTCATCAGCAACCTCAAACGACAACCCGAGTACGAATTCGATGATTTCTCTCAACTCACATAACCAAATTCGTTTCTTCTTGTTTATATTGATTCGAAATTTAATTTCAGTTCTAATGATACCGATTTCGCTAGCTAACATGCAATAATCTGGGTTTTCGATTCTGGGTTATTCCGAGTTAGGGTTTATGTCATTTCAATTCGTTTTTCGACAAATTCTCCTAACACAATGCATAATAAGTGAAATTGAAAGTTGGGTTAGGTCGATAATGAAAAACCGAATAGCAATACCGGAGGAATTGGTCGGAAACTCACCAGAGAGGCGCCGGTAAGGAGAAATCGAAATCGATTTCTGAAAAAAGTTCGAACTTTGGCCTGATCGAGGAGCTAACTTTGCGGATCTATAAAATAATTTCTAGATCGAATTAGGCCATGTTTGTGGGCTTAATCGAAAGAAGAGATGTAGATCTACAGATTGATAGCAACATCGTAGTCTAATTCGCGATATACAGAAAGAAATCTAAACCTAAAGTTACGAGTTTATACCTGTGTTTCCTCTATGATTTTATGTGTGTGACAAAACGGAAACTTTAGACGCTTCGTTCTCGCACACGGTTAGGAATTAGCCTTGGTTGTAAACATAAGAATTGTAGAGGGATTAGAGATCTACACAACAAGCTAAAGAACTCGAATTTTGGCTGAGAGACGAAGAAGTTATGATGAGACGAAGTTACCTTACCGATTACGTTTCTGGAAATCTGGGTTGAAAGTGTTCGGGGAGGCAACTTCAGATCAGGTTTTCGGCGGATGTAGAAAGAGTTAGGTTAAGTATGAGCTATGGTTGGAAAGAGGAGTTTAAGGAGAAGAGAATGAGGAAAATGGTGTTCAAAAATACCAAGGGACGGCGGAGATATTGAAGTCGCAAGATAGGGAAATGATCAGGTGAAAGCTAAGAACACTTAGCCGAATTTCTGGGGAATCCGGCGAGGTTGACGTGGCACGTTTCCCGAGGCGTGCTGGTGAGTCAGCAACCATGCCACATCAGTATTGTTTTCAAAATTTTGGCTCTAAACTTCATTTTATCATAACTTTGGCTAGGATGATCTGTTTTTGACGTTCTTTTTATCAATCTTCTTGGTTTTCCATAACCTTTTTATTGGTATAGGTTTTATGGGCTAGTTTGACCATTCTCAAAAAGTCAACCCTAGCAAGGCTTAAGAAGCTTTATGGTTTCCATGATTTTATATTGACTTTTATGATTCAAATTAATGTTCCGACTATTTCTAAAATCTTTATAATATACTTGGGGTGTTTAGAATTTTTTCCAAGATTTATTGACTTATAAATCTTATTATTAAATTCATAATACTATATAATTATATATAGTAATCTAATATTTAATAGTATTCTTTAGGGTTAAATAGAAGAAATCCCCTAATTTAATTTTCATAATTCCATATAATAATATAATAATCAATAGTATTATTTATGGTTTAATGAAAGAAATCCCCTAAATTAATTTAAATTAATTTAGGGGTATTTCATTAACACCGTCCATTAACACCTTAGGAAAAACTAACACTCGGGTCTCTAGAAAGGCATAAGTTTTATCTTCATCTTCCAAGGGTTCAACTTTCTTGTAACTCTCCTCATAATGTTAGAAAACTAAATGCTTCAGACGCCATTAACTTGCACCGTATAAATGCTCTCACTAATGCATCTTTAACTTTCGTGAAACTCTTCATGAATAAGACATTAATTATAAGACGAAATCAATTAACTTCACAAGAGTAACTCTGTGGATTTAGTGTTATTTCAAACAAGATGCAACAAAGAAGTGCTCCAACAAGATTTCACTACAATTTGACCAATATGGAAATAAGATAATGGAAGATGAAGGTATTGTCTACGTGCTTTCATTTGTTCTATAGGCACATTCTTGACACCTCTATTACTCATGAAATCTTAGATAGAGAAAAAATGGTCACATATTAACATAATATTAGCTTTAACTGGTGTTACTAAAGGAAATGTGTGGAATCCCTTGCATCAATCAAAAACTTTGAAGTCCTTCGGACCTAATGGATTTGGAACGTTCTTTTCATATAGGTATAGCATCAATGTACTAGAACATTATTGTGAATAATATTACTGTATGCTTTTGAATTATCGTAATTTTTTACATAATTAATTATGAATGTGCTCTATTTGATAATGTTTTTCTATTTCCTTTGAATTAATTAATTAGATAATTAATGTCTAATTTAAATGTTATTCAACTACTTGTCTATATGTTTATATGATGAATGAAACAAAATTTTCCTATGGGGGTTGCTATTCGCAGTACAAAATTACTAATCACCGCAGTACAAAATTTTTGTTAATTCATATTGACGTTGTACACATGTAATGATGTGTCGCTGTGTTTTTTTTTCCAAAAATGATATCTGAAAGTAAATTTACCGAAGTAGTTTGTAGTTGATTAGTAGCGAATTTTACTAGTTACTTTTTTGTTCGAATCAATACAGGAACCTTTTTTTTGTAAAAAAAAAGTGTTGGATTACATTTTTATGTGTTTATATTATTAATTTGACTTAAAATTAATTTGTACTACGAATAGCAAAATACTTTACTATTTGCAGTACAAATTTTTTTTTCACCAAACTTAGTTGAATAAGTTTGAATGTTACGGGGAGACACTTGTTTTTGAAATAATAGACAATTGAATGACCAAATTTAAGTCAATATGATTAAAACAACAACTAAGTTAAAGAAAAACTAAGTTACAACAACTAATTTATAGAAAAACTAAGTTACAACAACTAAGTTAAAGAAATACTAAGTTACAGCAACTAAGTTAAAGAAATACTAAGTTACAACAACTAAGTTAAAGAAAAACTAAGTTACAACGTTGATCCAACTATCTAACCTAGATTGTATTTGATGAATCCAAGGTCTGACAGTGTTTGGATCTCTATAAAAGAACCACTGCGGATAGACAGGGGGGAGTGGGGAGTCATCAGCCATGCAGAACCTTACGAAATGACCCTGGGGGCAAATTCCTGTGTGGATCTCTCCTCTTGGGCTATCACGATCGGTATAATTATCGAGCGGAAGGTATGTGGCACTTGCCATACCCCCCCAGACAGTAGAGTAGAAAACTACTATCGAAGTGTACTTTGTCGCGATCGCCAACCCCATTTTCGTGGTCATCCATTTCTCTGGAGGTGCTGGCTCTCCTAAATTCCAACGAAGCGCTCTTAACATGTCGTTGTACGGTCCTTCGTTAAAAATGGCCTTGTATATATAGTTGATTCGCCAGTTTTGTATTCTTCATGTGATGGTACAATGCTCTACGGACATCTTTCCACCTCTCTTCATTTGAATATAGGTAATCAGCAATGACCCTGAAATCACAATTCCCATCTCCACGAACATCAATATACCCAGTCATATATTAATATAGGTTGGGGTTGAAATTCTGGCAGTATGGAAAGTTGTCTAGGGGCAGGAATCGACTCGGATTTGATGATCCTCTATTATGTGATCTTCTATTTAATGGCACTCCTTCTGACTGGCCTGCCCTTGGTCGGTTACGCTCCCAAGACGAAGGTTCCCGTCGGTTTGGTCTTGAGGTCCCGGTAGGTCTGCCAATCCCAAACTGTTCCAATGGCTCTCCTAATTGGCACACCATATCTAGGTGAAGGAAGTTTTGGATTTGACTGTAACATTTCGCCATCAGAGTAGGATCATCTAACTGTGCTACCTCAGAAGCTATATCTCGCCATTTATTCTGTTCTGCCTCCTTGTAGAATACCATATAAATTGTCGATTCATGTTTTTCCCAGCTTAGGGTATACCAGAAACGATGTATATCCCTCTTCGAGCATAGTATACCACTATCCAACATGTAGTTTAAGTTACAAGTGCAAGGTAATCCATGAGAGGTTACCTTGTCACATCCACAGAGTGAGCTGTCCATTTGCATATAATTCTCCCTTCCAAGATCCTTTACTATCTCATCTAAGCAAAGGATACTAACCTTCCCGATCAGGTCAGAATGTGCGCTCTCCACCCTATCAAATGTTTAAGTAAGTTTTATAGATCTATAACAATGACTGTATTATCTTAAAAATTACAAGATTAACAATTTTACCTATTTGTCGTTGTGTTGCCGAAATGCAACACATTCTTGACCCAAGCCTCCACAAATATTTCCTTGTGTTTCTCCCAGACTGATGCAACATACGTAATGAAACGTGGATAGCTTCGGTATGTACACTTGAAATTTTCGTAACTCTCGTTGTAGTCCTGCTCTATGCTCGAGTAGACAACCAAAGTCCACATTCGGACTGCAGCCGCCGCCCTTCCTCTATCACCCATATAAGTCTCGGCTTTCCCCTGAATGTTCCTACTTATGTGCCATCGACATAGAAGATGATGAGATTCAGGAAATACCTGTTCTAAGGCATTCATCAGGGCCAGACATCTGTCGGTGATAAATGTTGAGGTTGTAGTCCGACCGAGGAGTTCCCTTAATTGTTGAAGTGCCCACACATACATGTCCGTTGATTCTGATACAAGAAAGGCGAAGGCAATGCTGAAGTTTTTGCCTATACTCGTCATCCCGATGAACTGAACCAAAGGCATTTTTGCGATGTTCGTTTTATAGGTAGCATCATTGCCTATGACGTACGGGAAAGCATGGAGCAGTAATCTAGAGGTAGGGTGTGCAAAGAAGATGGACCCAAGTCGTGTTCGATCCCCTACATTGTGAAATATAATCATGTTATCTATCAAATTAATATGGAACCTAAAGGATTGCAGTTATTTGAGACATACTGAGTTGACTTACTTGGTTATGTAGTGTAATCGTAGTAGTAGTTGTTTTTGTCTAGCTCACTCAACAGAGTCTGCACCATAGATCGACCATCTCTCTTTTCAAGTTTTGTTTTTTGTATCCGGTTATATATGTCTTTCCTTGTTGCTGATGTTTCTGGGTTGATTGTTGTGAGCTCTGAATAAACTGCACAAGGTGGCACTGAAATACCCAGGAAATTCTAAGCTAGGAATAATATAGGAATAATATAATATATGGTTTAAGTGATATGTCTAAGGTTAGTTAAGTGGCCCAGGGAATTAATCTTCTCTTTAAGGTGTTTTTGTATTTTGGTGACGTTTTGCAATTACGGATTTAACCGTGTTTCGAATGCTCTATGATATAGTATTATCTCTCTCCTGATTTCTCTAAGTTATTAAATCCCGCAATACTTTTCAGAATATTCTCTCCAACTTATTTTAAGTATTCAGAGTTCAAATTCTATTTGACTATTCAAAGTGTTATCCTGTTAATTCTCCTTTTTCCTATCTCAGCATTTATATTATTGGTATTACCTTTAAATTATTTACAATATATCTTTCTCTTCTATATTACTTCTCGTTTCTGATTTATTCCTTCCGGAAATTCATCAATCTTCTGTTATTATTTTTTTCCTGATTTATCAAGATTTATCCTTTAGAGGTATTTTAAATTCCAGAAGTTAGAACTCCTTCTTAATTATATTAATTGTATTTCCTTTAATCCTTAATTAGTTTGTTCTCATTTATTACTCAAGTAATTCTATTTAAGGGTTGATTTCTCTTCACTTCTCCCCATCCTCAATACGCCGCTCTTGTGTTTACACTCTGTTTTGTTTTCACGTTCTTCTTCTTCAAACCCTTGGTGATTTCTCACTGGTTCCGTCGAGGTCTGATTATTCCCTGGTGTCCAGTTGGTAGATTGTCGGGTAAAGTATTCTACTTGGTTGTTTAGTTATCTATTCGTTGCTTGGTGAATTCTGATTGCGAATTTTGGTTACCTAGACTCTGATTACATCGACGAGTGCTATCAATAGTCCGGAGCAGTTGGGCTCTTGAGGGATTTGGTTGTTCCAGGTAAATTCTATGCTCAATGGTTTTGATTGTGGTTTTGCGAAATATTGGAAAAGGGTTCGTTGAATTTTATCTCGGTTATGGTTTGGAGATTTGGGATTATTCCCCACGTTTGGAATTGAGGAATTGGATTGAGATTGTGGTTCAATTGTGGTTTTGGGAGTCTTTCACAGGTTGTATTCTGTTGTTTGGGAGCCCATAGGTGCTCCCCATTATTGATATTATTTGCGCTGCACACATTGTTGCAGTTAAGCTCTATGATCTACTCTATGTTACTGCTGTTTCATAGGGGGTGTGCACACTTAAGGACTTAGGGTGAGGTGGTTGTTTGACGGTCCCATAGGTGACTGTCCTGGAATTGTTGTTTGGGGTCCCACAGGTGACCCCGTGTTCGGAATTGTGGTTATTACTCCCTGTTGAAAGCTCCCTACTGCAGTTCGGTATTGTTATATTTTTCTGGAAAAATTCATTAACTATTCAGTAAACCCTTTCATCTGTTTGTTAAAGGCAATGGTGTTCCAAAATGTATTTTACAGCTTGAGGTGGAATTTACTCAGTTTTTCTGATTTGTGCGATCCTTTCGTGTTTTGTCTATGTTTTATGATCGCAGGTATGGATGATTAGCTGAGGGGATCGGGACCGCGAATCACCTAGTTTAGGACCACGTAATAATAAGGCGATGTTTTGAATTTCAATGTTTCAGAGGTGTTGTTATGTTCTCAAGGTTTTTATACATTAACGTTATTTGCTTCCGCATAATTTGAAAGTTAACTTTGGTTTTAATGTTGTTTAGTTCATCAGCCTGAGCACCCATGGGTATTGGGTGTGGCGGTAATGCCCTGGATATTTTGAGATCCGCAGCTATATTGAAGGTTATGTGCATTTGAGTTTTGGTTAACTAAGTTAATTGCTCTTTGAATCAGTTTTATCAAGTTTGTGGTTGTATTGAGTTTTATTAATGATTCTTCTGCTCGAGGGATTCTCTTGTTGTTATTATATTTTGCATAAGTATTTCTAACAGTTTTTGGGCTCTATTTCTGTATTTAAAACTGCACTTAAGGACCTGTCCGAACGTCCGTCCGGACATCAATGTTCGGACAGGCCCCGAATGTTTTAGAAGCTCTCTGTTTTGGTGTGTCCGAACTTTGGTCCGAACATTGATGTTCGGACACGCCACGTTAAATTTCTCGGACTTTTTAAACTCACTTGTGTCCGAACTTCCAAGTCCGGACACAAGTTCGGACGCCTTTGGTTTTCAGACCTTTTAACTCTCGACTTGTGTCCGAACATCCATGTCCGGACACAAGTTCGGACGGATGGATTTTCACAGTTTAACTATCTCGGCTTGTGTCCGAACTTCCCATGTCCGGACACAAGTTCGGACCAGGCTTGTTTTACACCTTTAGGGCTCGTTTGGAGTCCGTTTTCGAAGCCGTTTTCACTGTTAGCTTTGTTATTTTATTTCCTATGTTTTAAGGCAAAATCCAGGGTGTTACAGGCACACCGAATCTGCTTCTCTGATCGATCATAATCTCCTCCTCCTCAGTTAGGCGTTTTCCCACAAATGATCCTCTACCCACTCAGCCAGATCATGGTTATGCCATCCGTTACCCACTTGCAAGAAACACCCGTAGCTTGTGTAATACCCCTTAATTCAAAAAGGACAACCACATTTCTTTGAACCAGATGATCTGCGCCGGTTGATGACACCAGGTCGTGATGTCCTTCGTGGTTTCCAATACCTCTCACATGTTATGTGGAAATCTTGGCCGATATGGTTGGGATGGCCAATACTATCTACCCAAGATTTCGCTTCTTCTTTACTTCTAAAGGCCTGGTTTGTTTGAAATAAGTAATCTGTATCCACCACTGGAGGTCGATTATACATCTGTTGCATGTAGTCATCCATCTCTGCATTATGATCTGGAACGCCTTCATCAAATTCATCCCAATCTGAATCAGTGGTTGAGTCACTTTCCTGCATCCCCTGACGATAGTATGACCAGTCCCATGCATTGTTCTCTTGGTAGTACGGGCGTGCAAGCTCACTTGCCGCAGACAGTAGCTGTAACACACTTGGTCAGGTAAGTACACATAAAAAATAAAAGTGATATGTCATGAAGTACTATGAAAAAATGACTTACTAGACAGGGATCTGGACGATGAACCAGGGTGGTCTGATAACTATCAAGGTTTAGGATCTTCGGGTGTGTGTGCTTGGTGTACCAATCTAGGTAGAGTGGGTCACAAGCATGCAACCGCGCATTTGTGCGCGTATACCCTGGAACCAGCAATTTAGGAGTGTTTTCCCACAAACTATACATGGGGGGGGGGGGTATACACAGGTGTAGGGTGGGTTTTTTCCTCTTTTTTCAGACCTTGGGTTGGGTCTAATAGGAGGTTCAGGGATACCCTGAAAGTAACCAAACTGGCGCAGACAACGCCCAGGCAAGTACGGCTCATTCAACCCCATAACCTGTATGTTACCTCTATACCATGTACGCCCTCCATGCACATTAACATTATCCCGACCACAAGGCAACCAATCAATCTACAATGAACATTAATAGTAAGATGTAACCAACAATGAAAGACAAAAATAATAATGGTTCAATGTGTTAGCAACTACAAACACTTACATTTAGAGCAGTCAAAGCATCTAGATGCTCACGATAGCCTTGCAGTGAACGATGATCCTGCACTTGAGAGGTAGATCTCACCCATCTTAGAGCCCAAGGTCTGTCATCATTAGCGCGCCAGTCTGGGCTAATCGCTGGTCTTAATGTAGGAAAGTACGCATAAATCCAACACTGTGCATATAAAACACTAGAATGATTAAGCAGTGCCAATTATTAATACTCAGTGAGTTATCATATACTAGATGCACATTAGGACACATACCTCAAGTAACGTCATAGAACCAGCTATCCCACTGGAGCCGGCACGAGAGGCTATCCCTAGCTGGCGATATAACTATGCAAGAGTACCAGCTCCCCATGCATATTTACGAAGCTTGGTAGCTTTCTTCATGGGAGCTACTAACGAGAACAGCTGTGGACTCAAACGACCATTTGATTTTCCAGCTAATATGGTGGTACCGATCAAATGATACAACCAACCACATGCCTGCTTCATTAGGTCTTCAGGTTCATCCCTACAGTGCTGCAACAAGCTCACAATCGATACAACACCGGTATTCCACAGTGTCTCTGCCATAGTCTCAACATCTCCCCCAAAATCAAGACTCAGCCATTACCTCCTTCAACCCAGGGGTGGATGAATCCCCTATCAATGGACGACCGACGATGGGGATTTGCAGTATCATCCACACATCATGCAGGGTAATCGTCATCTCACCGAACGGCATATGGAATGAGTTTGTATCAGGTTGCCACCTCTCCACAAAAGCACTGATGGGGGACATATTGTTGTATGTCATCGTAATATCATGTAGGTGCTCTATACCAGAATACTTAAGCATGTTCCTTGCTCTTTTGCAGGTAACTTGATCTTTTGGCCAGCATGTAAGCATCACCCTACGGGATTTGAAACTCAAAACCCCACGATCCTATATAATGACCAATATTAAACACTTACAAAACGTTGTATGATTTAAATGATCAAATACAGGAGAAGATAGAGAACATACATTAGTCGAGGTCTATAAGTCAAGCGCTACATGACCCCCAAAGCTAGTGATAACACTAGTGAGTAGTGGACCGCCAGGAACTGGCACCTCTGTCAACTTCCAAGAGGTAGGAATGACTGGAACCATCGCTAGCGCTGCTTCCTCGTCAGTGTCATCCTCCTTATCCATGACTTCATCATCTTCATTATCCTGCTCCTCATCCACGTCGGGTGAGTCCTCATCATCAGCACCACGACCATCGTCATCAGCATGTGGCGAACACTCAGTCATCACATGGTCCTCATCAGCACGGGCGGGTGATGGGCGTGGTGGACGTGATGAACTACCACCGCCTGACGTCTGAGCTTCTAACGGAGCAGTCTGGTGGCTTGCTTCCCCCGAGATGTTGTAGCTAGCGCTGTGCAGTGATCTGTCAGACCAAGCACTACTGGATGATGACACCACTAGCATGCGTCTCCTCGGTATATCGTACATCGCCGAGTCATCCTCCGCTACCATTGGTGGTGCAGGTACTTGAAACGCCGGGTCGTTGAAAGATTGACCCGAATGGAATGATGAATGATGTGCTGCTTCCATTTGGGGGGCAGGATTACTCGGCCCTTCACCAGGAGCATGTGCACGACGACGGTACGAGGCCGTCACAGGCTACTCCGTACCTCGGTCTTTATTCTTCCTCTTCGTGTATACATGCTGCACTACTTTTTTTCAGTCGATCCATCACTGCATATGAATCTCACACAGTTATATTCCTCATTCATAACATAAAAATTCAAACATTTATAAATCATATCATTCACAATATTAGAATTCAAAAAAAAATTCAAACATGTATAAATCATTCACAATATTTATTAGAACTAAAAAAAACAAATTAAAACATTTAAAAAATCATTCACAATATTAGAATTAAAAAATAAACAAATTAAAACATTTAAAAATCATTTAAAAGATTAAAATTCAAAAAAAAAGAAAAAAACAGGGTTAGAGCTGCGCAGTTGCTCTCCTGCTCCCTGGGCGAGCCGTGCAGCTCCTCTACTTCTCCACGGTCGAGTACTGCAGCTCCTCGCCTGTCTCCGACTCGAGCACCGCTGCTCCTCGCATCCACCTGACTCGAGCAGCGCAGCTCCTCGCCTCCGTCGTCGGGCGCGCGCACACATGGGTCGAGCAGGACGCCTCCTCGCCTGCTTCCGACGCGAGCAGCTCCAGTCCTCGCGCGTCTCCGACTCGAGCAGCAGCAGTCCTCGTGTGTCTCCGGGTACAGCTGGGGCGGTGCTCGCCCTAGCGCAGATCGAGCAGCGCCAGTCCTCGCGCGGGGTTTTTTTTTTGCTAATTTCGAATGTTTAAGGCTAGATCTAGCTCAATTGATGTTGAATTTCAAAAAACTAACACCAAATTCATACTCAGGACATCCAAATCTATAAGTTGCAAAAAAAAATTCGAAAAACTCATCGGAAAATTTTTCCCGCGATGGTTGGCGGCGACGGGTGGCTGCTCCGGCGGCGGCTCCGGCAATCAGAAGAGAGCTTCTTAAGGAAGAGAGAGAGAGAGAGGAAGAGAGTGAGTAAGAGAAAAATGAATTGAAAATGAAGGTTGGGATATATATAGTGAGAGCATTTTTTACCCGAAAATGACGTTCTGAACTACGATTTCAGTACGACATTCTGACAGTGTAACAATGTCTGTAATTTAGTCAAATACAACGTAATTTAGTCAAACATAACGTAAAATGACGTCCATATTACGTGGAGTCACAATTAAAATCATATTGACGCAATTAATACGGGTTTATAATGTTTTGTAACAATCAGGGTGTTTTTTACTGTTTACGCTCAAGAAATTATTTTTTACAAAAACAAAAGTTACAACACGACATCATTACATGTGTACAACGTCAATATGAATTAAAAAAAATTTGTACTGCGGTGATTAGTAATTTTGTACTGCGAATAGCAACCCAGTTTTCCTATTAATAATGTATTATGAAAATAGTTTGTTAATTGAACAAGTGAATAATTGATTCCTATGGATCTTCATATTGTAACCACAAAAAGTTATTTACTTCATAAATATAATTATAAAAGTATATTTCATAAATTAGAGTACATACATTTAGAATATACACTACCTCCGTCCCACTTTGACCTTCTTGCTTGCTTTTTGGCACGCTTTTCCATTTCAATATTAAACATATAAGATAAAATAATTTTATAAAATAAATTTTTACAACATATAGTTTTTCATATAAGGATTTCATTACAAAATTTAGATTTGTAAAATTATGTCATCTTACATGTTAAATATTGAAGTCAAACGATATGTCTAAATAGTAAACAAGATGGTCAATCAAGGAAGGAGGGAGTATATATAAAGATGTACAGCAAATAAATTATTTTCTTATTAACGGAGTCGAAAGAAGATCGGTTTATTTTTTGAAAGGACATCTTTTCTTTGAAAAAAAGGAAACGCCATATATATCGTTCCGCAAGGAAATCGTCAATTGGGGGCAACAATGCTAAGAGCAATACAGGTAACGTCGGGTTCATACTCTGGCCTGCTTTCGAACCACTTGAAGTCCCATCACGCCTGTAGTCGTGGTTTCTCTATCTCTTCAATTTCGAGGGCATCTCCATCTCGCTCTTTCTCCTCATCATCCCCGCCGCGACCCGGTTTAGTGGCTGCATCATTCTGGCCATCGCCCCCGTCTGAGGCTTCTTGCTGTGGAGTGATTAGAATGTGCTCCACCACTCGTTCCGACGGCCCCTCGTCAGAGTCACCGGCCGCGTTCCAGAAATCAGTAAGTTAGCCCTGCTTCGTTGCTCTCCGCTATGCGCAGGCTCAATTGATCCTTCGTTCTTGTCGTCTTAACCCTTAATTTTGATTCTGATGTTTAGGTGTGATTATGTGTCGTAAACTTATCTGATAATTTTGTGTCTTTCGGATTCGAAACCTCACCCCTTTTAGGTTTACGAAGGCGGATTGTACTTTGTTTTCCTGGAGCTGACTCTTCTCCCCAGCTGTTTGAACCTGGCTGTTGAGTCGATTGATAATTTAAAGTGTTGACGCTGATAATTCTTCGGTTGTACCGTTACAATAGTTAATTCAAAGCTTCCTTTTCTCATTTTATCACTGAATAGTGCGAATTCATTGCAATTAATGAGTCAAATCATATACATTTTCTGAAATGTAACGCGATATATGATCTGGCATGTATATAACTATGTGATAAGTCTTGAAAGTAAAGGTACGAGGTCGTAAGTATACTTCTATTTCTAATACAAGTGGATAGAGTTGATATTGTGATTCAGGTAGGAGTGGCTTTTCTTAGAGTTGTCGTGACTTGTCAGTTGCACAAATGACTGTTTTTTATCCATGTCTAATGCAGGGACATGTTCGTAACATCAACTATTGTCAATGGTGTGGAGGCAAAACTAAGCAGGAAATACCTGATGGGGAAGAGAAGACAAGAGCTGTTTGTACTTCTTGTGGAAAAATTGCATATCAAAATCCAAAGATGGTATTAGTTTTTTCTATCTCAGGGTAAAATGTTGTCTAATGTATACCCTGCAAATCCGCTTCTCTTGTTTATGTGGGCTCTATATATTGTGCTATATGGTACTACTGAGTGTTGTTCATTCATGAAAATTAATTGGCTGAAAACACCAATGGATACGGTTTAAGTAGTCCAAGTTTCTCTTATGATGGAAAATACAGCAAGATAAAAGAGTGAACTAGTGAGCTGTTTGTGACAAACATGGTTGACATGCACATTAAGTTGAGTCTTTTAGGGGTTTAACATCGCATTCCTGGTTCCCAACTTTATATATCTATCCTCTATTTTAGTAACAAATGCTGATGACTGCAGGTTGTTGGTTGCCTCATTGAGTATGAGAACAAAATCCTGCTCTGTAAACGGAAAATTCAGCCTTCTTATGGACTATGGTGCGTTGTTTCTGGATAAAATAATTTTGTTCAACTTTTATCATCTTATGCCCCAGTTATTCTTGCTGCGCATCTCTATAGGACTTTACCTGCTGGTTACATGGAAATTGGGGAATCTGCTGCTGAGGGTGCCAAGAGGGAAACACAGGAAGAGGCAGGTGCAGAAGTAGAGGTGTCATCATCTTTTGCACAGTTGGATATCCCTCTGATTGGGCAAGTAAGAAAAATCCCTCTTCACTTGCACATTTCATTGCTCTGAGTAATGTTATACTCAAGTGTTACATGCTGTGGGGCAGACTTATATCATTTTCTTGGCAAAGTTGAAGAAGCCTGACTTTTCACCTGGTCCCGAGTCTATGGAATGCCGACTCTTTGGACACGATGAGATACCGTTCGACTCTCTAGCATTCTCATCTATGTTAGTTACTCTAAAACTGGTTAGTATGGTGATGGAGCTTAAAATACGATGCCCTTGCCCTTTCTATGAGCTTTCTCTTGAGTATTCATGGATGTTTTCTCTAAGATTAACCTTTGCAGTACATTGAAGACTTGAAGTCTGGAAGGCCTAGGTTCCACTATGGCACTATAAATAAAAGGTGAATATGCTTACTTATGTTCAAAGCTGAGAACTGTTAGTAGCTTGTTAAGTGCTGGTCGAGAGGGCTGGAGGTGATCATATATTTTTTTTGCTTTATGACAGCTTCAATGTCAAAAGAGAAGTCTTTCTAGTATTGCTCAGTTATATTTTATTTTGTTTTGAGACGCCTGCTTCTTCAGTATAGTTATGTTATATAACACTTTTTTGACCCTGTTGGCAGGCCTGGCACGAGCCCCTCTGACATTAATGCTTTCAGTCTGGACTATCATCTGATATCGTGACATTGCAGTAATGTGAATGGTATAATTCCATGGGGCATCCTCTAACCATCTTTGATTCTTTTCATTTTTTGGGACAATGAAAACTGAGTGGGCTATTTCATGCAAGTGTAAAGCATGAGCCCATATTAAAAATAGCAAATGAAAATCAATGGTCGTCTAGTTTATGCCTGCTTGTTTACTTGCTTGTAGGATCTATCTTTTTCTGCATTCTTAGATTGAGGAGGAGGTTGGCTTTTTGAAGCTGAGGGATCTGCTGTAGCCACTTGTATTCAGCCTATAGTTCAGAATTGTCAATCCATTGCAGCTCCTTCAGTCCCACTGTGTACAGTAACTTCCATTGACCTTTTCGCATGTTCAGCCCGGACCACTATGGTAAGAATGAGATAGCAACTCTTGGGAAGAATAGGCCTGTTGATTTTTGGAGTCATGGCTGGATGTATGGAAATGAGGTTCATGGTAGGGTTGATGCTGTCATCTGAGACTCCGTGTGTCATCAATTTGTTATACTGAAAGCGTAGATATAGTTATTCTTATTCCTATCTCCATTGTCAAAATGGGATTAAGAATGGCTGAAATAGTGAATTGTGGCTGTCATGGTTGGGTTGTCAGAGGATTGTCGACCTTTTATTTTGAAAGGGAGGTGGTCTGTTCCAACGGTGAAGAAATGCAACATCGCCTATCTGCAATGCTTTTCGTTTGATGAACAAAACTGTATCAAACTGTTCGGGCATTACCTCTAAACTTATATGAGTTGATTTGAGTCGTCTTTGTTATGTTTGTGAAATTCAGTAACGTAGGCTGTGCTCGTTCCCATTTAAAATAAAACTTCTGGTGCTTCTATTTCCTTATTGCTTAACTTTTCAGGGATCAGAGAATATGTATGTTTGCACTAGGATAGTGCAGCTGATTGAACAAGCCGCTCTACTTTTTCTGATGGGTTGGGCTGTACAAACAGTAAGTGGAGTCCAAAGGCTCTTCTACATGAAACATGGATGTGGCTATCTATAGTTACATTAGACTGTAAATAAGATTTTTTTTTTTCCGAAAATAAGACTACTAAGATAGAGGGATTACAAACCTAAAAGCACTAGAAGATGATGTTTAACATATTCATTACCGATAGAAACACATCGTGCAATACCAACTCCTAAGCAAAAACCATGAAACCAAAATCATACTCACAGGTCAAGACACCTTAACCGAGAGTTCAGGGATGGTTGCCTATCCAACGGAAAAGTGAAGCATCCTTGGATAAGAAGTGCAAAGAAAACAGCCCGCTAGGGTGAAGCAAGGTTGAGATCACGTTGCGGCTCTAAAGATGAGACCGAATCCCTTGATAACCAACACTAGAAATATAAATCAAAGGTAGACTAACAAACTTAACATCTAAAAACTGGAATTTGAACATAGACAAGAGCCCAAATAAAATCAAACTAAAACCCAAAACCATAACCAACAAATTAAGATAACTAACACATAAAACCTTATTCTTCTCGGATAGAACTTGGAACAAAAGGGTGAGCTGGATCTCGGATCTGGCAACCCAAAAATGACATGCAACTCTGGATCTACACCAGATTTGGACGGAACAAGCCGGAGGAAAATAAATATGAGAAACGGTTGTTACCAGAGGCTGGAAAACAGTGGTGACGGCGAGAGGAAGACAACACCCCCATAGAGAATGGAGAAGAGGCAACACCCACACAGAAATAGAGGAGAAAATAAATCAACCTTATTTGAAGATGAAAAGAGGGCAAATCGAATCCTCGCCGGAGAGGGACAATGCCATGAAAAAGAGCAATCGATGAGGAAAGTGAGGAAGAAGATGAGCTTGGTTCTTCAAAATGAAGGTGAACTCTTTGCATGCTACAATAGCCAAATAGAATATATGGGGCAAAAGGAAAGAGACACGAGGAACATTTTCTCTCTCTCCTTCCCGTGGCTATATTATGAGTTCCCTTACTCGTAGACAAGAAATTGAGTATACTCTATAGTGGTCACATGTGACTTTGGAGCTTAATTCAGTAGAAATAAATAAGCTTAATTCAGTAGAAGTAAATATTGCAACTATTCATCTCAGGATGATTTTTATCACCGACTGCGACAACGAAAGTAGGATGACACTTCTTCATCTTCTAAGTATTGCAACGTCATCACTAGTATCAGCTGTTATTCAATGATAATGATTATATACATACCACCCAAGGTCATTTTATCTCAGCAGGGTAATAACTACTATCTTGAGCTAACAAACTCAAGCACCTATAAGAAAGTGTAATAAAGTTTACACAACCCAACTTGATGTTCTGAACAAGATGTTACGTGGGTTGCTTCTAAAGACATGAGGAAGTGAGTAATTCCACTCTTTACACTGATTTACCTTCATGAATCATGGGAGCCATAGGATGAGCATCATGAAATCCACTAATATATCAGTCTAAAGAGGACATTTTGGAAGTCAAATTAGTAGATTCCTCCCAAACATAAATTTATCCCTAATATCCGCTAATGAGTGGCATACCAACCTTGTTACTAATAATTTGTATTTTAAATTGGACATTTTAACTTTTTTTTACCATAATTAATATACTAATCTACACATCTAAACATGTAATTTATTGGTTTGTAAGTGCGAGCTGCCATAAACCATCTTTCATGCTTGTTGAATTGAAGGTGACCATATCGATAAATGAAACATTTTCATATTAGCTATTATGATTTCTTGTTGATCTTTGGTAGAACATATTTGTTAGAGTGTAATCTGTGCTATAGCTTTAGATTATCTCTTTTGTGTGTTAAGTTGTAATTATGAGGTGAAGTTACGAATAAACAAAGAGACATAAGAATTTACGTGGTTCGATCTTGAATAATCTAGTCCATGAGGAATGACAGAGTCTCTTAGTATAAATGGAGGAAAGAGAGAGAGAGAGAGTATTAATGTATGCGTGAGAAACAAATGAGGCATTGATTGCTATTTATAGGGAAAAAGACAAATGAGATGACTCACATCTACTGGTTGGGCTGGTGACGCGAACTACCTTTACGTGGAATAGGTTGACGTCACTCAGGATGGGCCTGATAGAAACAAAGCTTAATTGACGTGCATGGTTTCCCGTTAATCCCGCAAAGGCCACATCAATCTTAGGGTATTTAATTATGTGTAAGGGAGATGTGAAAGTGGTAATGACAGGTTGTCCGACGAGACTGATGGGACAGGACGTCAACGCCGCGTGTGCTAGGTCATAAGTGCTTCTACGTGGTAGAGTCGAGGTTGCTTTAATAGGGAGCTGGCTGGTGAAAATGGTCAGGGTTTTTTCTGGGGAACTCGGTTGATTCTGGTTAGGATTTCACTATGGGGTCGGGGTTTCTATCAGGGAAACCAGTTTTTTGGGCTTTGTGCTTAGAGACCGACTATCTCGTGCCTCAGTTGTTGGCGGGAATTAATCATACCGCACCAACACTAGTTCCCTTGATGGCATGGTTAAGGTAGGTTTAATCACACCGCACCAACACTAGTTCCCCAAGTCTCGTTTCTGGATTTTTTTAAGAGAAGCGGGACTTAAGTTGTACGGGATTTTTGTTTTAAACTTAAGGAAAAAAATTAAGTAACGAAAGGTAGTAAAGAGATTTTACCCGGGGTATTTCAACTAGTCCCCCAATTTTGACTTTAAGCGGGTTTCGGCAGGACGTTGAACTTTTGAAACATTTTAAACGTGTAGGGATGATTAACCGGTGCCACATGTCGTGGCCTAGTTTCACGTCGGGGGAGAAAAATGGCGGGGTAATGATGAGGGTGAATTCTTGATGGCACTCGAGTGTTTTTTTCAGTGGCTGATGCATGACTTCGACATATGGTGCAGGACGGTTGGAGCGTCAGAGAAGTGGAGGCGACGGTTGTGCAGGATGAACTGATGAACGACAAACTTCCATCCCTATAAATTTGGGCTTTGACGAGTGAGAGAGAGACTTTACACTCTTAGAATTCTCGAGTTGCTGCTAAAATTTCCTTGTTTCCCTGCTCTCTGCTCCCACTTGCTTTCTACTCAGCCTAGATCTTTTCTCGATGGCTTCGTCAACTAGTGTTGCTACTACTAAGGTGATAAATGTTTTTGCCAGCCTAAAGGGTTCCATTACCTGAAGATCCCAAGGTTGACGTCAGTAGTTTGGTGGTGACTGATCGTGACTGTCGGGCGATGGTTGCCAGGGCGGAGGAAGAAGATGCTAGCATCATCTCTATGTTGTGGATGCCCTCTAACAGGCTGAAGTCTCTACTGAAGGGGGTGAAGGCACCGGCCAGAATTGAGTTTATGATACCAAAGGATGGTGCACCTTACCATGACTTTTTTGTGGACGGGTTCGTGGTGTTCGAAGACTAGGTTAGGGATGGGATGATGTTCCCAGCTCATCAGTTTATTTTGGATTTCATGAACTAGGCAGAGTTGAGTCTCGTGGAGGTTCACCCTCATACGATCCGGGCCATGACCCTATTCATTGACCGGTCCTGGGTCTATGGTAACAGGCTCGTTGGGTTGTAGTTCCTTTCCATCTTCACGTTGCCGTACACCGCTAAGTGGGGGTGTTTCTCGTATGAACCAATGAAGAGTTGGCCAGTGTTGTTTCTTAATGATAAGGCAGAGAAATGAAGGCGTAATTGGTTTGTGGTGAATCCGGCCACTGGGCGCATTCTTGGAGCTCTGGAGAACCCCAATCCGCGTCCCTACTATAGACTGGTCGGGAAGATGTTGAAGGGGATGTCAGAGGAGTTTTTCAAGCACCTTTTGACATTCAAAACGAAGAACTGGCCGAAGGGTGTGGTTTTCTTCAGCTACTTCAAGAAGGCGGAGAGCGCCCGGGTGGAAGCTCTAGCTAGTAAGTAAGACCTTTTTTCTTCTTTTTTTAATCTCTTTTTCATTTGTTGTAGCGCCGGAGTTCCCCTTGGCGGATAGGGGGGCAAATACCCCCCATATAACTGGGACTGTGTCACCGGTCAGTAGTGAAACGGCTCCGATGGTTGATGAGCTCAGGGATGCTATTCCCAAGGAGGGGATTAGGGCCGGGCAACAGAGAAAGAGGGTCGTGTTGAGGAGGTTAAGCTGTCCATAGTTGATAAATATTTCATCTCTGGGAGCAAGGGCATCCTCGTTGCAATGCAGGTGGAGGAGGAGGAGAAGAGGAGTTGGACTTTGGCTCCTCTGAAGAAAAGGTCGGGGAATAGGACAAGAGGAAGAGAAGCTGAAGGTGTCGTTGAAGCGGCGATGGGTTAATGCAGGTGCTGGTGTCACAATTTAAGAGGGAGAGCCGCTTAGGGCTAAGGTGATTGCCCCAGAAGGGAAGGGGGAAGGAAATGGTAACAATCGATGAAGACAAGGCACTCGTGGATGCCTTATAGAGGCCGGGTTGGTTGCACCAGTGCTGGAGTAAGAGGAAGGAGGAGTATCAGGGGAACATGAGGTTTTAACCGAAGGTGAGGTGCAACTCCCCGGGAAGGCAAATTTGGGCCCTGTAGGGCCGTCTGGGGTAGGGGGTTAGATGATGACGATGTAGGCGGCGAGTCAGAGACTTCGGCTGATATGGGGAGAGAACCATCTGGCACGAGTGAGACTCAGGGGGCGTTATGGAAGCCAACAATCAAGGAGGCCTGTTGTGCTGAAGGGTTGGCTGATCCCTTTGGGTTTAACCATGAACACCTATAGTGTCGGTTATAAAACCCTTTAGGTGTCGGTTTTCAAACCGACACTCAGCAGGGTGTCACTGCAGGTTTGTATCTAAGGCGTCAGTTTTTGGAAGCGAGGCTTCAGATGTGTACTATGGTGTGGGTTTTGTAAAACCGACGCTTTAGGCTGTCTAAAACCGAAGCTTCAGACCATGCCTATGACAGGGATGTATGAGTTTGTGGTGTCGTTTCAATAAAAAAACCGACACCTTAGAGTATTCTTAGGTGTCGGTTTTGAACATATAACCGACACCAGAAGTGTATATTTAGAAAAATTAATAAAATGCTAAGGAGTCGGTCTTTTAAAAACCGACACCTAAGATAATTCTTTTTTTTTAATTTTACATCCCATATAATAAGAGTCCATACTGATAATATCATTCAAATACACCACCTGGTAATAAATATGATACAAGCTGATTATAAGTATTTACATTGATATACAAAAGTTCACGAATTACATATGAAAATTTCCTATCACACGATTTCATCCCCCTCTAATTATGTGTGTACATACAAGGGGAATCACCATAGCATCAAGCTGTCTTGCTACAGCAAACAGACCAATGTTACTGCCACATTGGAGATGCACATAAAAGCTCATTAATACAGTAAAGTAATGTAAACATTATTATTCAGTTCTCTATCTTTAGTTAACCAAACGAACAGAATTCTTTGCAGTCAACACTAACTAATGTACTACAGACCCAAGGCAACAACGGTTGATACAAAAAAAGGTGAGCTATCTACCGGTGAGGCTCAGTCATGTGATATGCATCACAGGTAAAACTTCCACCCATAAATTCTGCATAGATATTTGCCCCTCTTCTCTGGAAATGAGAATGAAATCAAATAAGGATGACCATGTTTAGACAGTAACAAGCAACTAGAGCACAAAGTTCCGAGTATTACCAAGGCGTGATCCAATTCCTCAATGAGCAAAACACCAGCTCCTTCTCCCATGACAAATCCATCACGGTTCTGTTGCAGGAAAAGGCGAATCACTATAACCCTCAATACTAGAGAGCACCAAAAGGATATGAATTTGCAAAGCATAGCACTACTGTTGGGATAAAACCTAACGGCAAGTGTACCGGTCAATTCTAGCAAGTTTTAATAGAGAGAATTCCCTAAGTATCGAACCAGAGAGGATGTGTCTAGTTTAAATCTTTATTAATGACAAATTAAAACAGGAAATTGGGGTTTGATTTGATGATAATTAGAAACAGAATGCAAACAATAACAAGCAGGAAAATAAATGTTGTGAAACTGATTTGGAAAGGAGATCCCGGTTTACTACTACCCTAAATCTGTGATTCCTATCCCTAAGTGATTTATAAGAAATTCTGAGTAAAACCCTAGAACAAAGATAATTTACCTCCGGTCTCCCGCTTAGCAAATACTAGTTAGCAAAGACTGAATTTTAACTCTCGTTACAAACCCACTGTTTACTAACCGCCTTAAGAACAATCTAGTTTATTGGTCAATTAGCAATTTAGAGGAATTACCATCTCTAAACTAACCGGTTATTTTCCTGTATTCAATTGAAAGCCGCAGTCGTCACATATAAGCTAACAAAATACTAATCCTTATAATTGGCCAAATTATAAAGATTAAAGAAATTAAGCAAGGAAAATAACTTTACTCAATCAAATTGCATTAAATCACAAAGGAACAGGAATAGTCAATTTAGGGATACATAGCAAACCGAAATCTAAAGGAACTACTCAGCCATTGACATGTTTACAATAATCAGAACTGTATGAGTAATTATAGAGAACAAGAAGGAACTCTGGTGAGATTTCTGGAGAAGTCTCCGTGGTGACTTCCTGCTCTGCTAGCTCCAAACTCCAAACCAGACTCAGACTCCAACTCCAACTAAACTCTCTGTATTGTGGGGATTATGTGCGCTCGGTAAGTGTATGAGGGGATATCTCTCACGTTGGCCAGACTCCCCCTTTTATAACAACAGAGATCTATCTTTAATCTATCTCTAATCTAGTCTGAATAAGCGACGGTTTAAAGATATAATAACAAATATTAAAGATATACACCAATTCCGTTATCTTCGTAGCCGACCTTCTGGCGCTCCGCTTGCATTGGTCCGGGTTTGCAAACAAGTACGCAAACCCGGACCACCACTAAAACTCGGCAGAAGACTTTCGCTTGGGGATGGTCCGGGTTTACAAAGTCAGATACAAACCCGGACCGCGTCTGAAATTAGGCAGAGAGTTCTACGATGAGATGGTCCGGGTTTACAAAGTCGGATACAAACCCGGACCCTCATTAGATCACGGCAGTAATTGGTAAAATTCAGTCTTTGACTCTGATTTGACTTCCACTTGTTGACTCAACCTCTAACATCTTCATTTAAGCATTTTGTTGAGCATTTTATCCTGAAAACATAACAAATTGATCATTGGAGACAAATATAACAATAAAGTATAAATAAAGCATTAAGGAAGGAATATAAAGTCATAATGTAGACAATTAAGCATGAATTAGTCTAGTAAACTTAGACAAATTCCTGACTTATCAACTTCCTCACACTTAATCTTTGCTTGCCCTCAAGCAAATAGAAACATACTGAAATCTTACAGAAGGGAGTCGTCAGTTTAGAACTGTGCACAAGGAGATCTAATCATGAAAAGCAGTTATAGAAAACAATGATCCACACTTGCAGGTTTTCATAAACAGTGAACTGAGAAGTATTTTGCAAAGGCTTAAGACACATAGTAAAACCACTGACTCCAATCTCACTCAGGGACTACTTTCCAATTAACTTTCCACAATCCATGGACGACAAGGGGTGAGAAGTAATATCTTATTCCATATTACCTTTCATCACCACGTACTCATAATCAAAAGACTTTGCACTTTGCATTTGAAATTAACAAATTTCTTCAACTTTCTAAACAAGCATTAACTTTCTCTTTTATATCCCTCAGACTTTTCTCTCCATTCATGTAGCGGTGTTGGGTCTTCTATCCCAGATCAGATGACCTTAGGTAGATGGTGATGAGGCACCCCGACTTAATTACCAAATGGGCGAGGCCTGTTTCCGGGTTAAAAGTTCGATTAGAGGAGTACCTTGCCTTTGTCCTTCCTTCCTTTCATTCAATAATCATTCCCAAAGTCCCCAAGTGAAATCAAAGACAAATAGTTACTAATAGGCTTAACTTTTTAAGAAGAAATAGACAAGCATTAATCAAAACTGTACATACAAGCAGTGCAACCAGAATTCCCACAACTGTTTTCCAGCTTCGATCTCACAAAACTAGTGCTACTCGTGCGGTGTTCCAAACCAACTTATCCAACCACTGAATAAGACTCAGGTATGTTATGCAACCAAAATTTTTGAGGGCCAACAAAAATATGTGAAAATGGAGTGATAGCCTTAAAAATGTTCAAAATTAGCACATTCGAATGAAATTGAGCAAGAGCATGAGCATGTGTAATTTCCCTTCCTCACACTTAAAAATTAGCAATGCCCTCATTGCTTCATGTAAATGATTAAGACGGAAGGAAAACACAAAGTCACAGAAAACAACGTTGAAAAATAAAAGAAGTTAGAAAATCACGCCCCTGGAGTATTTTGAGGACAACGTCCTCACACTTAGCTAAAAGCATCGGGGTGTTGAAATCTGCAGAAAAGTCGACAGAGTTTCCTTTGGATACCTCAATACCTCACACTTAGCAAAAGCAGACCTGTAGCTCAAGAAAGAACCAGCCAATAAACTTGCAGAACAGTAAGTGTGAGTAAACATCATAGTAACAAACGAATAAACAACATAGTCGAATCCAAAAACAGAAGAAAACAACCTAAAGAAAACTATAAGAAACATCAAAATAGCTGAAAAGGGTAGAGAACGAAGTAACCCAAGCTCCAAGCCTAGGGCTGTGGGTGGTGGCGTAAAGTGGAGCAGTGGAGTGGTGGTGGCTAGGTGGAGTGATGGAATGAGGTCGAGAGGTTGAAGAAGGAATAGAGTTAGGGATTGTAAATTCGCGGCCCTCTTTGTTTCTGCAGGAATTGTGGTCCGGGTTTCAAACCTATCCTCAAACCCGGACGACACGCAAAACATGCCAGTAGCTACTCCGCTCTTGTGAGCCGGGTTTGCAAACCAATCAGCAAACCCGGATGTGCATCAAAATTAGACAGTAGGTATCTCGCCCTCACGATCCGGGTTTGCAAACCAGCGCGCAAACCCGGACGACCTCCAAAACTTGCCAGTAGCTCGCCCAGCTATAGGTCCGGGTTTGCAAACCCAGCTCCAAACCTGGACAACCCTTAAAAGTGGCCAGAAACTCATATTGATAACAGAGATCCCTCCAAACTCCTGAATTCACCTTCAAAACCATGTGAAACAAAACAAAACATGCCTAACAAACATGTTAACCCAAAAATAAAGAATGAAAAACAATAAAACTTACGAGAAATAAACAAAACGAAAATAAAAAACTCACAAAACTGGGTTGTCTCCCAGCCAGCCGCCCGTCTTTTCGGTCTTTGGCTAGACCGTGCCTCATTCTCTCAAGAGACTCCAGATGATTGAGCTGTCTTGGGTCCCCGACAAGAAGTTCGAGATGCTTCCAAAACTTGTTTTGAAGACCTACCAGCATAAAACAGTAGTTGCTCACCTTCTGCATTCAAAGTGATCGTACCGTGAGCAACTTCGATTCGAGCATCGGCTGTTGCTAGGAAGGGTCTTCCAAGGATGATAGGAACTGTTGGATCTGCAGCCATGTCGAGTACGACAAAATCGCAAGGAAAGTACAGATGCTCCACCTTAACCATCACATCCTTAGCGATTCCACAAGGATAAACCATTGAGCGATCTGCTAGCTGAAGCGTCATTCGTGTTGGCTGTAAGTCCCCAATCCCAAGCTTTTCAAAAATAGTGTATGGCATGAGACTGATTGATGCTCCCAAATCAGCAAGACAGTGGTCAAAATCAATGTCTCCTACTCTGCAAGGAATTGTGAAACTTCCAGGATCTTTGCATTTTTCTGGTTGGCGCTTTTGTATGATCGCTGAACAAGTTCCTGTAAGCTGAATAGTCCCTGTCTCAACTAACTTTTCCTTATTAGATAAAAGCTTCCTTAAATACTTGGCATAGTTAGGCACCTTCGCAACTAATTCAACAAAAGGAATATCAACAGATAGTTGACGAAGTAAAGTAAGAAACTTATCAAACTCACTATCCTCCTTGAAACGCTTGGTTCTGCTTGGGAAGGGAACTGGAGGAGAAACGTTGACTGCAGGTGGTGTAGGTGGAGGAGATTGGGTGGTTTTGCAATTACGCTCATTCTCTAGCACCGGTTCCTCTATATTCACCACCTCAAGCTCATTAGTTTTACCTTTACCGCTGCTAGTAGTTACCTTCTTCACCGTTTCCTTTTCCTGCAAAGAAGATTTTTTAGCCAAGATGTCATCTACTAGCTTAGCATAATTTGGCATAAACTTAAGCACTTCAGAAAAAGGCATATCCTTAGTTGATTTCTTAAAAATGTTAAGAAATTTTCCAAGCTGTTCATCAAGGTCCCTTTTCTTTAACCTGTCAGGAAAAGGAATAGGTTCTTCAAATTTACTATTAGAAACAGAAGAGTAAGAAGGTCGAGTTTCAGGAGACTCCTTCTCCTTGGGTGTTTTAAAAGCTTTACTAGAGTCCTCAACCTCTTTTCGAACAGGCTGAATGACAGCAACAAGTGGAGCATCGTCTTCCACAACAAAAACAGCTTTGGCATGCTCTCTTGGATTCTGCTCTGACTGACTAGGCAAAGAACCCAAAGGACGCTGAACTAGCTGCTGAGATATCTGAGACAGCTGAGTCTCGATGTTCCTGTTGAATGTCCTTTGATCAGCGTTGAAAGTCCTCTGCTCCTGATTGAAAGCTTCCAGCTCATTGAACTTCTTCGTGCTAACCGAGATGAAATCATTCATCCTGGCCAGAACTTCATCCATACTAGAAGACGCTCCAGCACCCGAATTCTGTGCTTGCTGATTCTGCAGTGGCTGCTTCTGATAGGAAGGATTGTACTGCTGCTGAGGCCTCTGATTGTAATTGTTGTTACCACCAGCTTGGTAACGGTTTTGCTGCTGAGCTTGATAACCCGGATTTCCTTGGTTCCCAAAATAATTACCCGGTCTGTTACCAACATAGTTCGCTGCCTCTTCTTGTGGTGGAGAACACTGGCACATGTTAGAAGCTCTACCACAGTACTCGCACGGTGGATAAACCTCAGGAGCTGCTGCACTGGACTGTGGATTCATAACTGCACACATACGCTCAAACTGCTTCGACATTGCTTCTATCTTGGCAGCCAAGAAAGTGTTTGAATCTACTTCATAAACCCCAGCTGGTTTCTTCGGTGCAGCTTCTCCGGCTCTTGTACCTCCCCACTGATTAGCTGCTGTGTTGATAGTCTCTAGCAACTCTTTAATCCGTGTAATGGGCAGCTCCATCAAACTACCTCCAGCACAAGTATCAACCAACAACCGGCTAGACGGATCCAAGTCCTTGTAAAAGGACTGCAGTATAACCTCTTCACCTAGTCCGTGATGTGGTACCTTCCTTACTATTCCCTTAAAACGCTCCCAAGCTTCAGACAAGGACTCACCGGCGAACTGTTTGAAGTTTGTAATTTCTCCTCTCATGGTCAGCATCCGAGAGGGTGGGAAGTACTTTGCCAAGAATGCATTAGCCAGCTCTCCCCAAGTAGTGATACTGTCAGGCGTCAGCGAGTTTAACCATTCAGCGCTCTATCCCTCAGAGAGAATGGAAACAAAGTGAGCCGGGCCACCTCCTGCGAAGCTGGTGTCGAACACGCTCCTACCAACCTCAGGAATGTAGTGAGATGAACATTCGGATCTTCAGTGACCGTCCCGCTGAACTGAGGCGCGTTCATCACCATGGTCACATAGTGAGTCTTGAACTGCCACTGCACTCCTGCTGGTAGCGCAGGAATCACAATTGGCGACACCAACCCCTCAACACTTGGGCGGGTGTAGTCCCTCATCTGCCTCTCGTTATTCGCCATGTTCACTGCTGGTTGAACTTCTGGACCCTCTTCAATAACAGGTGGTCGAGCACCCTCCTCAACTGGTGGATCCAGGTTCAAGTCTCTTCGAAGCTGTCTTGCAATCTCTCGATCTCAAGATTGAGTTCGAACTCCGGTTCTCCTGCAGAACGGGTTTTAACCATAAACCGAGAGTTAGTAAACTGAAACTATAATAGCGCAAATTAAAAGAACAATAGCAATCGAATTTAAGCAGCAACAACCAGAGAAAAATAAAAGAATAAAAATCACAATATTGCAGATAAAGGTCCTGATTACTAAACACAGAATATTCCAATAAATCAAAATCAAATCAGGAAGGTAAAAGAATATAAAACAAAATCTAGCAGTAATCAAAACAGAATAGTAAAATTAAAGCAAGAAAATCTAAAGTCAAATAAAGCTGAAACGACTCACTAACCTAAAAACTAATGGTATCAAAAACAAAACAAGAAAGGAAAGAAAATAAAGAAACCTATCCTACTGTAACGACAGAAAAAGCAAATAGAAGCGAAAATCATGTTCACAAGCTAAACAAAATAAACCACACCCGTACTAACTAAAAGAAAAATCAAATTAACGAAATAAATGAAAATAAATAACAATAAACAAAATAAAGACTAAACTAAATAACCGTGCCTCCCCGGCAACGGCGCCAAAACTTGTTGGGATAAAACCTAACGGCAAGTGTACCGGTCAATTCTAGCAAGTTTTAATAGAGAGAATTCTCTAAGTATCGAACCAGAAGAGACGATGTGTCTAGTTTAAATCTTTATTAATGACAAACTAAAACAGGAAATTGGGGTTTGATTTGATGATAATTAGAAACAGAATGCAAACAATAACAAGCAGGAAAATAAATGTTGTGTGAAACTGATTTGAAAGGAGATCCCGGTTTACTACTGCACCCTAAATATGTGATTCCTATCCCTAAGTGATTTATAAGACAATTCTGAGTAAAACCCTAGAACAAGATAATTTACCTCCGGTCTCCCGCTTAGCAAATACTAGTTAGCAAAGACTGAATTTTAACTCTCGTTACAAACCCACTTTACTAACCGCCTTAAGAACAATCTAGTTTATTGGTCAATTAGCAATTTAGAGGAATTACCATCTCTAAACTAACCGGTTATTTTCCTGTATTCAATTGAAAGCCGCAGTCGTCACATATAAGCTAACAAATACTAATCTTATAATTGGCCAAATTATAAAGATTAAAGAAATTAAGCAAGGAAAATAACTTTACTCAATCAAATTGCATTAAATCACAAAGGAACAGGAATAGTCAATTAGGGATACATAGCAAACCGAAATCTAAAGGAACTACTCAGCCATTGACATGTTTACAATAATCAGAACTGTATGAGTAATTATAGAGAACAAGAAGGAACTCTGGTGAGATTTCTGGAGAAGTCTCCGTGGTGACTTCCTACTCTGCTATGCTCTGCTCCAAACTCCAAACCAGACTCAGACTCCAACTCCAACTAAACTCTCTGTATTGTGGGATTTTGTGCGCTCAGAAGTATATGAGGGGATATCTCTCATGTTGGCCAGACTCCCCTTTTTATAACAACAGAGATCTATCTTTAATCTATCTTTAATCTATCTCTAATCTAGTCTGAATAAGCGACGGTTTAAAGATATAATAACAAATATTAAAGATATACACCAATTCCGCTATCTTCGTCGCCGACCTTCTGGCGCTCCGCTTGCATTGGTCCGGGTTTGCAAACAAGTACGCAAACCCGGACCACCACTAAAACTCGGCAGAAGACTTTCGCTTGGGGATGGTCCGGGTTACAAAGTCAGATACAAACCTGGACCGCGTCTGAAATTAGGCAGAGAGTTCTACGATGAGATGGTCCGGGTTTACAAAGTCGGATACAAACCCGGACCCTCATTAGATCACGACAGTAATTGGTAAAATTCAGTCTTTGACTCTGATTTGACTTCCACTTGTTGACTCAACCTCTACATCTTCATTTAAGCATTTTGTTGAGCATTTTATCCTGAAAACATAACAAATTGATCATTGGAGACAAATATAACAATAAAGTATAAATAAAGCATTAAGGAAGGAATATAAAGTCATAATGTAGACAATTAAGCATGAATTAGTCTAGTAAACTTAGACAAATTCCTGACTTATCAACTACTATAATAAGCTCAGTTATAAGAAATATAAGGGTCATCATCGTCAAAGAGAGGTTCTGAAACTCTGGATCAAGAGGACAGAGAGAACATCATGATTAATGTCGAATATAACTAAAATTATGTGTTTGAAACCTACAGTATCCCAGGGGCGTGAAGCTTTTGTAGGATCAGTCTTCCTTTGTGACAATGCCTGACAAGCCACAAAACCTCCCAGACCTGTGACATCAATTGTGATGATCAAATTCTTTAACATGAGGCAACAAATAGAGCAAAGCTAAGAAGTGTTATGATAACTACCTATAGGAATAATTGCTGCATCTGAACCAACCACAAAGCATCACATCCTGTAATTTTTTTTCTCCATAACATTAAAAAAACAGTATATCAAAAGAACATGGCAAAATAAAGGTGCTAGTATCTAAGCATATCAATAGCTTTTCATCACCTGGTTTCTGAGAGGCCAAGGAGGCACTGTTTTTTCTAAAGAAAAATAATTATACTCTGAATTTAGTAAACTCTAGACAAAAAGAACATTGATACTTACAGCTTCACCACTAATTATGTGATTGGCAGCATTCAGTATACAGAAGTTGCTTGTAGCACAAGCAGTGGATATAGAGTAATTTGGGCCCATCCACCCCTGCAAGGGAGGAGCAGATATGGTCAATAATTACCAAGCTGCAACAGTTCAATAGCAACATAGATAATTCAATAGCAGCAACAATAGTACAAGGGAAGAAAGCACCTAAGATTTCAGTAAAAAAGGAAATGCACTGCTAAAGCTTCTTTTAGAGGGGGAGATAGCTAAAGTTCAGCAGGTTAATCGACATGCAAAGTAATACCAAGAAAGATAATACCCTGCAATCTGGTCTGCTGAGCTTGAATTTCTTGAGTCATCATTGCAACTCACTCCTCAATCAATCGCAATATAATTTAAAATTGTATTTATGCAAATGCACAAGCAAAGAAAAATATAATACGTTGAAGAAACAGGTGTAGATTTAGTTGCCTCAGAGATCTTGGTGGAAAATAGATCATCAGATGGAATCTCAATAGATATCCAGTCAAGAGTAGCAAACATTTGATCAACATCACCGGCAAGTACAAAAAGGATTGATAAAAATAACGATATATTGAAAGCAAAGATGCACCAAAAGAATTAGGTTTTCCAAGTACGAATAATAATAGTCAGAAACACTTAAATACTGCCAGATTTTGTGAAACACTTAAATAAAGGAAAGAAATATCCAAAATAATCAAACACATTGTCAAAAAAAAAACCTTGCTCTCTTTTCAAGCTGTAACCGCCATCCATAGCCACTGCAACAGCAATGTTAATACTACTGTTGTATGTAAAGCTCTTGCCATCTCTACAGCTTGAATTTACAACAGGATGCTTCACCAACGCCAAAGCAATTGCCTTTGCTAGTAGGGCAGTCATGGTAACCCCCTTCGATTTGATCTAAAACCATCCAAAATTGAACTACTTAATCATCCAATTAATCAGTCAATAGATAACCAGCAAAACTATCTTCACAACTAAGAGCCAAATGGTGGTATTCTCACGAGCCTAGCACCAAATCAGAACAACAAATTTACCATGAAAGGCTCAGCCAATTTAAGACATCAAATGGTTTCTACCTTTTTGTACAACGCATCAAGCGCATCAGTGGTAAATGTGTAACCAACCCTGAATGTAGGAACTCTGAGACTATCTACCATGTTCCTACTCACTGCATTCTGCATAGCAGTAAATGGCACAGTAAACAGTAGGAATTATACCATATATTTTGTGTTCCTTTAACTATTTTCATTCAACTCATTATATTCCACAATCAATACATACACACATACTCATTCAAGTTGATAACCACATCATTCCAAAAGAAATTTTATTATATTTTCATCCAACCCGTTAATCTTATATTCTGTTGCATACTTACAAAGAGAAACAATCAAAAGCGCCATCAGTGATGGACGACCAAACATTCAATTCCTACAAGGGCGTACAATAATAAAGTAACAACTTAATAAAGGCCTTTTTGTATGGAAATCATGATCTGTAGCTTTACTCACCTTCTTGTTCCAGGAAAAAAAAAGAAAGACATGCATATGCATTAGAAGGTAGTGATGAAGTAAAAAAAAGAGAATTCACCCATTGAACAACGCGCTATATAAACAATTAGCTTAAGCACAAAATCAATGAAAACAAGCAATCAAGTTACCCATGCAGAAGAGAACAAAACAGAAAAATAAATGTCAAAACAATAAACAGCTAAGACAGTAAAATTGTATGCCAAAGCACTAGGATTTCTTATACATTTTTGATCATCAATTCAATACACTCCAACCAAAGCATAATATTAAACAAACGAATAAACAAACGAGTAAACAAATCGGAACTAATTTTTAACTCAAGTTAACCTAAAGTTATCTAATAATCCAAATAAAATAATCACCATATAAATACTTTCAATTAAACAACCAAAAAAAATGATTTATCTCAAAATGATAAGATAGAAGATAGAGAGAAGGCAATGAAGGTCATGAATTCAAAGAACGAATAGCTGAATGAGAAGAGGATGCGAGTCTCTTACCAATATAATAAGGGTGGAGTTCTACTTTGATAAGAAGCATCGCTTGAACATTACTATGGGTAACAACTGAGATTACAACTTCTTAAGAGAAAGGGCTACTTAATTACGTTTTTTAGATACAATCATAAGCACTATAAAGTATAAGGTAAATGGTTACCTTAGTTAAAAATGGTGCAGGAGGAGCTGCAACAAATCAACGGCCTGTTCATCACCAATCAACCAAACAATCAGCAACACAATTAGTCACACTTTCAGTCATAAATGGTGTAGCAAAAAATTCACACATGTGATCTTTGTGTGGCAGTAAATAGAGACAACAATAAATTTTCATTTCACTTCTGCACATACATACAAACAAATCAATTAGAAATAATCTTCAATAGCATTGACCCTAGTTTATATATATATATCTCATAGATAATTTTTATATGTAGCATAAACTAATGTTAGTACATTTGGTAGTAAACTGAGACAACAACAATACCACTTCAGTTTATATTGGATATGGTTAGTTTGGTTATGGAAAACAAAATAGTAACTACTATTTTGTTTAGTTGTTAAAACCTTTTTTTGAAGCTTATAACCATTTCAACAATGCCAATCACACAAAAACAGTCACACAACCAACACAATTCAATGATAGCATGAATAACAATCAACACACTAATAAAAAAAGGTTAAGGAAGCATAAGATAGAGTACCTATAGTTAGATGACTAGAGCACAAATGGTCAGCCACATAAACAACACAGAATCGAATACAACGTAGGTTAACCAGCAGTAAAAAATGTAACTATAGTGACTATGTTTTTTAGCAAGTAAGCCAAATGTTGGCCAGTAGTGTTATTTCCTTATCAGATAAGCTAACATAACAACCACCTTCCAGCAGTACAACCAAAATTGACATTTGCGTAACTAATTTGGCTTGAACAAGGATGAGTGTGTCACAAAGAAAATTGAAGAAGTTAAACTACCGTCTCTTTAAGATCAGAATAAATTGTTCAGACTACTAATTGAGAATTTATTCAAGCCTTATCCGCTGGAAGAAAACCATAAATTGATACTCAGTACCCTAGTACGAATCTCACCACCGGTCCCGACTTGATGTACTGCAAAATTGAGGGAAGGTATGATTGAGTGTATTACTGGTTCCAAAGTGAACTGTTTTCAGTCCGTCTTCAATCCTGTGTACGAGATGCAGCAGTTCAGTGATTTAGCACTGCAGAGCACGGTCACAAGAAGAGAATATGAAGAGAGTGCAGAGCAAGTATGTCCTAATGCCAGAGACAAGAAGGTAGGTTCGAGGAAATTACCGGTTCCAGTGTGAACTGTTTTCAGCCCGTCCTCAATCTTATGTACGAGATGCAGCAGTTTGGTGAATTAGCACAACAGAGCGCGGTCACAAGAAGATAATGAAGAGAGCGTAGAGCATGTATGTCCTAATGCCAGGGAGAAGAAGGTAAGTTAGAGGGGATTACCAGTTCTGGAGTGAAATTTTTTTGGCCGAATTCAATCTGGTCTACGATATGCAGCAAGAAGATGATGAAGAGAGCGCAGAGAATGGCCGTCCCGCTCAATATCTGTAGAATGAAGCTCGGCGAACACTCAAATAGATTGGGAAAGGTTTAGCAAATATAATCAGGTTTGGTGTCGGTTTTTTTAAAAACCGAAGCACCAGGTAAAAATATATTTTTTTTAAACTAAAAAAAAACTGAGGCGTCGGTGTTTTATAAAACCGACACCCCATATTAAGCTATTGTGTTACTTCATAATAAAACCGACACCCTAGCTAAAATTTTCTACCCCGCGTAAGCTCCCGTGCAAGCTCCCGCCACAAAATTTCACTAACAATTAAAAAAAATTAGCCTACTGCTTCGCTTCAATATAAAACCGACACCTTAGATTATCTATTGTCACGGTTTCTTAAAAACCGATGCTATAGGCTCCGACACTAAAGATCTTTTTTCTACTAGTGTATTTTAAGAGGGCGTCGACTTCCAGGTCTCTTACTTCGGCAGACCGGACTTTTTTGAAGAGGTTGTCGACCGGCTACGTGCTGGAAAAAATTGAACATTCTTTGGCTCAGGTAAGGACATATTAGTTTATAGAATACTTAGTGAATTTTGTTCACCTAGATGGTCGGTTTTAGTTTTGTCCATCTGTTGTGTAGGTGATAGCGTACGACGAGAAGCTGAGTCGAGGGCAAGAAAAGTTGTGCATCTTCACGAGAAGCTACACGATGCCCGGTGGCAGCTTGGGTCCGTCTCCGACCGATTCACTAGGGAAGATGAAGAGAAGAAGGTTGCGCTCTTAAGGGCTAGGGGTGTTGTGACCCGGGCAGAGAAAGCGGAGAAGGATGCCCAAAAGAGTGAGGAGTTAAGGGCGAAGGTCGAGGCCCTTGCTGCAGATTTGGCCCGGGCCTGAGAGGTGAAGACGATGACTCGGGAATCGGGGAGGGATGCGCATGAGGCAAAGGAAAAAGCTTTATATGAGGCCGGGATGTACCACGAGATGGTGCGGCGGTTGACGTGGGAGCTCCAAGGTGCTTAAGAAGCTGGGGCTAAATCCAAGAAAGTAGAGAAGAAGGCGGAGGAGCTTTGGGTTGAGAACAACTGGCTAGCTGTGGAGCTCGAGAAGACCTCGAAGGGGTTGGAAGATTCCTCAGTGACCAAGGACCAGCTGGTCGGCAAGAGCTAGAAAGGGCTCGGTAGGAGATGGAGTGAAAAATTTCAGGGCTTCAACTTGGAGTCCCAATCAAACACATTCTGGGATCGGGAAGCGGTATAAGTTGGCTGCCGTTAATGAAGTGTCGAAAGTTGTGGATTTGGAGAAGAAACTAAGCGTGTTGCAAGCTGTGGCGGGTTGTCAAGTCCTCTGAGTCGCCGGTTATGTTCGAGATCGAGTGAAGCAGCTTTGTGGGAAAGCCGGCGTGTCTTTTGATCTGTTGTCACTGGATCCAAGGTTGGTGCCCGAGGAGTTTGGTGCGAGAGCCGTTCTGGCCACCGAAAGTTTGCCTTTGGTGTCGGTGGCATTTAGGGGAGTGGTGTAAGATGGTTTGATTGAGTGAATGGCTTTGTCGGAATCTTTCTAACGCTCGTGCCATATACCCCTCCGATTTCCCTTCCTCTCGTTAATCTTTTCACTACTTACTTATCCCCAGTTGTTAATATCTTCTTTCTTTGTTATTTTCTTGAAATACCGCTAAATTAATTTAAATTAATTTAGGGGATTTCTTTTACTAAATCTTAAATAATAATATTAAATTATTATATGGAATTATGAATATTAATATTATATGGAATTATGAAAATTTATTTAGGGGATTTCTCCTATTTAACCCTAAAGAATACAATAAAATATTTAATTATTATATATTATTACATAGTATTATGAATTTAATAACAAGATTTATAAGTCGATAAATCTTGGGAAAATTTCTAAACACTCCGAGTATATTATAAAGATTTTATAAAGAGTCGGAACATCGTTTTGAAACATAAAATCAAAATAATTTATAGAACCTAAGCATATTAAGCCTGCTAGGGTGACTTTTTGAGAATGGTCAAACCAGCCCATGAAACCTATACCAATAAATAGGTTATGGAAAACCATGAAGATCGATAAAAAGAACGTCAAAAACGGATCATCCTAGCCAAAGTTATGCTAGATTGAAGTTTAGAGTCAAAATTTTGAAATATGCCACGTGTCAAACTGTCACGGGTCGCCCAACACTTAGCCGTTTTATCTCCTATATTTCCGGTAACAGAAACCAGTTTTGCCCTAACTTGTGACCTCTATAACTTTCTCCTCTTTTGGAATTTTGAGTGTCGTCTTTTGCTTTCTCTTCCCTTAATGTCCTCTTTCCAAACATAACTCATACATCTTCTAACTCATCCGACATCGACGGGAATATTGATCCAAAGTTGCCACCTTGCGAATTCGTAACCTAGAATTCTGGTTTTCTCTAAAATCAGGTAAACTTCATCTGCCATAAATTCTTTGTTTCTCAGCCAAATTTCGTGTTCTTTATCTCGTTTTGAAGAGCTCTAATCCCTCTACAACTTTCATGTTGATGACCAAGCCTGATTCATAATAGTTTGGAAGTGCTAGTCGTCTAAAGTTCCCTACTCGATCACGGTGGAATTCCTGCCCAGAATTTTCCGGAAACGAAGTGGTAAACTCAGATCTTTCGGGATCCATAACTTTCTCCCAAGTTCTTTGTTTTCAATGATTCTTCCACCAATGTTTAGAGTTACATGTCTACTTTTAAATGACGTAGGTTTCGTGGATTGAATCCTTATCAGTTAGTGCGAGTTAGTCCGTGAAGTTGCCTACCTGAACAACGCATAAAATACCAATTTTTCCAGAAAACGAATTCGATTTGCCTCGTTGGCGCATCTCTGGTACGATTCCGACCAAATTGAACCAATAATTCTATTTGTTTTGTGTTCTTGTTCATTCTCCTCTATCAATTTAACATATAACGCAGTAGATTGAGTGAATTTGGCAAATTCGAACTCGGCAACCCTTACGAACCCTAACCTTGAAATCGAATTCGAAAATCATTGAATACTGCATTATAATTGGGGAAATCGGTGTCATTAAAACCGTAATTTAATTTCGAAACCATATAAACAAGAATCACTCGATTTGGTTCTGTAGATTGTGAGATAATGTCGATTTAGTACTCGACCAGGTAGAGGAGTTTGCTGATGAACTAGGCGTTCAGGGGCCGTCCGATCTGGACTTAATGAAACGGACGGCCGAGATTAGATCGTGTTATTAAAAAATTGTTATAAGTTTATAAAATTTCAGAATTTAGCTCTAACTTGTTGATTTTAGTTAATGGTCTTCCCGAAGGTATTTTGACTTGAAATTTTAACCATAGATTCCTTATTTAATCTAGTTTATTTTGATGTAAATTAATATGGTTTTAGAGTTTTTAAACGTAAGTTATGATTTTTTCAAGTTACAGGTTTTCTGGAATTATTTGGCTAAATTAAAAAGATATTTTATGAAATAAAAATTTTATATGTCTAAAATGTTATAGTTACTGTATATTAAGTTTGGGAATTTTTGGGCAATGGTAAATGGTTTTAAAAATTGTGTTTATGAGTTTTTCATAAGAATAACTTATAATATATGGTTTTTAATGTAACCAAAAATTAAAGTATGGTATGTTAATAAATTTTTAAGCTGGGAAAAATATGGAACACTAAATTAACATTTTATAATAGTAAGTTTATAAATGTTTTGGTATTGGCTTTTAAGAGAAGTGAAATTATTTACATATATGTATATATACTTATTTAAGTAGAAACTTATGTTAAGTCAAGGAATCTAATTATTTTACGTTTTACTTATTATATTATATGGGAGTTAATATTTTTAATTAAAACTAAGGAAATATGAATATATATATATATATAGGGAGTAAAGTAGTAACTTAGGGTAAAACAGGGAGCTAATAAACACTTATAATAACTAAATATTATGAGCTAGAATCCTAAATATAGTAAAGAAATACTTTATGAAACATACTTGGAATACAGTTAAAGGTTGTAGTAATAAGATAGTTTAAATATAATGGGTTACATAGGGGATGTCTTAATTAAATTCTAATACAGGTATACGTATATGTGTATTAAATAAATAAAGGGAAACACTTTATTTTATAAACCGTATATCGGTTGTAGTTATGCCTAAAAGTTATTAAACATAATTAAATACAATAAAACTACATAAATAATGTTTTGAACAAATTCTAGTATATATAAATATATACACATTAAACATAATAAAATTAAATACCTTATAGGAAATATAATACGAAGGAATTAATAAGTTAAGCTAAACCTCTACATAATACTAATAGAAGAATATTATATGAGGTGGTATTAAATTATAGTTATGTATTAGGCTTAAAGGGTTACCTTTGAATTTCCAAGGTTTATATATAAACCATATTAAAATACATGTATAGTATTATTTGTCAATGATCAGAATGTAAATCTAAAATTGGGATTTAGTAATTAATAAGTTAAAACTTAGGAAAAATTGTGATTAGATTACATAAAATGTTGCACAAATAGATCTTATTCTATAATTAATGATAAACAAATGTAATACGTTTACATCTAAATATTCTTGATATATAAACCATAATAAAATAAGTAAAATACTTTACATCTAAATGTGAGTGGATTAGTAAGTCTAGATTTAATCATTTCTTAACATTTATGGTATTGAAATATAACTTAATGTTTTAAGATAGAATCATTAAAAGGATTATAATATAATCTATATTAACGATGATTTGGAAATTTATCTAAATAATTATCCTTAAGGTTCTTAGAATTAGATAAGCCATATAAAATACATTTGTTACCAATATTCAGGATGTGAGTTTACAATTAAGTGAGGTATTTAGTAGTGAGAATTTATAGGAAGATTTATAAATAAGAATTTGATACTTAAAACCTTTGAACCTTTTATTAGATAAAACTATGTTACATAAGATATTATATTGATATACTTTACGGTAATGGGAAATAATGATAGGTTATTTGAATATTAAATATGAGAATTTTCATAATGATTATCTTATTAAATAATTAACAATTTCACTTATGAACCAGAATTTAATTCTCTGATAAATTCTACTCTATGTAGATATATTGTCCATCCTAAATACAATAAAGGAAATTAATTACTAAGTTATTCCTTTGAAACCTTAGGATTTAAAAACAATTTAAAACGTATTTAAGGCTTAAGTTTAATGAAGTTTAGTACAAAGGATTATACATAGTCTATAGAGAGAATGTGTGTAAAAATAAAACATTTAGAAAATTAAATGTAAGTAAGGATACATAAAAGGTTATACTAAACACCTTATTGTATAAGTAATAATAAAACATATAATATACCTTGTGAATACTAAATGTAAGATAATTCGTTAAATCTAAGTTAACTATAGTATAGTTATTCAGGATGAGAAGCAATTTAACATCTTATGACAAGTTTATTAGATGGTTGTAATTAAAAGTCATTCTGAACTAAAGATGAGATAATGAGTTTAGCAGTTCAATTAAGTTATAATAAAACGCGTCTACAACACTACAATTTCAATATACAAGATGTAGATCTTAATTAAGTTAAGGGAAAGACTTAATCATAATGGGTTATCTAGTAGATATTGTTTGAATACATAATCTTTACATTGTGAGATAGTAGTATAGTATTCTGAGATGAGTCCATCGTAGGTCATAATACAATGTTTATTCTAAATTAAGAATAAAGGTATTGAGCTTAAGATTATTATTGAAATTCTTAGATTTAATTATATAATATAAACAATTTATGATATAAAGGTCTCAAAAAACTTGAATGTGAGGATTGCGGTTAAGTATGAATAAAGTGGATAGGAGTGGACAATTAGCAAATGTTAATAGAATACATTCCTTGATCTTACCACCTTGGGCTATACAACGTTCTCAGATAACTCAAAGATTATACATAACATTTAAGCGAGGGCTTATAAGATAATTGAGATTTGGAAATAAGAGAGGAATTTATTTAAGTTTACCTAGGGTACGGGTTATTGATAGTAAGTTATCTTCAATGTTCCTCAGAGAATTGTTGAATGTTTGCACGAGTTTACTAGAACTGCCACAGCGTTGACCAGGTACGAATTCTCGTACTCCGATACTTTTGCTGATTGACTTATGAGACATTTTTGAAAAACGCTAACTGAGTTTAAGAGGAATTTCTAAAAGGAAATGGTTGTGTGACTAACTCAGCTTGTGTGACTAACTGAGCCTTGAATGTGAAACTCACTTGGGTATTGGTTCCTTCTATTTGGTTGTTCCATTGGACATTGACTGCTTAGGGTTTACGCTTCTGCACTCTGTAGGACTGAGTGTT
Source organism: Limonium bicolor (assembly GCA_023374045.1). Classification (NCBI taxonomy): domain Eukaryota; kingdom Viridiplantae; phylum Streptophyta; class Magnoliopsida; order Caryophyllales; family Plumbaginaceae; genus Limonium; species Limonium bicolor. Next base: position 59,166,650 of record CM041778.1, read on the forward strand.
TTGGTATTGCTCTGGGTAGTTAGTGATCTGGTGGGAATTTGGAAAAGGTCAATTTTGGTAAATTTTTCTTTTGACTCAGGATATCGTTTCATCCATGAGCTGGTTCTTGAGGTTTCGACCTGCGCGCGTCTTCAATGGTAACAGTGAGTGGCTGTATATCCCCTGTCCCAAAAGGGACGTGGTAGACAGTGAGGGGCTGTATATCCCTGTCCCAAAAGGGACGTAGTAGACAGTGAGGGGCTGTATATCCCCTGTCCCAAAAGGGACGTGGTAGATAGTAAGGGGCTGTATATCCCCTGTCCCAAAAGGGACGTAGTAAACAGTGAGGGGTTGTATATCCCCTGTCCTAAAAGGACGTACTTGGCGGTGGGGGCCATCTCTCCAAGTTGAATTATTCCACTCTTGAGTCATTGGTTCTTGGATCTATCTTATCATTCCTAGTCCTTTGTGACTATCTGAGTCTTTCTACTCCTAACGGGAATTGGGTTTAACTAAGGCATTGGATGTTCACTAACAATGGTGTGGTTTTGTTTCACTAACTTTACCTTCCCATAATTTATCTTTATCCTTAACTTGTTATCTTTGGCTTGGTGATTTTAAAGTGCCTTGTTTCCCTGTTTTACTTTCAAGAGTTTAATTTCAAGTTACTGTTTATTTTGAAGAGTTATGTTTTAAAGATTGCTTTGGAGAATTGTACCAGTTCCATTCCAGGGAACTGACTCACCCCTCCCGGGGTGGGCTGCTTGGTTTCATCTTGCAGGTATAAATAGTTTATACAGGTGGCCACGAAGAGCATGAGTGATTGGGATGGGAATTAGGAATTGTGGAGAGTTATTCTATTTTACTAGTAGTTATGTTATGTTGTTTTTCTCGAGTTCAGACCGTAGCTTTTGTAATTTTATAAGTTGTAATTGGTGAGGTTTGGTGCCGGGTGTTTGGAACCCGATGGTCTGTAAACGCCAGTAGAGATTTTATATTCCATTGTATTTATTATAAATAGGGGCGTTACAGAAAGTGGTATCGGAGCATAGTTACGCTCTGAACCCGAGAAAACAAGCTGAGTGAACTACTTAGAATATAGGTGCACTTAAAACTGGGGAATTGGGGTAGATTTAGAATGGGAAGTGAGGATTCAGTAAGGCACGACTCCTAACCCTTCTTAGATTAGTGAATGATTCCTTTACACACTTTTCTTTTATGAATGTCTGTTGAGTGTGATGTGTTGTTATACCGTTCCAACAATAAACTACAGAAATATATATATAAGTTTGGAACGTCCTATATTAAGTACGATAAGATGTTGGTTGAGATAAATCATATATTAAGCTATTTTCACAAGCATACTTATGGAGAATACATGGCTAAGAATACAATTCCTTAAGAGCAAGTACACATGCTCCTAGTAATTTTAAAGAATACTTTTGGTTGAAAATAGTATACGAATAGAACTTTAAATAACTAAATTAGTATTGATATTATGTGAAAGTACTTCAACTCCTTTAAAGTTTGAAAATAAATCTCAAGAATTACTTGGTACAAATTGTTGCCTAAAGGTAATGTTTGGATAAATCTTAAGTCTAGAAAATTATTAAGTTAACCAACACTAGTAGCATACACCCGAACCATAAACCACACTAAAACTCTATGCTAACTTTAGAAAGAAAACACCTAAACCTAACACCCTACGGGAAGTGTCTGGTGCGACGAACTCCTAGGATGAAAGTAGTGGGGGGTGCACACCCACTTCTAGAAGTTTAGGGGCTAGACAAGCCTTGTCATCTAACCGTATATAATCTTCTACGCAGGTGATGGATTGTGTTGAACTTGAGGGGAAGTGGTGGTAAGACGTTACCATCATGAAATCTTGAGCTAGGCATATTTCATTACTAGCCACAATGAACAATTCAAAACTTATATTAAGATCCAGTACTAAATTCATACATGTAAAGAGTTTACCGAGTTAAACCCTTGGTGGAAAATACTTACCTATGGAGTGAAAACACATGAGTAATAATAAACTAAATACTATTGAGCCTTAAATACTTGGAGTATTGAGTGTCTAGTGAAAAAAATTGAGGGTTACTTAAAGATTTGGAAATCCTCATGTTTATTTAGAAGTTTAACATTATACATAGATAAAATTTAGAAGTCACACTAAGAGTGATATTTACAAAAGCCACCATTGTCTAAGGGAGTACTAAGATTTAATAATCAGAAGAATATTTACATAGAACAAACCTTAAGAAAAATAATTATCAAGAGTGAGTGAGTTTTCGTTAGACTAATTCATTTGACTCAAAAATTTAAATATAGAGTCCCTACCTTAAAAAAATAAATTTTAAGATAAAGAAATCAGATTTTTGGGAGCTACATTATAATTAATAAGAACTTCCTAAAACTCTACCTTGTGTGAAATTATGTAAATATATAATAAGTAAATTTTATGAAGTAAATACCTAATGGTTCGTCTAGAATACTATAGTTAATTATAAAAACAATTGAACTTGAAAAGTCACAGAAAATATTTATTTTATAGAGTTTTAACATATGGTTGGCTAATAAACCCTTGAAGATAATTTTGAAAGATTATCTAGGATTATTAAATGATCTGAAATATTATTTTAAACTACTCAAGTGTGTTACACCTGAGTTGTAGCTTGTTAATATAATTGATATGATAAAATGAACATATAATGGACATATAATGAATGGATAATAATCATAAGATAAAGTTTTATAATAGTTAAGAAAATACAAATGCAAAACAATCAAGAGATACAGATATATATATCGATCGCAGATAAAATCAACAGTGCGATAAAGTTTACAACAAACCTGGTTAATAAGGTGTTGAATTCTTTGAATGTGCCGTTGTAGCGGTACGAGGGTGTACCTTAGCTCTTTTAAGGGGGATATACTGGCATACTCTTCCTTCGTCACCTCATCCAGATTATGCCATGTTGCCTTATTAGCAGAATGAGAGATGTTTGTATGTGCTTGGTTTTTTTCATTATGACACAGTGTGTGACTGTTGATTTTCATCATGCTATGTCTTGGTATATCTTGGTTCGTTTCGATTTTGAGTAATCTCGAGTGGAATGTTGTTATGGGAATGGGTGGAAATAAAGGGTTGAATTGGTATAGAATTTCATTGGAATTATTATTGTCTCAGCACACCCGAAGCGGTGTGAGTGCCTATTAGTTGATTTTTTTAAACTTCGAGGCGAAGTTTCTTTTAAGGGGGATATACTGAAATACCCCTAAATTAATTTAAATTAATTTAGGGGATTTCTTTTACTAAATCTTAAATAATAATATTAAATATAAAATTATTATATGGAATTATTAATATTAATATTATATGGAATTATGAAAATTTATTTAGGGGATTCCTCCTATTTAACCATAAAGAATACAATAAAATATTTAATTATTATATATTATTACATAGTATTATGAATTTAATAACAAGATTTATAAGTCGATAAATCTTGGGAAAATTTCTAAACACTCCGAGTATATTATAAAGATTTTAGAAAGAGTCGGAACATCGTTTTGAAACATAAAAGTCAAAATAAATTTATAGAAACCTTAAAGCTTATTAAGCCTTGCTAGGGTTGACTTTTTGAGAATGGTCAAACCAGCCCATGAAACCTATACCAATAAATAGGTTATGGAAAACCATGAAGATCGATAAAAAGAACGTCAAAAACGGATCATCCTAGCCAAAGTTATGCTAGATTGAAGTTTAGAGTCAAAATTTTGAAATATGCCACGTGTCACACTGTCACGGGTCGCCCAACACTTAGCCGTTTTATCTCCTATATTTCCGGTAACAGAAACCAGTTTTTGCCCTAACTTGTGACCTCCATAACTTTCTCCTCTTTTGGAATTTTTGAGTGCCGTCTTTTGCTTTCTCTTCTCCTTAATCTCCTCTTTCCAAAAATAACTCATACATCTTCTAACTCATCCTACATCGACGGGAATATTGATCCAAAGTTTCCACCTTGCGAATTCGTAACCCAGAATTCTGGTTTTCTCTGAAATCAGGTAAACTTCGTCTTGCCATAAATTCTTCGTTTCTCAGCCAAATTTCGTGTTCTTTAGTTCGTTTTGAAGAGCTCTAATCCCTCTACAACTTTCATGTTGATGACCAAGCCTGATTCGTAATAGTTTGGAAGCGCTAGTCGTCTAAAGTTCCCTACTCGATCACGGTGGAATTCCTGCCCAGAATTTTCCGGAAACGAAGTGGTAAACTCAGATCTTTCGGGATCCATAACTTTCTCCCTAGTTATTTGTTTTCAATGATTCTTCCACCAATGTTTAGAGTTACATGTCTACTATAAAATGACGCAGGTTTCGTGGATTGAATCCTTCTTAGTTAGTGCGAGTTGGTCCGTGAAGTTGCCTACCTGAACAGCGCATAAAATACCAATTTTTCCAGAAAACGAATTCGATTTGCCTCGTTGGCGCATCTCTGGTACGATTCCGACCAAATTGAACCAATAATTCTATTTGTTTTTGTGTTCTTGTTCATTCCCCTCTATCAATTTAACATATAACGCAGTAGATTGAGTGAATTTGACAAATTCGAACTCGGCAACCCTTACGAACCCTAACCTCGAAATCGAATTCGAAAATCATTGAATACTGCATTATAATTGGGGAAATAGGTGTCATTAGAACCGTAATTTAATTTCGAAACCATATAAACAAGAATCACTCGATTTGGTTCTGTAGATTGTGAGATAATGTCGATTTAGTACTCGACCAGGTAGAGGAGTTCGCTGATGAACTAGGCGTTCAGGGGCCGTCCGATCTGGACTTAATGAAACGGACGGCCGAGATTAGATCGTGTTATTAAAGAATTGTTATAAGTTTATAAAATTTCAGAATTTAGCTCTAACTTGTTGATTTTAGTTAATGGTCTTCCCGAAGGTATTTTGACTTGAAATTTTAACCATAGATTCCTTATTTAATCTAGTTTATTTTGATGTAAATTAATATGGTTTTGGAGTTTTTAAACGTAAGTTATGATTTTTTCAAGTTACGGGTTTTCTGGAATTATTTGGCTAAATTAAAAAGATATTTTTATGAAATAAAAATTTTATAATATGTCCAAAATGTTATAGATACTGTATATTAAGTTTGGGAATTTTTGGGCAATGGTAAATGGTTTTAAAAATTGTGTTTATGAGTTTTTCATAAGAATAACTTATAATATATGGTTTTTAATGTAACCAAAAATTAAAGTATGGTTTGTTAATAAACTTTTTAAGCTGGGAAAAATATGGAACACTAAATTAACATTTTATAACAGTAAGTTTATAAATGTTTTGGTATTGGCTTTTAAGAGAAGTGAAATTATTTACATATATGTATATATACTTATTTAAGTAGAAACTTATGTTAAGTCAAGGAATCTAATTATTTTACGTTTTACTTATTATATTATGGGAGTTAATATTTTTAATTAAAACTAAGGAAAATATGAATATATATATATATATATTTACATATATATAAAAGAGAGTAAAGTAGTAACTTAGGGTAAAACAGGGAGCTAATAAATTAACACTTATAATAACTAAATATTATAAGAGCTAGAATCCTAAGATATAGTAAAAGAAATACTTTATGAAACATACTTGGAATACAGTTAAAGGTTGTAGTAATAAGATAGTTTAAATATAATGGGTTACATAGGGGATGTCTTAATTAAATTCTAATACAGGTATACGTATATGTGTATTAAATAAATAAAGGGAAACTGTAACACCCCTAAAACCGGCCTAAGAGTTAAGGGTATTACACGCCGCGTATTACTACCAATAACGCAAGGCTCTAAAACATTCAAAAGCAATAAAGGCCCAAAACAGAGTTTACATAAACATTGTAACCCAAAGTCTTCAAATACAGCGGAAGTAATACGAAATCCCAAATACATACCCAAGTCAGAAACAGAAGTTAAACCAGTGTAAGGCCCGAAGGCTACAACATCATAAATAACAATCTGAACGAACAACAAAAGCTAAACATTGTAGCTCCAGAACACAAGATGATCCTCGTTGATCAATCTGCAAAAATGTTAAAAGTAGGGGAATGAGCACACAACTATGCCCAGTAAGCAGCGACCGTCATCAGTAAGGTCGCTCAAAACAATTGAAATCAGACGAAGAGAAGATAAACATAATATACACAATTCTCAAATAGTCAGAAGCCTTCAGAAACAGAAGCAGAGTGGGACACAAGGGTTCCCAATTCAGAAACGAGCAGAGCTCTTAAACAGAAAAAGGGACAAGACACAATGCACACCTTCAGAAGGGTCGAAGACCCATAGACCATACCAGGTCTCTCGGCAACGCAGAAATGACTCGAAAGAGCCAAATGGTTCGTCAACCCCACAGAACAGAAAGGGAATGACCCACACTCAGAACGACGTCTACATGGTATACCGCGGAATAGCTCGACCCAGCCATTCACGGCTCAGAAACAATGTGTAATGTCCCAAAACAGAAGGGTTGCTTAACAGAAGCAAGATTGCATTTAAATATGCCAAAACACTCATAAATCAGTAGTACAGATCATACAAAAACCAACGCCGCAGACGGCACTCAAATCGGAGTTCAAACGAAGAAGTTATGTTGAAAACAGAGGGGTGTCCGAACTTGTGTCCGGACATCAATGTTCGGACACAGGTCGAACCAAAATCAGATAGAGGATTTCAGAATGTCCGAACATCCATGTTCGGACTGATGTTCGGACGGGTTACGGGAAATAGTTACGCGGAGGGTCCGACCTTGTGTCCGGACATCAATGTTCGGACACAGGTCGAACTAAAATCAGAGGAGAAGCCAAGGGAGTGTCCGAACATCAACGCTCGGACCGATGTTCGGACATACCCCGAACTTTAAAAAAACAGAAGAGCAAAACGCACTGTCCGAACTTCAAAGCTCGGACGAAAGTTCGGACAGTGCGAAAACTGCAAATTTCAGAAGACGAACAGGGCAGAAAACAACGCCATTCGATACCACGAATTGCCAATTCAGAACACACACCAAAACAGACATTAAATACAGAAGACCATGGGGTTTTAACCATTCCCAAAACGCAATCAAACAGGCAAAACAATCAGAACTCGCACCCAAATCGGACAGTAAACATTGCAATCCCCATGGCTGAACTTCCAAACCGAATCAAGCAACCACCTACCTCAATTAGCAGAAGAAAATCAACGGTCTGAATCAACAAGCGCAGTCCGAACAACCCAGCAGCCAGGCACGAATAAAGATCACTGAATTCCCACAACAACGATCCAAAATCAGAACAAGGAAGAACCCTAGAACTTGGAAATTCAAAACTGCAACACTCTGCATCACAAACCTGGAATCAAGACTAGACGTAGTACCGCAGTAGAATCCCAATCCGAACGCGGCCGACGACAACTGATTCGAACACAATCAGAATCCTCAATCAGAAAACTGAACAACACGAAGAAAACAACGAAGTCCCAATTCTGCAATCAAACCTGAAGTCGAAGGGAGAACCACACCACAACGAAGATCGCCAATCTGATTGCAGCGGTAGAGCCAAAATTCTCAACGCAGGAAAAGATGGAGAGAGAGGGAAAAAGAGAGAAAACTGTCGCTCTGCACCACGATGGAGAACGCTCCTCACGAATGAACTGAATGAACTGACGTGAATAACAATGATCAGGAAAAGAAAAGAAATAAGGAATTCCTTTCCTTATAAATCAATAATTAATTACCTTAATTAATTAATCGAAAGACTTCCTTGTCCTTGGCAATTAAAACAATGTCGCTGACGTCCCAACTGATAGCAAAGAAATGTAATCCATCTTAGATCATTACATAAACCGGATATAATATAATGTTGCAACTATACGGGTTATAACATCACCTCCCCCTTAAAAGAATTTCGTCCTCGAAATTGACTCACCTCACTGATCAAAAAGGGAGGGAAACTTGGCACGCAGCTCATCCTCGAGCTCCCAAGTCGCTTCACGTTCTGACTGATCTGACCATTGAACCTTAACCATAGGCATGGTCTTACTACGGAGCTGACGAACGTCTCTGGCTAGAATGCGAGTAGGCACCGCCTCGAAACTGCAGTCCTCCCTCAGCTGAAGCTGGCTGTAGTCGATCACATGGGACGGATCATGCAGGTACTTCCTCAGCATCGAAACATGAAAAACACTGTGGACAGCAGACAAGGATGGAGGCAAAGCTAGACGATAAGCCACAGGGCCAATCCTCTCTAGAATCTCAAACGGTCCAACGAACCTTGGGCTAAGCTTCTCACGCTTCCCAAACCGGACTACGCCTCTGACCGGCGACACCCGCAGATATACGTGATCTCCAATCTCGAACTCGAGCGGCCTACGCCTCTGGTCTGCATAACATTTCTGCCTACTCTGAGCAACAAGCAAATGCTCCCGAATCATGCTGATCTTCTCTACTGCACCCTGCACCAGCTCGGGGCCAACCAAAACCCTCTCCTTCAGGTCATCCCAACATATGGGGGACCTGCACCTCCTACCGTACAACGCTTCAAACAGAGTCATACCAATGCTCGCCTGAAAGTTGTTGTTGTAGGCGAACTCAATCAGAGTCACATGCTGCTCCCAGCTACCTCCAAAATCCAGGACACATGCGCGAAGCATGTCCTCTAGAACCTGATTAGTCCTCTCTGTCTGGCCATCCGACTGAGGATGGTAGGCTGAACTGAACGCTAAATTCGTACCCAGGGCCTTATGCAAACTACGCCAAAATCTCGAAACAAAACGTGGGTCACGATCAGACACAATAGTAGTAGGCACACCATGAAGCCTCACTATCTCATCGAGATACAGACGAGCTAAACGCTCCAAACTGAAGGTCTTCTTCACCGGCAGAAAATGGGCAGACTTCGTCAGACGATCAACTATCACCCATACGGCATCACAACCCGAAGGAGTCCTGGGCAAACCCATGACAAAATCCATCCCCACACTCTCCCACTTCCACTCAGGAATGGGAAGGGGCTGAAGCAAACCCGCCGGCCTCTGGTGCTCAGCCTTAACCTGCTGACAGGTCTGGCACTTCGAAACAAACTCGGAGATGTCATGCTTCATCCCAGACCACCAGAACGACTCTCTGAGGTCTCGATACATCTTCACCCCTCCTGGGTGAACTGAGTATGGCGCTCCATGAGCCTCCTGAAGGATCTCCCTACGCAGAACTACATCGTCTGGCACACACACTCGGCCTCTGAAACGCAGACAGCCGTCACTGGAGACACTGAATTCTGCTCTGAAGATAGCCCCTCTCTGATCCGACACAAAGCTGAATCTGCCTCCTGACCAACTCTGATTCTGTCAACCAATGAAGATTGAACCTGAAGTGCTGCTATCACACTGGCACTGACTGGTCTGACTACCCAAACGCCCATACGCTGAAGCTCTAAGGCGGACCTCTGAACTCCTGTCAAAGCACAAGCTACACCCGGAGCACCTCTCCGGCTCAAAGCATCTGCAACAACATTCGCTCTACCCGGGTGGTAGAGGATCTCTAAATCGTAGTCGTGAAGTAGCTCCAACCACCTCCGCTGTCTCAAGTTCAGCTCCTTCTGAGTGAACAAATACTTGAGACTCTTGTGGTCCGTGTAAACCTTACACGACGCCCCATATAGATAATGCCTCCAAATCTTCAGCGCGAAAACCACAGCTGCCAACTCCAGATCGTGGGTAGGGTAGTTCTTCTCATAAGGCTTAAGCTGTCGGGAGCCATAAGCCACTACCTTACCCTGCTGCATCAAAACACATCCTAGTCCCTTATGGGACGCATCACAAAAGACCTCGAAGCCCTCGGTCCCAGAAGGCAAAGTCAGAATCGGTGCGGTCGTCAGCCTCTTCTTAATCTCTAGGAAGCTCTGCTCGCAAGCCTCGCTCCACTCATACTTGATCTCCTTCCTCAACAGACGGGTCAGCGGGGATACAATCTTGGAGAAACCCTCTACAAACTTCCTGTAGTACCCAGCTAACCCAAGGAAGCTACGGATCTCAGCAACATTCGTGGGCCTCGCCCACTCCATAACTGCTCTAATCTTCTCAGGGTCTACTGAGATACCGTCCTTCGAGACCACATGTCCCAAGAACACTACACGATCGAGCCAGAAGTCACACTTCTTCAGCTTAGCGTACAGCTCACGATCCTTCAGCGTCTGCAAAACGATCCTCAGATGCTCCTCATGCTCCTCTGCACTCTTGGAGTACACCAAGATATCATCTATGAAGACAACCACAAACTGATCCAGATAGGGTTTGAAAACCCGGTTCATCATATCCATGAAGACTGAGGGAGCATTAGTCAAACCAAACGGCATAATTAAGAACTCGTAATGACCATAACGAGTCCTAAAGGCGGACTTAGGCACATCCTCGGCCTTAATCCTCAACTGATGGTAGCCTGAACGAAGATCTATCTTCGAGAACACTGTGGCGCCCGCCAACTGGTCGAACAAATCATCGATGCGCGGAAGGGGATAGCGGTTCTTGATGGTCACCTTGTTCAGCTCTCTATAGTCGATGCACAATCTGAAGGTCCCATCCTTCTTCTTCACAAACAGCACTGGCGCTCCCCAAGGCGAAACGCTAGGGCTAATGAAGCCCTTATCTAGCAACTCCTGAAGCTGGACCTTCAGCTCCTTCAACTCCGCCGGACTCATACGGTAAGGGGCCCTAGAGATGGGCTGAGTCTCTGGCGCTAAATCAATCGTGAACTCCACCTCACGCACTGGTGGAAGTCCGGGCACGTCATCCTGGAAGACTTCAGGAAACTCCCTGATGATCGGGATGTCCTCCAAACTCGATCCCTCGCGTACCTCCGGTAGGTAGCACAAAAAGCCCTGGCAGCCCTTCCTCAAAAAGCTGGCTGCCTGCATCGCTGACACAACCACAGGCGCACACGGGACTGCATTCCCAGCGTAGACAAAACGGCTCCCGCCTGGCAGAATCAAAACACTACTTTCCTCGCTGCACAGTCTATATGGGCATGCTATGCTATGCTCTGCTCTGCTAGCCAATCCATGCCCAAAATCACATCAAAACAGGTCATCCGCATCGGGATGAGGTCAGCACTAAATGTCTTGTCCCTAACTGCTATGGGACAAGCCTTACACACAGAATTCAGCACACAAGGGGCAACCCCACCTAATGGACTACTCACACACAAGTCTACCTCACTAGGCACAGCAGTCAGTCCAAGGTCACCCAATAAATCACAGCAGATAAAGGAGTGCGTAGCTCCGGAGTTAAACAGACAAAACACATCCTGAGAATGGATCTGGAGAATACCTGAGACGACGCGATCACCAGCACGATCACGCTCCCCTGCCATAGCATACACTCGGGCCTGAGTCTGAGGCTTCTTCTGGTCGGACCTCGCCCCTGAATCTGAACCGGTGCCTCTATCTCCTGAGCCTCTACCGGATGCCTGAGGGCACTGAGCAATCCAGTGCTCCATCGACCCGCACTTAAAGCAGGCACCAGTCTTCTTGTAGCACTCCCTACCAGGATGGGAGTGACCACAAGACCCGCACTTCGCCCCAGCTGACGAAGATGAAGAAGCTCCCCGACGATCTACATAAGACTGCTTCTTCTGAGGAGGGGCAGCCTCCATTCTCTGAGGTTCTTCAGCACGCCTCTTTCCTTTGTGGTCCTTGCCAGCCTGTCTGCCCCTGATGTCGGCCTCTACTAGCAGAGCGACATTTGCCACATCTCTGAAGGTCCGGTGATGAAGAGGTGTCACAGCGGACCTGATGTCTGGTCAGAGCCCACTCTCAAACTTACGGCCTTCCTATGCTCATCTGGCTCCGGAGCATACTTCGAGAGCGTCACGAACTTCCTCACGTACTCCTCGACTGACATGTCTCTCCCTTGACGTAGCCGGTTGTACTCATTGATCTTTTGGTCCTTGTAGACATCCGGATAGAACTGCTTGTTGAACTCCAAGCAGATCTGATCCCAGGTCCAAGGTTGGGGATGCCTACCCATCACCATACGCCACCACTCCTTCGCCTCCCCCTTAAAGAGGAACGTGGCGAAGTCTACCTTCTGATCGTCCTCTGAGCCCATCACTCTGAGCAGGTCCTCCACCTCAGTAATCCAGTGGCTCGCCTCCTGAGGGTCACCACAGCCGTCGAAGGAAGGCGGCTTTAGCTTCATGAACTCCTGGAGCGCTCTGACTCGGCCTCCCACAGCATTCGCCCCTGCTGGGCCTGCGCCACCAGCTCCTCTACCAGCTCCCCCAGCAGCTGCAGCCATAGTCTGCATGAGCTGCGTCACAAACTGCTGTACTGCTTCTGCAGCCTCTCCCTGAGGGGTCACTGGTGTTCTACGAGGAGGCATTCTGAGGTTCACAAATCCAAAACTTGTCAGAACTGACTCAGACTTCAAGCAACTGTCACAACTGAATCTCACACAAGCAACACAGTCACAGACCCTAAAGAAAGCCAAACCTGGCTCTGATACCACTAAATGTAACACCCCTAAAACCGGCCTAAGAGTTAAGGGTATTACACGCCGGTATTACTACCAATAACGCAAGGCTCTAAAACATTCAAAAGCAATAAAGGCCCAAAACAGAGTTTACATAAACATTGTAACCCAAAGTCTTCAAATACAGCGGAAGTAATACAAAATCCCAAATACATACCCAAGTCAGAAACAGAAGTTAAACCAGTGTAAGGCCCAAAGGCTACAACATCATAAATAACAATCTGAACGAACAACAAAAGCTAAACACTGTAGCTCCAGAACACAAGATGATCCTCGTTGATCAATCTACAAAAATGTTAAAAGTAGGGGAATGAGCACACAACTATGCCCAGTAAGCAGCGACCGTCATCAGTAAGGTCGCTCAAAACAATTGAAATCAGACGAAGAGAAGATAAACATAATATACACAATTCTCAAATAGTCAGAAGCCTTCAGAAACAGAAGCAGAGTGGGACACAAGGGTTCCCAATTCAGAAACAAACAGAGCTCTTAAACAGAAAAAGGGACAAGACACAATGCACACACTCAGAAGGGTCGAAGACCCATAGACCATACCAGGTCTCTCGGCAACACAGAAATGACTCGAAAGAGCCAAAGGGTTTGTCAACCCCACAGAACAGAAAGGGAATGACCCACACTCAGAACGACGTCTACATGGTATACCGCGGAATAGCTCGACCCAGCCATTCACGGCTCAGAAACAATATGTAATGTCCCAAAACGGAAGGGTTGCTTAACAGAAGCAAGATTGCATTTAAATATGCCAAAACACTCATAAATCAGTAGTACAGATCATACAAAAACCAACGCCGCAGACAGCACTCAAATCGGAGTTCAAACGAAGAAGTTATGTTGAAAACAGAGGGGTGTCCGAACTTGTGTCCGGACATCAATGTTCGGACACAGGTCGAACCAAAATCAGATAGAGGATTTCAGAATGTCCGAACATCCATGTTCGGACTGATGTTCGGACGGTTAGGAAATAGTTACGCGGAAGGTCCGACCTTGTGTCCGGACATCAATGTTCGGACACAGGTCGAACTAAAATCAGAGGAGAAGCCAAGGGAGTGTCCGAACATCAACGCTCGGACGATGTTCGGACATACCCCGAACTTTAAAAAAACAGAAGAGCAAAACGCACTGTCCGAACTTCAAAGCTCGGACGGAAGTTCGGACATGCGAAAACTGCAAATTTCAGAAGACGAACAGGGCAGAAAACAACGCCATTCGATACCACGAATTGCCAATTAGAACACACACCAAAACAGACATTAAATACAGAAGACCATGGGGTTTTAACCATTCCCAAAACGCAATCAAACAGGCAAAACAATCAGAACTCGCACCCAAATCGGACAGTAAACATTGCAATCCCCATGGCTGAACTTCCAAACCGAATCAAGCAACCACCTACCTCAATTAGCAGAAGAAAATCAACGGTCTGAATCAACAAGCGCAGTCCGAACAACCCAGCAGCCAGGCACGAATAAAGATCACTGAATTCCCACAACAACGATCCAAAATCAGAACAAGGAAGAACCCTAGAACTTGGAAATTCAAAACTGCAACACTCTGCATCACAAACCTGGAATCAAGACTAGACGTAGTACCGCAGTAGAATCCCAATCCGAACGCGGCCGACGACAACTGATTCGAACACAATCAGAATCCTCAATCAGAAAACTGAACAACACGAAGAAAACAACGAAGTCCCAATTCTGCAATCAAACCTGAAGTCGAAGGGAGAACCACACCACAACGAAGATCGCCAATCTGATTGCAGCGGTAGAGCCAAAATTCTCAACGCAGGAAAAGATGGAGAGAGAGGGAAAAAGAGAGAAAACTGTCGCTCTGCACCACGATGGAGAACGCTCCTCACGAATGAACTGAATGAACTGACGTGAATAACAATGATCAGGAAAAGAAAAGAAATAAGGAATTCCTTTCCTTATAAATCAATAATTAATTACCTTAATTAATTAATCGAAAGACTTCCTTGTCCTTGGCAATTAAAACAATGTCGCTGACGTCCCAACTGATAGCAAAGAAATGTAATCCATCTTAGATCATTACATAAACCGGATATAATATAATGTTGCAACTATACGGGTTATAACAGAAACACTTTATTTTATAAACCGTATATCGGTTGTAGTTATGCCTAAAAGTTATTAAACATAATTAAATACAATAAAACTACATAAATAATGTTTTGAATAAATGCTAGTATATATAAATATATACACATTAAACATAATAAAATTAAATACCTTATAGGAAATATAATACGAAGGAATTAATAAGTTAAACTAAACCTCTACATAATACTAATAGAAGAATATTATATGAGGTGGTATTAAATTATAGTTATGTATTAGGCTTAAAGGGTTACCTTTGAATTTCCAAGGTTTATATATAAACCATATTAAAATACATGTATAGTATTATTTGTCAATGATCAGAATGTAAATCTAAAATTGGGATTTAGTAATTAATAAGTTAAAACTTAGGAAAAATTGTGATTAGATTACATAAAATGTTGCACAAATAGATCTTATTCTATAATTAATGATAAACAAATGTAATACGTTTACATCTAAATATTCTTGATATATAAACCATAATAAAATAAGTAAAATACTTTTACATCTAAATGTGAGGTGGATTAGTAAGTCTAGATTTAATCATTTCTTAACATTTATGGTATTGAAATATAACTTAATGTTTTAAGATAGAATCATTAAAAGGATTATGATATAATCTATATTAAACGATGATTTGGAAATTTATCTAAATAATTATCCTTAAGGTTCTTAGAATTAGATAAGCCATATAAAATACATTTGTTACCAATATTCAGGATGTGAGTTTACAATTAAGTGAGGTATTTAGTAGTGAGAATTTATAGGAAGATTTATAAATAAGAATTTGATACTTAAAACCTTTGAACCTTTTATTAGATAAAACTAAGTTACATCTGATATTATATTGATATACTTTACGGTAATGGGAAAAAATGATAGGTTATTTGAATATTAAATATGAGAATTTTCATAATAGATTATCTTATTAAATAATTAACAATTTCACTTATGAACCAGAATTTAATTCTCTGATAAATTCTACTCTATGTAGATATATTGTCCATCCTAAATACAATAAAGGAAATTAATTTACTAAGTTATTCCTTTGAAACCTTAGGATTTGGAAAACAATTTAAAACATATTTAAGGCTTAAGTTTAATGAAGTTTAGTACAAAGGATTATACATAGTCTATATATCACACAAGCTGAGTTAGTCACACAACCATTTCCTTTTAGAAATTCCTCTTAAACTCAGTTAGCGTTTTTCGAAAACGTCTCATAAGTCAATCAGCAAAAGTATCGGAGTACGAGAATTCGTACCTGGTTAACGCTGTTGCAGTTCTAGTAAACTCGTGCAAACATTCAACAATTCTCTGAGGAACATTGAAGATAACTTACTATCAATAACCCGTACCCTAGGTAAAACTTAAATAAATTCCTCTCTTTTATTTCCAAATCTCAATTATCTTATAAGCCCTCGCTTAAATGTTATTTTAAATCTTTGAGTTATCTGAGAACGTTGTATAGCCCAAGGTGGTAAGATCAAGGAATGTATTCTATTAACATTTGCTAATTGTCAACTCCTATCCACTTTATTCATACTTAACCGCAATCCTCACATTCAAGACTTTTGAGACCTTTATATCATAAATGTGTTTATATTATATAATTAAATCTAAGAATTTCAATAATAATCTTAAGCTTAATACCTTTATTCTTAATTTAGAATAAACATTGTATTATGACCTACGATGGACTCATCTCAGAATACTATACTACTATCTCACAATGTAAAGATTATGTATTCAAACAATATCTACTAGATAACCCATTATGATTAAATCTTTCCCTTAACTTAATTAAGATCTACATCTTGTATATTGAAATCGTAGTGTTGTAGACGCGTTTTATTATAACTTAATTGAACTACTAAACTCAATTATCTCATCTTTAGTTCAGAATGACTTTTAATTACAACCATCTAATAAACTTGTCATAAGATGTTAAATTGCTTCTCATCCTGAATAACTATACTATAGTTAACTTAGATTTAACGAATTAATCTTACATTTAGTATTCACAAGGTATATTATATGTTTTATTATTACTTATACAATAAGGTGTTTAGTATAACCTTTTATGTATCCTTACTTACATTTAATTTCCTAAATGTTTTATTTTTACACACATTCTCTCTATCTAACTGAGCCTTGAATGTGAAACTCACTTGGGTATTGGTTCCTTCTATTTGGTTGTTCCATTGGACATTGACTGCTTAGGGTTTACGCTTCTGCACTCTGTAGGACTGAGTGTTTTGGTATTGCTCTGGGTAGTTAGTGATCTGGTGGGAATTTGGAAAAAGGTCAATTTTGGTAAATTCTTCTTTTGACTCTGGATATCGTTTCATCCATGAGCTGGTTCTTGAGGTTTCGACGTGCGCGCGTCTTCAATGGTAACAGTGAGGGGCTGTATATCCCCTGTCCCAAAAGGGACGTGGTAGACAGTGAGGGGCTGTATATCCCCTGTCCCAAAAGGGACGTAGTAGACAGTGAGGGGCTGTATATCCCCTGTCCCAAAAGGGACGTGGTAGATAGTAAGGGGTTGTATATCCCCTGTCCCAAAAGGGACGTAGTAAACAGTGAGGGGTTGTATATCCCCTGTCCTAAAAGGACGTACTTGGCGGTGGGGGCCATCTCTCCCAGTTGAATTATTCCACTCTTGAGTCATTGGTTCTTGGATCTATCTTATCATTCCTAGTCCTTTGTGACTATCTGAGTCTTTCTACTCCTAACGGGAATTGGGTTTAACTAAGGCATTGGATGTTCACTAACACATGGTGTGGTTTTGTTTCACTAACTTTACCTTCCTATTATTTATCTTTATCCTTAACTTGTTATCTTTGGCTTGGTGATTTTAAAGTGCCTTGTTTCCCTGTTTTACTTTCAAGAGTTTAATTTCAAGTTACTGTTTATTTTGAAGAGTTATGTTTTAAAGATTGCTTTGGAGAATTGTACCAGTTCCATTCCAGGGAACTGACTCACCCCTCCCGGGGTGGGCTGCTTGGTTTCATCTTGCAGGTATAAATAGTTTATACAGGTGGCCACGAAGAGCATGAGTGATTGGGATGGGAATTAGGAATTGTGGAGAGTTATTCTACTTTACTAGTAGTTATGTTATGTTGTTTTTCTCAAGTTCAGACCGTAGCTTTTGTAATTTTATAAGTTGTAATTGGTGAGGTTTGGTGCCGGGTGTTTGGAACCCGATGGTCTGTAAACGCCAGTAGAGATTTTATATTCCGTTGTATTTATTATAAATAGGGGTGTTACATTTCTGCTTTGTTTGCTAGATTATGCGCATGGTCTATGGATTCCGAACTCACTATTAGTTTTCGGGTTCGAGAAGTTGTGTTATGCTGGAATTCAAAATTCAGACCTAGTGATAAGTGTGAAATATATCAATTTTAAGGGCTTCAATTCTATCTATTTTCATAGCAATTCATGTCATATTTCTCACTTATCATATGATTTTCCTTATATTTATGTTTTGATGTGAACTGATACATTTTATGTGTCTAATGCAGGGAAATGTCTAGGAAATGCATAGATTTTCTCATGAGGATTTCAACGCAACAAACGGGGAACAAAACAAAGTCCGAACGAATAATCTAGACACCGTTAAAGTTGTATCCGAACATACGTCCGGATATGTGGGTTACATATTTTTGTCTCCGGATCCGGAATATATTAAACTCTCGCCCGGACCACCACATGAAAAGATCTCACGCCGCTGCATTGGTAAAAGGAAAATAATGGATTTAATATTGGGCCGTACAATAATGTTATGGGTTTACTTTACAACAACATTGTTCAGAGCATATATGGAGACAATCAAATATACATGCAGGGGAGTATATACTCACGATGGAACATACAACAATGATGTGTAAAAGATAAAAAAAAATATTTTATCAAATTGAACACCACTGTTGCTATATAACGAGGATAGGTCTTCCAATTTGGGGGCATTCACGTCAGCCGGTGTACGCCTCACAGAGAGGGGCTTGTGCCTCCAACTTATTATCCATCTGGCCATTACCACCACCACTATACTGTAGCACATATCACATTAGTTACATACAAAGGATTGACGTGAGGACGAAGTCGGAGCGGGGAGTCGGAGTCAAACTTGTTAACTGGAGTTTTCTCTACCCTATCTTTTATATCGTTTAATGTCATTCTTTGTTATATTTGTTATTTTTAGAGCTATGTTTGAGTAGTTAGAATAGCTCCCCGGATTGGGGTAGCAAACTGGATCTTTATATATTTTTTTTATAATCTTTTCTCTAATTATAAATGTTGTAGTTTAATTCCTGTTCTTCATGCGCTTTAATTCTCTGATCAATTATTAAAACAATATTTATAGTTTTCTAATCAAAATGCGGCGCTGAGGTTAGTTAACAAGACATAGAAAGTTAAACCGGATTAACGACTAGAAACATGGTTTGCCTATAGGTTAATCTGTCTCCAATAGGAATCGGTAATAAAGTTATTGGTTAGAATTGACTTGGGCATGGTTTGTGGCTTGTTATTACTACCAGTTAGGATTCGTTGTACAGGGACCGGTCAACGAATTAATTAAGATTCCTGAGTTTATGGTAGAATTAGGAAACAGTTTATTAATAGATTAATAAAGTGAAGGTTTGCAAAACAATCTGGGGAGCTTCTTAAAATTTAAAAGTTTCAATCTTTATTTCTTTATTTAGTTTATTTTACCGTTTTACTATTTCATTATTTAATGTTAGTTTGTTGAGTCATTCTTTTAGTTAAATTAGTTGAAACCTGAAAAGTGACTATTTCCTGTTTTATTTAGGTTAGTTTTCTCAATTTGGTTAATTTAATTTGTCAGTTAATTGAAAGAGGTACATTGCCTAGGTAGAAATAGTAACATATTTCTGCTGCACCTAGTTCCATTCCGAACCTTGGTTTGACTTAAGCCCAATAGTTTGAATTTGACTTCGGGAGAAGCTACGGGCATCGGTTTGTTTTTCTTTGATTCATCGTCTGGTTCTATCACAAGTGAGACTGGTTGCTCATGAAAACCTGTAACACCCCAACCGTTAATCCTTTCATTATCCTCTAATCATTCCCATAATTGCCTTGCTCGCAGCGGAATACTTACCTACTCCCGGCGGGTGATACAACGCCGTTAACCATCCAAGGTTAACAAGGCTACTACTACTTACCGTATCGGTCTGATGATTAGAATAAAATGCATACATACTACTTACTTTACAATACCAATTACTTACTTACATTCGATTACCGAGTATCCAAGTTATACGAATTACATTCCAAGACTACTTCCCAAAAATGAAGAGTTTATACATCCTCTCCTTACTATCCAATTAAGAATTCAATATCCAAAAAGGTGTACCACATGGTACACCGGCTACTCAAAATGGCCTTAGCCGTGTACAACTCGGTACACCATCCAATGCTACTAACTACATCAAAAAGAATCACATCCCGTCCTTACCCTACCGTCACGCCTCGCGGGTACCTGTGGAGTAAAAACATTCCCCTTAGGGGGTCAGCTTACGCTGCATATGATAACCGCATACCCCGTGTGCTAGCGAGGGTACGCCAACTATTTGGTCGAGTACATGTGGTTCGTTTCATTCATACATACATACATGCTTTATACAATACAATTCAATACATTCATTTCACAAGCATACATACATACAATACATACAAGGAAGACAATTCAAGTCAACCGTTCATACTTACCCATACTCACCGCATTACGGAGATACAATTCTCCAATACATACAAAGGTCTTGTTAGCCTCATTACACACCGGGTTAATCGGGTGTTCAATACTCTTTTACTCCGGGTCAATGACTTACAATATTCAAGACCAATACAAATACAATACTTACTTCTTACATACTTTACAACTAGTTAAGTCGGTATGACCTCCGGGCAGGGATTACTACATCCCACCACCGGGCTTTAGGGTGGCCCACTAATCCAGGATGCTACCCATTCAAGGGAATTGGTCCATGGAAAAGATTATAGCCAGGATTCGGATCCAACCTCTTGTGTTTCCTTATCCTCACGCGTGGCTGAAACTATATCGGACTTCTACTCATTCCATTTTACTCATTACTCAAGTCAGGAGTTAGAATGTTAGGAATTAGTAGAAGTCATTACTACTTTTCCATACTTCAATACAATACACAAGTACTCGTCATATACACATACACATCATTTACATTCATTCATTTCATGAATTATACAAACTAATTGTTCAAGAAGATACAACAAGAACAAAATAGTTCAAACACAGTTAAGTGCAATATAAGTCTGATTCGTGCATTTATCTTGTTGGTGATCACATAAGCACACAAATCGGGGTAACCAAGTTAGGATACAGGGCATGAAGGAATCATACCGTTCACCGTCGTATACGTACTACCGGGTTCCTTCGAGGACCAACTATTTGATTCCTATACATACATGAAGTAGTATGATCAATGATCTATTATTGATCTAACTTACTCCTTCATTGATACTTTCAATATTTACTTGCTACTTCATTACTTTCTTACTTGATTATAAACCATTCTTTTCTTTACTACTTCTTAAACTTGTTTCCTTACTCATTTACTTACTTTCTTACCATTACTACTTCGTTAATGGTGTATTACTACATACATATGCTTATATGTGTATAGGCATATATATATATACATGATTACTATAATCATATAATAAAACATTTTTTTTGTTTTGACTCGACCGAACTTGCAAGTCCGGTTGCAAGTTTGGTCCAAGTCAGTAGGCTACATCGTGTGAAAATTTCAGGGCCGACCGACCTTGCAAGTCTGGTCCCAAGGTCGGTCCATTCCAGTAAGTTTCGTATGTGAAAATTTTAGCCCGACCGACCTTGCAAGTCCGGTCGCAAGGTCGGTCCATTCCAGTAGCTTGCATTACGGGAATTTTTCTGGCCGACCGAACTTGCAAGTCCGGTCGCAAGTTTGGTCCATTCCAGAAGGTTTCCTTCGTGAGAATTTTAGCCCGACCGACCTTGCAAGTCCGATCGCAAGGTCGGTCCATTCCAGTAGCTTGCATTACGGGAATTTTTCTGGCCGACCGAACTTGCAAGTCCGGTCGCAAGTTCGGTCCATTCCAGAAGGTTTCTGACGGGAGAAATTTCTGGTACGACCGAACTTGCAAGTCCGGTCGCAAGGTCGATCGATTCCAGGAAGGTTTCCGTCTTTGTAAATCTGGGCTCGACCGAACTTGCAAGTCCGGTCCGGCCCAGTATATAGTTTTAAAATCTGTTTTTGGGTGTTTCTTTACCCATTGCTTCCCCAATCTTTACCAATATTTCCCCACATGATTTAGCACTATTAAACCCTTAAATCATCTTGGTTCATCCACCAAACTACTACTCAATCCTTACATTCACTTACACATTTTTCCTCACTTCTCCACAACACTTATGCTAGTTTGCATCTCACTAATGCTACAGATTTGCTCTTTCCTCAATGCTACAGATTTTCAACCTAACCTTTATCCTTCATTACTCTCTCAACTAATGCTACTCTTAGCATCTTAAATACATTACTCACATCCTAGCCTTTCCATTTACAAACTCATATCCAAATCTGTTACAAGCTACTAAACACTCCTTCTAAACTCTACAAATACTTCCTCTTCTTAAACAACTTAAGTCCTCTCATTCCTACACAAATTCCTGCACATACACATTCACTACCAATGTTTCCCAAGCTTTTAAACTTCATTTAAAAACTTCAAAACTATTACAATATTATTCCTCATTATACTACAACATACTACTACTCATTACTCAATACCTTACACATTTTTACTACTCAAAACCTGTTACATTACACAATACAAAACTATTCAAGGTAAGAGCAATTACCTTGTCTTGCTAGTTTTTCTTTCTTTCTTTTCCTTCTTCTTTTTCCTTTTCTTCTTCCCTTGTTCTCGGTTTTGTTCAAGAATGGCAATGCTACAGCAAGCCATACATACCCATACTAGTTTAGCACCTTAACTTAAACTAACCCTAGAATTTAGATGTTTTAGGGTTTAGAAAAAGAGTATTACCTTCCAACCAATGTGTGGAGTCCTTGTCTAGCAAATGAACAAGATTCCTAGCCCAAATGAGTAGCCAAAATCGGCTGGAATGCAAGGAGTAAAACAAGACTCACTTTGAATTTTCGTTTTGCATATAAGGGCTAGAAAAAGATAGGTTTTCAAGAATATTTTTACCTCAAAATGACAAGGAGGTGAAGGTGCTTCTAATGGTGGCACTCAAGCTTCAAATGGAGAATACCCATGGAGATGAAAACGGTCGTTTTCGATTTTCGAAAGGAGGAATGTGTTCTCCTTTGCGAGGGGATTACAATGGTGTAATTTTTGTTGAGTTTGGAGAAGGTTTGAGTGGTCAAAGAGAGGAGAGAAGGAGAGGTTTGTTGGGGTTTCTTCAAAACTCCATGGCCATCGCAGGGAAGGGAAGAGAGAAAATAGAGAAGGAGGGGGGGGGGGGGAATCGTGAGTGAGGGTTGCTAGAGGAGAGAGAGTTTCTATTTTTACTTTTGTACTTGTTTTCTTTTCTCTTCTTTTATTGTTTTGTCTTTATATGTATAAGAGAGGAATTAAGGGGAGTGAGAGAGGGAGGCTGCCGATCCCACACACCCACACACACTCACATTTTATTTTTATTTGCAAAGTGGACACACTAACTTTGTTTATTTGTACTCTTACCCCACAACTTCCCGGTTGTTACAGTTTTACTAACCGGTACCCGTTTTCGGAATTTTCTCGTTTAATTAATTTTATTGGTTCTAAAGCTCCACTAATATTTATTAGTGATTTAGTTGACCAAAATTGTTACGAGTCTATTTGACCCGCTTAAAGTCGTTTTCCCGGTTTCCTCGAAAAACGCGCTTTAAGGTTCGTTTATGCTTTTAACCCATTTTAAGGTCCGTTTTCTTCGGGATTTGTTCCCTCGTATTTATTTAAGTGTAATTAAGCCTTTAAAATATATTAGCCTAATTAATCACTGTTTTTAATTACGGGGTATTTCAATCTACCCCCTTAAGAAACTTTGCCCTCAAAGTTGCTCAAGGTTACGGTTTACATTTCTACTCATTTGGCAAGCCAATTGCCACAATACATTCTACTACCACCTTACAAGGTGTTCACAATTCTTACACTACCAGCATACACAATTCAGATACCATACATCATACTCAGTTCAATTGCCATACACAATACTCAATCATACAATACTCCATTCAAATACCATACACAATACACCATCAATTCACATTCCACAATACATTCACAATACACTTCACAATGTCATTCGTGTCATATACCGTACAAACAATGCATTACTGATTACATACATACCATACACATACCATACTCGTACTACATACTTAATACTACTAGCACTACATTGTGCCAATAAAGACAATTAGCACTACATGTGCCAACAAAATACAATTACAATACATACATACTACGCAATGCTAACCCGAAGCAATGCAAAAGCAAAAAGGCTCTACCCCCCTTAAAAGGGGTACGCCCCGTACCCTCCGTGCTATACGGATACTAGACATCTAGTCTACAAATAGATTCGGGTACTTCGCCTTCATGGCGTCCTCTAATTCCCAAGTCGCTTCCTCGACATCGTGGTTAGACCACAAGACCTTCACCATTCGTACAGATTTATGGCGAGTGTCTCTTGTCTTTGTATCAAGGATTCGCAATGGAGTCTCGACATATCTCATCGTCGGCTCTAGGGATAGATGTTCGGGTTCTAATACATGAGAGGGATCGGCTATGTATTTCTTGAGTTGTGATACATGAAAGACATCATGAACACGCCCCAATTCTTCAGGCAATGCTAGCCTATAAGCTACGGCTCCAATCCTCTCGGTAATGGTATACGGGCCTACAAATTTCGGGCTCAGCTTGCCCTTTTGGCCAAATCGAAAGACACCCTTCATAGGTGAGACACGCAAGAACACTTGGTCGCCCACGGCGAACTCAAGGTCGCGTCGTCGCACATCCGCATAGGATTTCTGTCTATCTTGGGCTGCTTTCATATTTGCTCGGATTTGTTGTACTCAGCTTGTACTTGTTCCAAATACTCCGGTCCTATGATGACCGCTTCGCTTGACTCATCCCAACACAACGGGGTACGGCAAGGTCTACCATACAAAGCTTGGAACGGCGACATCTTAATCGAAGCATGATAGCTATTGTTATACGAAAACTCGATAAGATGAAGCTTCTCAATCCAGCTCCCCTGAAGTCTAAGGCACATGCCCTAAGTCCTCTAGTGTTGGATGGTCCTTTCTGTCTGACCGTCGGTCTGTGGTGGAAGGCGGTGCTAAGCTTCAACTCAGTACCAAGCGCTTCCCGTGTTGCTCTCCAGTATCTCGAAAGAAATCTGGTGTCGCGGTCAGATACAATGGCTTTTGGGACTCCGTGGTGTCGGATGATCTCCTTGTCGAATAGCTCCGCGAGCTTCGCCACCTTCCAGGTGTCCTTCATCGGTATGAATCGGGCAACCTTGGTGAGGCGATCGACTACTACCCAGATCATGTTGAGTCCTCCCCTAGCAGGTGGGAGTCCAACAACAAAATCCATAGAGATATCGTGGAATTTCCACTCCGGAATGGGCATGGATTGCACCATTCCTCCCGGTCTTCGGTGCTCAAACTTCACCTTCTGGCATGTGAGACACCTCAGAACATACTCAGTCACGTCGGATTTCATTCCTGACCACCAGAAGTACCTCTTCATGTCTTTGTACATTTTAGAGGCTCCCGGATGGACATGCAATGTCGAACAATGTGACTCTCGCAGAATGCGATCCCTTAGCTCAGCATTGCTTCGGGGGACGCATAATCTGCCATTCAATCGGATCAGACCATCTTCATGCAATTTGAAGTCGTACTTTCGGTTCTCGAAGGTACCCTCTGTGATTTTCTGTCTGATCTCTGTGAAGTAAGGGTCGCTCAACTGAGCGTCTCGCACCTCGTCAACCAAGCTAGAAGAAGCGAGTAGCGAATGGAGCGAGTGTGCTCGACGACTCAGGGCGTCGGCTACAACGTTTGCCTTCCCTTCTTTATACTGGAGGTTGATGTCGTAATCTGAGAGGAACTCCATCCACCTCCTCTGTCTTAGTTCATTCTTCTGGTGAATACTACTGAAACTTTTGTGGTCGGAGTAGATGGTGATGCTCACCTCATAGGGATAGTGTCGCCATATCTTCAAGGCGAAGACAATGGCCCCTAACTCTAGATCATGTGTCGGGTAATTCTCCTCATGCTTTTTCAGCTGGCGAGAAGCATAGGCTACTATCTTGCCATGCTGCATGAGTACGCATCCCATCCCTTGCCCGATGCATCACAATACACCTCAAATCCCTCTGTGCCCTCTGGAAGTGTGAGAATTGGCGCCGAGGTCAATGAGTCTTTTAATTTCTGGAAGGATACCTCGCACTCGCTTGTCCATACAAACGGTGCATCTTTCTTCATCAATGACGTCATGGGCTTAGCGACTTTTGAGAAGTCCTTTACAAACCTCCGGTAATAACCGGCTAAACCAAGAAAGCTCCGGATGTCGGTAACAGTCTTAGGTCTAGGCCATGATCGCACTGCTTCGATTTTGGATGGATCTACTGAAATACCCGCGCTCGAGATGACATGACCGAGGAATGATACCTGATCTAGCCAAAACTCGCATTTGGAGAACTTCGCATACAGCTGGTTCTCGCGCAGTGTCTCAAGTACTCTTCTCAAATGGTTTTCATGTTCTTCTACTGACTTCGAATACACAAGGATGTCGTCGATGAATACTACTACTGAAGTGTCCAGCTGATCACTGAATAACCGATTCATTAGGTCCATGAATTTGGCTGGTGCGTTAGACAAACCGAATGGCATCACCGTGAATTCGTAGTGGCCATATCTTGTTCGGAATGCTGTTTTCTCTATGCTCTTTGATAGCAATTTGGTGGTATCCGGATCGGAGATCAATCTTAGAAAAGACGAAGCTCCCTTCAACTGATCGAACAGGTCGTCGATGCGTGGCAATGGATATTGTTCTTTACAGTGACCGCATTCAATTTGCGGTAGTCGATGCAGAGGCGGAGACTACCGTCCTTCTTCTTCACGAAGAGGACCGGTGCTCCCCAGGGTGATACGCTCGGGCGTATAAACCCTTTGTCGAGTAGATCATGTAGTTGCTCTTTGAGTTCTGCCATTTCTGCTGGTGCCATACGGTATGGTGCCCTAGCAATGGGACCAGTACCCGGTACGAGGTCGATTTCAAACTCTACTTCTCTGTGGTGGCATACCAGGTAGCTCTTTCGGAAATACATCAGGGAATTCTGAGACTACTGCTACATCATCACTGAACTCTGGATCTCTCTCCAGGTCTTGCACGTGACATAAATACACTTCATGTCCTTTTCTGAGCTCCCGATACATTGCCATAGCGGAGATGACTGTAGTTGAAGGCTCTCTCGGTCTCTGGCGGTATGAACAGTGACCCCAGATGGACTCTTGAGCAGCAATCGGTGCTCGGCGCATAGGATCCCCTTGTGCCGCTCCAACCAGTTCATTCCAATTATCAAGTCGAATCCCAATCCGTTGAATTCGATGAAGGAAATGGGAAACGCTTCACCTTTGATTTGAATTGTGGCGGTGTGGTAATACTTAGTACACTTTACCCGCTCCTTCGACGGGAGAGTAACCAAGAAATTTGGTAGCTCATCTGCGTCTAGCCCCAACCTTGTAGCGAATGATGGCGATACAAAGGTGTGAGAGGCGCCGGAGTCGAATAATACTGAGGCTTCGATGCCGTTTACTGGGAATGTTCCCGTTAAATGGTGCCGCTTTGCCGGCTTGTTCTTCGGTGAGGATGCTCAGGTTACCTTCGGTACCGAGTCCACAACCTATTGATTCATAAGATTATAAGTAAAGATGGTGGAACGCAAGTGGAATTTAATAACCAACACTGCTTTTATTGAATAACCAACCATCATACATACTGTGTCTCTAATACACGTTACTACTGGATTACATGCTACTACAAGATTAATACTTTCTAAAGGTAAGGTTCAGGCGTCCTGGTTTCATGTGTGTGGCATTGATTATTGCCGGTGGTGCCGTATTCAACTTGATCTTCTGGATCCCGTGATACAGCAACCTTGATTTTCCACCCATGATTAGAACATCTCCTGATCTCAATACCAATTTCTCTGCGAGGTCCACACGCTTCTGCTCGCTATACAAAAATACGGCGTCATCACCAATGGACCAAGACACTACGGGCACTCCTAGTTCAAGAGATTCCGCTGTCTCGTCCTTGTCTTGGTGCAAGCCAAGTCGTCCTTCTTTCTCATAGAAGTTGACGATACATAGATCTGCTTCAAGTGCAGGGATTGGTTCATCTTCACATTGTTGTGCAATTTCTACAGCTTGAGTGACAAGCATTTGGAATTCAGGGGGTATTGCTGGGGGTTGCTCCGTCTCTGTTCGCGTGTTTGGTATGTCTTGGTATAAGGGTTCCAATCCTTTCCCAAGCACATCATTTTCAGCTTCATTGTAGCTCCACCGGGGAATTCGGGTGTATAAAATCCTCCTGGACCCATTCCTAACTCGTTGCATCGTCGGATGATTGAAACTTGTGCTTCGGGTGTCAGGTATCCTTTTAATAAGATCATACCTGGGCGGATGACCTGACACTGATTGTTGTCGAAGTGGTGAGTGGCGATGTCGGTCTCTTCATGAGGTGAGTTCGAAGGTTATTGGGTAACAGATAAGGAATTTCCCTAAGGTGGTAAATTATCTAGTGTGAGTTCTAGGCTTACTAATTCATTTCATGCTCAATACATACTTCCATGTTACTTACTCATACTCATTTCATACTTCAAGTACTTACGCATTCATGTTCATTCATACAATTACTTTAATACTTAGTCATGCTCTTCAAGGATTAAAGGTTACGGTAGTTACCTGGGCCGGACTTAGTCCCGGTCCCGTCACGGTCAATGATGTGTAAGGCCGGCTGCCTCTGCGGTGCGCCCTTCTGCGGACCTCGGGATCCCTGTCCCTGTGAGGTATGCTGGGCATGAGCATCGCCAGATGCAACCTCCTTGCCCTCACGCTGCTTGTAGCCCTGGTAGTTGCCCTTGGGCTTAGAGTTTCTGGGCATGCATTAGCACGGTGCCCCGGCTTCTGGCAAGTGTAGCAGCGGATCTCCCTTCCTTGGCAATCTGTGCCGGGATGATCCTGGTTCTTGCCTTGGCCAAATCCAGAACCTATAGCTTCCAAGTTAGCAAGGTTCGGTATACTTACAATACTCCATATACATACTATTCACAAGTGTACTAATTCGGTTTCGGGTTCTTACCCCTGTAGGGCTGAGACCTCAGTGGCTTCGCTGCCACTGGTGCGGTGTAGGCAATCTGTAGCGGTTCAGCTGCCTTGCCCTTCTCAGTATGGGCTCCGCCGTCTCCTGAAGTGTTCTTATGGTGGGAATGCTTCCCCTTCTTCTTCTTCCAAGGTTGGCTTGGTTTTGGTCGTCGGAGGTGTTACCCTTGCCGCTCACCTTGCGCTTCAGCGCTTGCTCTCATCTCTAGCTGGCAGGTGATCTCAACTCGAGATGCAGCGTGGTAACACTCCTGAATTACTTAGGCATTAGGTTACACTTACATACGGGAATACTAATTCACATTACTCATGGCTTTTAAGGGTTCAACTTGTTTACCTGAAGGGAGGTAAACCGTGTGAAGCCCATGCCATACCGGAGTCGATGGCTCAATCCGCCGTAGAAGCGGTCGACCAAGACTTGGCCGGTATACCCAAGGTCGGGTAGAAGTCTGAGAAGAGAGGTGAAGGTGCGGTAATATTCATCAACCGTCATCTTCTCGGTCATTTTCAGTGCGTCGAGCTCAAGCCTTTTCTTGGTCTTGACATGCTCGGGATAGTACTTAGATCGGAGGAGAGAGATGAATGCTTCCCAACCGAATGCAGGGTCGGCTATGTGCTCGGCCTTAATGAGCTTCCACCAGTCCATAGCCGCGTCTTTGAGGTAGTACGCAGCTATCCTCACTCGAACTCCAGCGGGAGTCTCAAGTGTCTCGAAGGCCGTCTCCATCTCAGAGAGATAAGCCTCGAGCTTGGCGGGGTCGCTCTCGCCTCTAAAGCATGGAGGTCGAAGGTCGGCGACTGCCTTTACCCAATTGGTCTCACGGGGATGAGGCGGGTCGGGCTGTTGCTGCTGCTGCTGTTGGTTTTGTTGAGTTGCTTGTACTGCGGTGATTACATCCGGTAGCATCTGTGCTACCGTGGCGGCGACGATTTCAGCTATCGTCTGCGCGCTTGGTCCGTCACTAGTCCCTCCTCTGGGACGACCTGGACCTCGTCCTGACATCTGAACAAGTGTGGATTACATTAGATGTCGTGATACTATGACCTCATGGTCTTGATTCAAACAATGGTATCGTCTTTGCAGACGTTAAGGGTATCCGTTGTTAACAACGGTAATTCCTAGTTAGGTTTCTAAATATCCGTCTTAAAACGGTTGAAATCCTAACTCGGTAATCACTACACTTAGGATTCTAATCATCAGAGCGAGACTTCGCTCTGATACCACTTTTTGTAACACCCCAACCGTTAATCCTTTCATTATCCTCTAATCATTCCCATAATTCCTTACTCGCAGCGGAATACTTACTACTCCCGGCGGGTGATACAACGCCGTTAACCATCCAAGGTTAACAAGGCTACTACTACTTACCGTATCGGTCTGATGATTAGAATAAAATGCATACATACTACTTACTTTACAATACCAATTACTTACTTACATTCGATTACCGAGTATCCAAGTTATACGAATTACATTCCAAGACTACTTCCCAAAAATGAAGAGTTTATACATCCTCTCCTTACTATCCAATTAAGAATTCAATATCCAAAAAGGTGTACCACATGGTACACCGGCTACTCAAAATGGCCTTAGCCGTGTACAACTCGGTACACCATCCAATACTAACTACCAAAAAGAATCACATCCCGTCCTTACCTACCGTCACGCCTCGCGGGTACCTGTGGAGTAAAAACATTCCCCCTAGGGGGTCAGCTTACGCTGCATATGATAACCGCATACCCCGCGTGCTAGCGAGGGTACGCCAACTATTGGTCGAGTACATGCGGTTCGTTTCATTCATACATACATACATGCTTTATACAATACAATTCAATACATTCATTTCACAAGCATACATACATACAATACATACAAGGAAGACAATTCAAGTCAACCGTTCATACTTACCCATACTCACCGCATTACGGAGAACAATTCTCCAATACATACAAAGGTCTTGTTAGCCTCATTACACACCCGGGTTAATCGGGTGTTCAATACTCTTTTACTCCGGGTCAATGACTTACAATAGTCAAGACCAATACAATACAATACTTACTTCTTACATACTTTACTAGTTAAGTCGGTATGACCTCCGGGCAGGGATTACTACATCCCACCACCGGGCTTTAGGGTGGCCCACTAATCCAGGATGCTACCCATTCAAGGGAATTGGTCCATGGAAAAGATTATAGCCAGGATTCGGATCCAACCTCTTGTGTTTCCTTATCCTCACGCGTGGCCGAAACTATATCGGACTTCTACTCATTCCATTTTACTCATTACTCAAGTAGGAGTTAGAATGTTAGGAATTAGTAGAAGTCATTACTACTTTTCCACTTCAATACAATACACAGTAGTATTACACATACATCATTTCCATTCATTCATTTCATGAATTATACAAACTAATTGTTCAAGAAGATACAACAAGAACAAAATAGTTCAAACACATTAAGTGCAATATAAGTGATTCGTGCATTTATCTTGTTGGTGATCACATAAGCACACAAATCGGGGTAACCAAGTTAGGATACAGGGCATGAAGAATCATACCGTTCACCGTCGTATACGTACTACCGGGTTCCTTCGAGGACCAACTATTTGATTCCTATACATACATGAAGTAGTATGATCAATGATCTATTATTGATCTAACTTACTCCTTCATTGATACTTTCAATATTACTTGCTACTTCATTACTTTCTTACTTGTTATAAACCATTCTTTTCTTTACTACTTCTTAAACTTGTTTCCTTACTCATTTACTTACTTTCTTACCATTACTACTTCGTTAATGGTGTATTACTACATACATATGCTATATGTATAGGCATATATATATTATACATGATTACTATAATCATATAATAAAACATTTTTTTTGTTTTGACTCGACCGAACTTGCAAGTCCGGTCACAAGTTCGGTCCAAGTCAGTAGGCTACATCGTGTGAAAATTTAGGGCCGACCGACCTTGCAAGTCCGGTCCCAAGGTCGGTCCATTCCAGTAAGTTTCGTATGTGAAATTTTAGCCCGACCGACCTTGCAAGTCCGGTCGCAAGGTCGGTCCATTCCAGTAGCTTGCATTACGGGAATTTTTCTGGCCGACCGAACTTGCAAGTCCGGTCGCAAGTTCGGTCCATTCCAGAAGGTTTCTGACGGGAGAAATTTCTGGTCCGACCGAACTTGCAAGTCCGGTCGCAAGGTCGTCGATTCCAGAAGGTTTCCCGTCTTGTAAATCTGGGCTCGACCGAACTTGCAAGTCCGGTCCGACCCAGTACTTCAGTTTTAAAATCTGTTTTTGGGTGTTTTCTTTACCCAGTGCTTCCCCAATCTTTACCAATATTTCCCCACATGATTTAGCACTAATTAAACCCTCTAAATCATCTTGGTTCATCCACCAAACTTACTACTCAATCCTTACATTCACTTACACATTTTTCCTCACTTCTCCACAACACTTATGCTAGTTTGCATCTCACTAATGCTACAGATTTTGCTCTTTCCTCAAATGCTACAGATTTCCAACCTAACCTTTATCCTTCATTACTCTCTCAACTAATGCTACTCTTAGCATCTTAAATACATTACTCACATCCTAGTTCCATTCCATTTACAAACTCATATCCAAATCTGTTACAAGCTACTAAACACTCCTTCTAAACTCTCCAAATACTTCCTCTTCTTAAACAACTTAAGTCCTCTCATTCCTACACAAAATTTGACATAGTCTCCCCTATATTTTTAATATTCTCCACACATTATTTCAGCTCACAAATTGCTCATTCACATACCTGTTTATTCAATACACTATACACACAATTCAACACTACTACAACACAATAAATTCCTGCACATACACATTCACTACCCAATGTTTTCCCAAGCTTTTAAACTTCATTTAAAAACTTCAAAACTGTTACAATATTATTCCTCATTATACTACAACATACTTACTACTCATTACTCAATACCTTACACATTTTTACTACTCAAAACCTGTTACATTACACAATACAAAACTAGTTCAAGGTAAGAGCAATTACCTTGTCTTGCTAGTTTTTCTTTCTTTCTTTTCCTTCTCTTCTTTTCCTCTTTCTTCTTCCCTTGTTCTCGGTTTTTGTTCAAGAATGGCAATGCTACAGCAAGCCATACATACCCATACTAGTTTAGCACCTTAACTTAAACTAACCCTAGAATTTAGATGTTTTAGGGTTTAGAAAAAGAGTATTACCTTCCAACCAATGTGTGGAGTCCTTGTCTAGCAAATGAACAAGATTCCTAGCCCAAATGAGTAGCCAAAATCGGCTGGAATGCAAGGAGTAAAACAAGACTCACTTTGAATTTTCGTTTTGCATATAAGGGCTAGAAAAAGATAGGTTTTCAAGAATATTTTTACCTCAAAATGACAAGGAGGTGAAGGTGCTTCTAATGGTGGCACTCAAGCTTCAAATGGAGAATACCCATGGAGATGAAAACGGTCGTTTTCGATTTTCGAAAGGAGGAATGTGTTCTCCTTTGCGAGGGGATTACAATGGTGTAATTTTTGTTGAGTTTGGAGAAGGTTTGAGTGGTCAAAGAGAGGAGAGAAGGAGAGGTTTGTTGGGGTTTCTTCAAAACTCCATGGCCATCGCAGGGAAGGAGAAGAAAATAGAGAAGGAGGGGGGGGGGGGAATCGTGAGTGAGGGTTGCTAGAGGAGAGAGAGTTTCTATTTTTACTTTTGTACTTGTTTTCTTTTCTCTTCTTTTATTGTTTTGTGTCTTATATGTATAAGAGAGGAATTAAGGGGAGAGAGAGGGAGGCTGCCGATCCCACACACCCACACACACTCACATTTTATTTTTATTTGCAAAGTGGACACACTAACTTTGTTTATTTGTACTCTTACCCCACAACTTCCCGGTTGTTACAGTTCTTACTAACCGGTACCCGTTTTCCAGAATTTTCTCGTTTAATTAATTTTATTGGTTCTAAAGCTCCACTAATATTTATTAGTGACTATTTAGCTGACCAAAATTGTTACGAGTCTATTTGACCCGCTTAAAGTCGCGTTTTCCCGGTTTCCTCGAAAAACGCGCTTTAAGGTTCGTTTATGCTTTTAACCCATTTTTAAGGTCCGTTTTCTTCGGGATTTGTTCCCTCATATTTATTTAAGTGTAATTAAGCCTTCAAAAATATACTTAGCCTAATTAATCACTGTTTTTAATTACGGGGTATTTCAAAACCACTCTTCCAATCCCGAGAAATCTTCTATTGCTTGTCTCAATATTTTCTAAATCTAAAAATTGGTAAATCATTGAGTTTTAGAAGATGTCTATGCTTTCATTCTACCATATTCTCAATTTACTGGTTGCAAAAGGTGTCAAGCCCTAGAAACTAAAGGTTATTCTTGTATTCTAGTGGCGTTTGCTATCAAATGCAGCCTAAATATGTATATTCCTTGCGCTCAAGTTGTCTTTGCCTTGCTCATAGTTTATGTCTACTGAAAGATCTTGTTGTATTATGGTTTTATGTTAGTTTGTTGAGGTACATATGCAATTCGTTGACCTTAAGCCGAGCTCGCACACCTTGCTGTTCGGTTCTGATTTTGAGCTAAGCTTGCGAACTTGGGCCCAGCTGCTTTCAAATTCCGGGTCTCACTCCAGCCTATCATTGGCTATCGGTCAAGTTTTCCATCACAATTTTTCCATCCGTTTCCATTCCAATGAGAAGATTGTTCTATGCTTATCGTTTTGCTTCCTGTATTGTGTTGTTTCAATTCATATAATGTGGGCATTTGGTCAATATTTTAAATTCAAACTTTATAACACACCCATGTAAGTACTTTACTTTTTCATATTACTAATTGTTAACTGTTTTGTTAATTAGACTAAATAACCTAATCATTGCCTTACTTCCAGGTTCACTTGTACAAAATCATTCCCTTACAAATCGTCATTGTGGGGTTACTTCTAGTTTAATTGTTTGTTAGGACTGCTCGTTACTCGTTTTAAGGTATCTTTTGTGTATCAGTTTCTCTTTAGCTTTTCCTTTGTATGTAGCATGCTAACGGTCTAAGATCTTATTGTATTACTTCATTAATTCTTGAATTTGTCCCACATTTTTCCTTCACCTAAGCCCTAGCTATTATCCTTTAGGAACAAGCCTTAGCATAGTAGGGGAGTCCTTGCTAATGGTGACCCATGGTCCCACCTAGCAAGGATGATCCATAACCCCAAACCACATCTTATAATAATAATATGAATTAATAAATGCGTTCTCATTCTCACTTTGGACACTTAGCTTCTTAATTCAAATTCCTTACTCAAAATTCTCCGCAAACTCCTAAGTTCAAAATTGCCACCATAATTGTCTCTCAAACATTTTCACAATTCTGGTTTGACATATTCATTTTTTTAGAAAACTTCGGGACTCTTTTTAAGTTCAAAAAATCAATTAACAAAAATGCTTTAATCTGAAATAAGCTCTAAAAGCACGAAACCCATCATCAATAAAGCCCAAACCAATTCTAATCTAAGGGACCTTAAAAAACCCAAACCAAGTGAATCCAATTCAGAATGTCAAACACTAGACGTGGTCCAAAATACTAGGCCCATTTTGGCCTAAATTGCAAGCCCATTTTGGCCCAAATTTTAAGGCCCAATTCAGCCCAAAATCCAAGGCCCATTTCGGCCAAAAAACCCAAGACCCATTTCAGCCCACAATCCTAGCTCAGACCAAAACGACCCAAAGGCCCAAATCCATGGCCCAATTCTTGAGCCCAATATGGCCCATTCCAAGCCCAAATCTTGCTCATTTTACAAACCCATTTCGGCCCAAAATCCTAGCCTAGCCAAATCCTAACCCGGTTCAAGCCCAATTCTGACGCGGCCCAAGCCTAATTCTAGTCCGGCCCAAAACTTGATCCGGCCCAAAACCCAATCCAACCCAAAACCCGATTTGGCTGAATTCTACAATCCAAGTAAGTCCAAATCAACTTAAAAAACAATTAAATTTCAACCCAAATTCATTTCAATTCAAACCCAACTTGTAAATCCAATTCAAACTTCAAAAAAAAAATTCAAAACACTTTCTCATAATAATCTTTCAAATTTAGCCTTCATTCCAAATCTCCAAAGACCAAATTTTAGGATATATTCCAAAATTCAAAAATCTTTTTCTAATATTCAAACAACTCTTTTCATTCAAATCTCATCAAGATTTTAAAAGTTCTAAGAAACTATTTTGTGGGATTTTAAAGAAAAAACTCTTCTCAAATCACAGAAACTCTTCTCAAACATGCAAAAATTTCTTCTCACACAACAAAAGGTATTCTCCTAAAAACATTTCTCAAAATCAGTGTTTCTTTACCGAGAATTCCGAACAACTTTAAAAAGTTTTCTAACTCATTTTGAAACTAAAAAATAAACTATTTTCGGGGGACATGAAATGTCTTAACTAGAGGTGGCAATTCGGGTCAATCTTTCGGGTTCGGTTTGGTTAGGTTTGGTTCGGGTAAGCTTTGAACTATATAACATTCAACTCGGGTCAGGTGAATTCGGTTTTTCGGGTTTAATTCGGGTTTATGAAGTTATGGATTGGTTTGGATCGATTCGATTGTATTTTGGTTTTGATGATTTTCGGCTAGGGTGGTTTTGGTTTGGTTTCCTATGGTTCAGATTAGTCAATGGTGCATTCGGTTTTTTCGGACTATGAGTCTAATTCGGGTGAATTATTTGAGTTGGGCTAAACCGATACAGATTCGTAAATGTCATATTAAAATAATCATTTTTTCATTTATGACTACATATATCTTAATAAATTTAGGCTAAGTTGACTACTACATATATCTCATCGCTCATCATAATTTCTTCATCCTCATTATCAACTTCACTTTCATCTTCTTCGGAACTCATAACTAAGTCTTCAACAATGTCTTCATCAAATGCCGTCAGCTCTTGTTCCTCACCTTTTTCTTTCCACTCTTTTTATGTCATTATGTCATTAATTAATCAAGGGTTATGCCCCCATACTTTCTTTGCTCAGCTTAATAGTGGTTATCATTTTTTTATATAATAAAGTAGGTAACATAACATTCTTGTTAGTGTGCTTTGATGATAGATATTCTCTGGTGACAAATGTATTGTTGAAAAATCAAAGTATTAAAGACA
Source organism: Limonium bicolor (assembly GCA_023374045.1). Classification (NCBI taxonomy): domain Eukaryota; kingdom Viridiplantae; phylum Streptophyta; class Magnoliopsida; order Caryophyllales; family Plumbaginaceae; genus Limonium; species Limonium bicolor. Next base: position 59,203,939 of record CM041778.1, read on the forward strand.
ACCAGAAATTAGAAATAATAATATTATTTTATAGTTTGGTTTAGTTTGGATTATTATTGGTTTATTTTCGATTTGGGTTGCTTTGGGTTTTGAGTGATTATCGGGTTTTGGGTGACTATGGTTTGGATAGCTATGGTTTGAATGTTTTCGGTTCGGATGATTGTGGATAGTGGTTGAATTTCGGTTCTATCAAATCTCGATTCAATTTGGTTAGATTCGGTTCATTGTGGGTTTCGGGTCATTTTTTCAATTGTCCATACGATTGAGAATTGGATTTTGATTTGACTCGGTTTTTTGGGTTCGGGTCACTTTTGCCACCTCTAGTCTTAACACCCTCAAAAAACATTTTCCTTCCTGGTTAGACATCACTTGTCTTCCTTTCCAAATAAAATCTGAGGCAGGGCACTGGGGCAGTAACATCCCTTGTTGCAATCTGGAATTCTTTAGGCGGGGCATTAAGGTGACTAACTCCCTTGATTGCAGTCTAGATTTTCATAAGGCGGGGGGTGCTAGGGATGTAACCGCCTTCCTAGTTGCAGTTGGGATTTTATAATCGTCTAACTCCCTTCTACTTGATTTCAATGTTTTCGGTTTTCAACGTTTTAAAACTCAGGAGTTAGAGACGTTACTAGCTAGGGTTTGACCGAGGGCATCTCATTCATGGTGTTTCTCTCTAAAACCTAGTTTCGACATAAATACATTGCTCCATCTTTCGAACTTCGGCACTCACCATTAATTAAGGTTCGTGTTCGAGGGGTTACATGGGTGATTCTTCGGAATCATCCACCTTTTCAAAGTAAAACAATGTTCAGTTTTAAAGTTTTCAAGAGAGACAATTTTGAATAACTCAATTCAACTCTTTCATTCAAATCCTAAACCCTCATAGATCTATCATAACTTTTTCCCAACCCTTTATCTACTTAGATTCCCGAACTCCCCATAATCTCCTCAGCTTAGAATCTCAAAACCCATCAAAACCCTAAGTCATGGAAGTCTCAATCCCTAAGTGTTGGAAATCTTGAATCCTTTCACAAAGCAAGTTCCAAGGTCAATCTCAATATTCCATCAACCTCTACAAACAACCAAAACCCAACATGACTATAACACCCTTAGATTTCATACAATCTCTGAATGACTTCAGATAGTCCCGATCACCAAATCTTCTCAAATACCTATGACCTCTCAAAAGACTGAAATACTCTTGGCTCCTCATAACTCCAAAGTACCATTGGTTCCTCAAAATACCGAAACACCCTCAACCTCACAAAATGACCAAAATATCCCGCAAACTTCACTAAATGACCAAAATACCCCTCAACTTCATGAAAGACTGAAATCCACCTTAGCTCTATAAGCTGAAACATCCTCAGCCTTTCTTGATAACCAAATCATTATATTCAAGCAATTCAAAATCCCTCGAAGACAATCAAAGCCTCCCTCAAAATTCAAACAACACCCACACATCTCAAAGTTCTCAAACTGATACTTCAAGACGGGTCCATCCCTTTGACCCTCAAAATTCCCCAATCACTTATTCTACACTTGTCCAATACTCTTCTCATTATATCCCTCATTCAAATCCTATCCTTGTGGCTCCCAGGTAATGAATCTCTTTTAAAAAGGTTTTGAAAGAAGGCAATCCCGACAATTGGAGATTGAGGTTTCCTCGGGCACCAATCTGAAGTCGTGGTCGTTGTCACTTCCAAGGGGTGTAACCCAGTGCGAACCCACACATAATCCCTGTGGCGACCAGATAAGTCCTATTCATGGGCAACAAATCTCAGAGTCATTTAACGATTCTTAGAACTCTCATTCCCTCTCTTTCCTAGTATCCTTAGGTCAAACTAGGTGGTGACTCTAGTCATTTCTGCCCATACGACATAAGTCCGCGTGGAGCCCATTGAGAGCGGGTGTAGTGCTCACTAGCACTACCTTTTAGCTTTCTCGGAAACACAGATGATAAAGTAGGTATTTGAAGGCTGCCATAATAACGGGTTTTCACCCTCCACAGAATGATATTTTCTAGGATCTAGGCTTTTTAGTCAGAACTATTTAGATAGACCCCCTTATACCGAATAAATTACCTTCCACAGGACCTTAAGCCATAAAATTGCCCCAATTTCCACCCTAACTAATACGTTATATGAAAATCATGCAAGTTAATCTTCTCATCATATTCTATTTAAACATCTCTTTAACACTACACTTATATTAACATCCTTGCCTATCCTACTAAGCTTAATCATGCCACTTTAGCTGAACAAAACTCATTCATACTATTATAATATATAATCTCTTGATCATATTTTTATCGTGATCTTCTCTTTAACACTTTGGTTCTTATGTCAATACTACTCCTCTAAACTGAAATAAAATCTCATCGTATTCACCACTTATAAACCTGATATCATAGCAATTTCTAATGTGCCTTGAACTTTATTATCTAAATCTATTCAAACTTTTATAATTACTAGAGAAATTTAGTACCTTCAAATAATCTTGTTGCTGCCTCAATATGTAACATTTATTCAACACAGAGTCACCTCTTTTTTTTTTAACTTGGTCAGAGTTGTTGAACATTTTTCACATGGTAGCAACAATGTACTTTGATTCATGTGCGCATATAAGTTAAGGCTCTATTTGGCATGACTTTTTTGCGGTTGTTTGTAGATGTTTTGGTCTGGCTGTTTTGGCTAGTTGTTTTGTAGCAGTTTGTTGGCTGGTTTGTGCTGGCATATTTGTGAATGTTTTAAAAACTGTTGCTTGGCAGTGTAGCTGTTTTGTTTGACATATTTGAATAAGTTAGTTACGTGCAGTGCATTTACCGATTTATGTGCTACAATTACAAATTTTATATTACATTTCAAAACACTTTTTTGTTAAGATGTAATAAAGAAACTACTAACAAATATACGGATTAACATATACATAATTTATTAATTACGAAGATAGTAGATTTTTATTACAATCAATGTTTGTTAACATTTATATTAAGGACTATCAATGGATAACAATAACTGTAAATATACAAGGTTTTAACACACTAACTACTTGTTCACATTTGAATAAAAGGAAAATATGATAATTAGTTAGTGAACTTGGTTAATGTATACATCATACAAAAAAAAAACTTAGTTGTAAAAAAAGCCAAAATATTATTATATGTACATACAATTAAATATTGAGATTTTATACCTTATTTTTAATAAAATGAGGTATTACCATTACAATATGGTGTTGGTAAATAATTTATAAAAAGTACAAGTCAATACATTTTTATAAAAACAAATAAGAAGTCATTTTTTTAAATTAGTTAATTTATTCACATCAATCGTTACAATTTTGTAACCCTAACTTGTAAACAATAATATGCACGATACTCATTCTCTTCATTACGGTAGTTATGCAAAACTACGATATTCATTCTCTTTACAGCATAAATTGTTGACTGTTTTGTGTGGCTGTTTTGAAAATTGTTGTTTGACAGTATGGCTATTTAACATTTTTGCCAAAAATGTCACCCTAAAAAAGACCACATATTTGCCACTAAAACGCAGCCTCCGAACGAAGTCTAAGTGGATCAAAACATACGCTATTCAACACTTTCTAGAAGTTTGGATAAAAAGTACAACATGATATAGAAATCGGGCGGGGTTACGAATAGAGATTTTGCTCAACTCGTTTGCATTTATTCTTCGAAAAAAAACTCCACTGCACTTGGCCCATTTGAACACTTTGACAATAATTCTCATTATTTCACGTGTTTATGTGGACGAGTTTATTTAATCAACACTTTTTTCTCTATATGTCATATACCACAATTGTATATTATTTTTTACTTTTTTCTCTTAGCTATTTTTTCTTTCTACTTTTTAGAACTTCAACTAACAACTGATATTAGCTAGTCGTTTGGCCATTGAGCAACCAGGGTGCAAGTTTCTATTTGTGAGTATGAGACTCATGAAGAATGCGTTTGAATATTCGAATAAGGGAATATACTAAAGATCGAATCTTTAATATATTTAAGAATAATTCACCTTATACCATCACGTGTTCCAAAGAACACCACCTCTCACATGTCAAGAACACACTCTTGAAAATAACTTCATATAATCCTTGCTCTAAAACATTCAGTCTACTTCCACGAAAATTACCAGCAATTACTAACCGTATTTCACCTCTCAATTGCTTAAAAGCTTTCTCTCTGTTTTCTCTTTGTAAAAGGGTAACCCTAATGTGCTGCATTGCATGATTATATATAAATATATTATTTCTTCTATAAAAACTCTATCTAAAACCAAAATATATTTGTATTTTAAGAATTTGTTTATATTATATATTCCTATTTTTAATAAAGTAATTTTTAATTGATTATAAATGTGTTAGTTTATTTAATATCTTAACATAAAGTAACTTACTATTTTATTTAAATTACTTTAGTAAAAGTAATTAATTTTATTTCCAATTTTATATCTTATTTTTTATTATTACTTAAATGTAAGTATTGCATCTTATTTCAAAATGAGTAACTTTAATTTAATTAAAATTTGATAATATCATGAAGTATTCTTACAAAATTTGATACTATCTTTTATTAGTATCTTAAAATTATTTAGATATACTATACAAACATTCAAGATTTTTTTCAAAAACACGTGAAATCAATTCATATAAATAATTATGGGAAAGTGAAAAATAGAAATATGACAAGAATTGGGGAATGGAGGAAAGAATAACGGCAATCAAAACTAGACAAAAATAACTAAAAATACTAGTATAGAAAGAAAACTGTAAAAGAATGTTGCACCCATGACAAGATATATATGGTACAGAATAAGAAATTAAAAAACAGGAAATCTGATAAGAAGTATTCACAATTTTCTTTGTTACTTTAATTCTACATATTTATCAATTATAAAAAAAGTTCTTACCAATAAATTTTTTATATTTTATTTGTATATATAGTTATTGGTTTAATTTTTATTATCAAATAAAAGCTATTAATTTATATTTATATATTTATAGCTGTTAAATAATTTTTACTCCAGAAAAAACAAAATGTCACATATATATTCATTTCATGATAATATTGCTTATTTTTTAAGCCCTAAACATAATTCCTGGATCTGAGACTGGACACGGACTCTACTTCCAACTGAGTTTGTTGATCAAATTCATATATTTAATAGTTTCAGGAGATGTCGTTCCTGTAAAGTTCATTCCTATGCCCTTGCTAAGTTGGGTCTGGGTAAGGATATTGGGTGTCACAACCTTGATTCTCCCCCTTCTTGTATTATACCTCTAATTTTAGATTAATAGTCTACGCTACATATTAATGGATGAGGCTCTGCTTCCGCTTTGCTAAAAAAAAAAAAGTTTTGATAAAGTAGCTGATGGAATCTTACGTGGTAGGGGTTGTTTAAGAGAATGAATTGAATTCAAACTAGCATATCATACAAAAATACAAGTAAAATATTTATTGCATCATTGTACATCTAAACTATAGCTATTTACAACATAATCAAGACATATATGTGTATTGACTATTTTAAAATTTCACATCAGTTACATGTGTATTTTGTTTAGTCTTTTTATTCATATACACTAAAATGGAAGGTATTAATTAACATACGTATAATATGATTCACTATATCAATCACTATTTGACTAATTCTGTTGTAGTACATTATTTAATTTTCAGTGATGTATTTTGATTATACTATGATGAATTAGACATCCACATCTATATATTTTTACATTTAATGGATGAATTATTCTGTATGGGTGTTTATTATTGTTACATAGTATATATTAATAACATAGTGAATTAGAAATATCATTTTATGCACACATGTACTCATTGTAAACAATTTAAATTGATTATGCATGTACATAATTAATTTCTATTCAAGAGTCGATGATATACTTACAAATTTTGTACTATTTTTTTTAAAACATTAATTCTCAATCTGTAATCTAACCCATTATCAACTGCATATTGATATGATATGGTAATTGCCATATGAATGAAGTGGACTTTCCCAGTAGCAACTTGCGGTACCGTAAAAAGGTAAGAAACAGGCCCTTACCGTTGCAACCGCCAGGAGTGGATCCCTTTCTTTCCTTCTTTGTTTCCTAGACGAGTGAATCCCTTCCGCGATTTGGTAAAGTAGTACACTGCACTTCCTCCCAATTTGTCCGCCATTTCTGTTGACCAGGAACCAGACTGGAGCTGAGGGCCGCTCCTTCTCCCCCAGATTATTCCCGGCAAACTTAATCTCTTTCGTCTCATGTCTCGATCACCCTCCCTGCTCCCTGTTTCTTAATTTGTTCGCAGACACACCATTCTCTTTTCGCATTCTATCCAATCGGAAAATTGGAACTCCATTAACTTTCTTTCTCGATTCGGATTTAAAAATATCGTCTCGGTTACAATTAAGTACGCAAGGGTTTTCGATTTGAATTCCCGTAATTTTCTTCCTCAGTATCTCCCTTTTATTCCCGCCGGACCTGAAGCCAATGGATCAGTCTTCACCTGCTTCATATCATTCAGAAATCGATTCTCGACGCAGTTTTGGAAAAAACATGCCTTTTGCTTACGAGGAAGCACGAAGCGAGACCCCGCTATCTCCGTCGTCAGGAGACTTCAGTTTCATCGGGAGCGACCGGCGATTCGCATTCGCCAGGCAGCCTTCGCTCGCCCGGTCTTCTACTGATTCTCGTAGTTCCCCTAGCCCGCTTTACACGAGAAGCCCATTGGGTGCAGCGAGCCCAACGCTTCCGAGAACCGGATCTGGCATCGATATCCCGCCCGGGTTTTACTCTGGAAATGGTTACGATTGGCTTCAAACGGATTCCGGGATGTTCGAGAAGGAGAAGACGTCGACAAAGGGATTGGGATTTTGGGTTTTCGGGAATCTGAGAGGTGGAACTAGGCCTATGAGGAGACTGCTATTAATGATTTTGCTCAATGTGCTGTATTCTACCACGGAGCTGCTCATTGGCCTGCTCTCGGGCCGTGTTGGTAAGTAATAATGATCAAAATTGTCTATTGGTAAGCAATACTATGGCTATACTTGGAGAATAGGTTATCATCTATTGGTTGGCCCTTAGTTGATTATCCTATAACGAATTCAGTTGTAATCTTTTTGGAATTTATTGCTTCAAGCAGACCAGTTTAAGTTAGTGTTTTATTGTGAAGGTCTGGTATCGGATGCATTTCATCTTACTTTTGGTTGCGGGCTCTTGACTTTCTCACTTTTTGCAATGGCTATGTCTCGTAAGAAGCCTGATCGAGTCTACACTTATGGGTAAGTTACCAGTGCCCACCCTCTTTTTAGATTTGGAATCAATTCTCGGGGCATAATTGTTAGCACTCTTTTTTCTCTTTCCAAGTTGTGGTTATGTGTTTGAAATTTGATTTAGCATGAAACTTCAAGGTAACAACATTAAGTGGGGCTCATAATCACTCATTTTGGTTCATATTTTGTAGAGATCAATTGAGATACTTGAATATTAGCTATGCCTAAAAAACTCTGTTTCTGATTGCAGGTACAAAAGACTGGAGGTTTTAGCAGCATTTACCAATGCTGTAAGTTTCTCGTTTTATGGGGAAAAAATGTACAATTAATACCTCTTATTCCGGACCTACTTGGTCTGTTATGTATTGATATATCTGTAAGAAAGTGCAATTCTTTTGCTAATCTGACTCTAGATTTTTTGACTTTTAACATATAAATTTTGTTCTTGCTTGCATGTTTAGACAGCTGTTTCTTCTATTTATGTCATTTTCCTTGGCGGTAGAAGCTCTACATGCATTTGTTCAAGATGAGTCAGAGCATAAGTAAGTCTAAGATTGGTCATTACTCTAGATATTTCTCTTATATATTTATTGACCTACCGCAGATCAAGGTAATCAGCTATTGTTTCATTTGTTAATTTTACTAGCTGATTGTTCTGTCTACAAATATATGCTGTGCCTCATTCGTCAATAGCGAGATTGTATTTTTATGATTTGTTATTGGGTATCATCTTATTTTACGTGCAGGCATTATCTTGTTGTATCAGCTGTAACAAATTTGTTGGTGAATCTTATTGGTGTTTGGTTCTTCAGGGGCTATGCACGTCTAAATCTTGGTGAGACCTCTGTTTATGCAATCATGATTGTTGATAACCTGCTGGCTGATCAATAGCATCTCTTATACCTTTTGTTCTTTGGAGATGTTGGCCCTTTGTGATTCTCTAATGTTTTATCCTGGTAAAAAAATTCTGTTTGATTCTTTTGCAACTTGGTGGTTTGCACTTTTTGGATTTTGATGTGGTGGTTTCATAGTTATTAGGATTGAGATCTTTACTTTAGGATAGGCAGAGTCCTAAAGGTACAAAATTGTAGTCATTTATAATCGCATAGAACCATTAAGATCGACATTGTATTTTCGATCATAGAATCATGTCTAGAAGGATCAAGATTCAAACAACATTGTGGTTTTCACATGACATCTTTTGAGCTGGTTTGTACAACCCATAAACTATTATGTCTATTAGTGTTGGTTTCTGCATGCACCTAGAATTGTTAAATTTTCTTGTGTATGTTTGTTTTCCATGTGATAGTATCTCAAGATGTAACCTTCTCTTTCATCCAGCTTGAAATGCAAATTAAAGCTAAGCTGACTATGCGCTCAGTCATATTCTCATACTTGTTGTATCTGGTTGGTGGTTGTAGTATACAGAAATGCGGAAGACATGAACAACCATTCAGTATGCCTTCATGTTCTGGCAGATTCAATTCGCAGGTTCAACATCCTCTCTATATTCCCTTTGTATATGCTGAAGCGTTCTGGCCTCATCTCAATGTTGATTTGTCAAGTTTTATCGACATTTTATTTCTCTGTTGCTGTCATTATTGCACCAAATACCAGTGCAGGTTTGATCATGGCCTCCTGGTTGCTAACTATCGGGTAAAAAAATCTGTCATTCTTCATCCTGATTACCTTTCAATTGGAGATAACGCCTGGAGGATACCGTATTACAGATAGCTAAATCTGCCTGGTTTTCCAGGGTTGAAAATGCTGAAGTGCTATGTATGGGACTGGTTTCGGTGACAGTATTTGTTCTTGTCAGGCCAATTTTTATGGCAACAGGTGGCATCCTGCTGCAAACAGCACCGTCCAGTATCCCTTCGTCAGCCATGAGTAAATGCTATAGACAGGTGATTCAGTGTCTAGTAATTTAAATGTTTCACTAAAAAACTACTCTTATGTATATGTTGAAGTTCATCAATTACGTGGGTCAGATTACTTCAAGAGAAGATGTTTCTGAAATTTATGAAGGTCGATTCTGGGAGCTGGTGCCTGGTCACGCTGTTGGCTCAATCTCAATTCAGGTAAACGTTTAAAGTTGTATGATACTAATAACCGTCCATTGATGTGGATTTCTTACTTATCTCTGTCTCCTTGTATAAGCGTGAAAGAAAAACTATTAATAAGGAGCCTTTAATTACCAGGTTAAAGATGAGGTGGACGACCGACCTATACTGCATTATACACACGGTCTTTACCAAGATATAGGAGTACAAAACTTGACAGTGCAAACAGAGTATTCTGCAGATGCAGAGTAGTTTAAGGTCCGTCTGTCTAGAGTTTAATCCCATTCTTTCACAGAAACTATGATCACGCTGAATTGAGTGGTTTTCTGTGTCTGGAGTTTAAAAGACTTACCTGTATTCAATTTTGGCAATTTATTTCTGTGACAGAGAAACAATAGTTGTTTTTGAGTGTAATCTCACGTGATTAAGGTAAACCCCTTGATGCTAATATGCAATAACTTCAAAAGATTTTAGAAGTAGCGCCTCAGTAGTCTAGTTCTAAGATAAGAACCCAGTTTGTTTGTTTTTTCTTTTAACATTATTGTTTTTATGAATGATATCTAAAGGATACATTTACCAACTTTTAATCTCATCTCATTACAAGTCTGGTGCTCCTACCCAATAGTGACAAGGTTTATTATTAGGTTGATTCTAGGACTGCTGGGCTGCCAACATTGTTTTTCTGGCGCCAGCAGTTTTCCACATATAATATGTGATCCGCAACTGAATGATTGGATTAACGGTAACAATAACCTGTTTCAAAAATGAAATATGTAATCACTCTCTATTTACATGGGATTAACCTAACCCCTTTTTTACAGGACATTCAAGAATGAAGAAAAAATTGATTTCCTAGATAACTCTCGCTCTTAGAACTCTTTTTTGTTTTTCTCTTGTGCTATCTCAGTCGACTCTGACAACTCTTTCTTCAAGTTGTATAATTTAATCGATTGCTGGGATTTTATGCTGAGATTATACATCTTTTTGTAGCCAAATTAGAAGTGACTTATATAACCGTAGCACATGTCAGTATTCCTTTTAATTTCTTAACACAAACTAATGTAGAGAAGATGTACTAGCAGTCTAGGATGAAACACATGAGAAACCGAGGGAGTCCAAGAAGGTGTGAATGTGATAGGTGCTGCGGCGAGTGACACGTTGGAGAACTTTAATTTTAGTTCATGCGGAGAGTCTCTTCATGGTGGTAGCATGGTTGTAAAAAATGGTATGGTACATCCGTTTGGTGTATCACCCGTTTTTACAGTGAAACATATTGACACGGCTGTATGAAATCTGCATCATTGAATATCTCCTCTTGTAGTGGCGTACGACCGTATAATTATCTATATTTCCGTATTTACGTATTTTTAAAAGAATACGATATAAACTATTGAAGACAACAATTTGACTCGAGCAAAAAGAAGACTATTTTTCTATTAAATCCCTAAATGAAAATAACGTTTATAAACACCACCACCATTAACTATAAAATTGGATATTTGTGAGTGCAAAATTATAATTATACCAATAATTTTTTTATCCTTTTATTTTTTGTACTTTTTTTTTTCTACTTAGTAATAGTTTGACTTTTTTTTAAAATTCACTTATGTGACTTATATTAGTCAACAAAACTTTTACAAAATTCTTATGGTTTAAGAATGTTATAAATTTATATATATATAAATATACAATTTGAAGGTATTAATAACAAAATACAAATATTATGTACAAAGTGAAACATATTTCATATTTGTAAATATTTATTATAAGTTTTTTATTATTTAAATATTAATATTTCATCGTTGTCCGTTTTATTCATATCGATACTACAGTATCATGTACTCTCAGTAGTCCGTATTGAACTCCCGTATCGTTTTTTACAACTTTGGGTGGCAGGAGGAGAAGCAGTTAAAGTAGAATGGAGCGACCCAGGAGCTTCTTCAGAGGAAGGAGCAGACAAATACGAGGCATAGTAGACAGGAGCAGAGAGAGACAAAGAAGACATGGGTGCCGCAGAATAAGTAACATCGGGAAAAAGAGAAGCGATGGTGTAACACCCCACTCTATAAACCCGTAATAATCGCTCCCGTAATAATCACTCTCGTAACATAATTAAAGACGTCTCACAGCGGAAGTTAAACTACATTAATCCTCACTTGGGTGTCACATGCCATACTACTCGCCCATGCGAGTAACGAAGCATATCCAAAATATAACAAATGACAACAACAACTAACCGCAGTGATGAACGAGATATTTACTACATTATCCTATATACAAACCGGTACCTATAACAAGTGAGCACTTAAGAATTCCCAGATTACAACGTACTAACATGAAATAATCCTAGAAGCGTAATAAAAGTCGAGGTCATCTACCCACGATCCCGCACTCTGGCGTTAATCATCAATCACCTGAAACATAAAATATCGGTGCCCATGGAGGGCTCAGCACTTGGCCGAGTATGTTAAACTATGTTGTCCTAGACCCTTTAGGTCACTTAGGTCAATTAGCCGTCTGAACATGAGGTTGATTACATGCTGGTTCATTTTACAGTTTATATAGACAACGGTAAATGCCATAAATAAGCATCTAGCATTCCATCAATGAATCGTACATACACCACATACAATACTCAACTAGCAAAACATATACACAGTATACAGTATACAACACACATTATTCGAATGCGTAATTACTTCCACCAGGATAATCGTAGTATTTCCTCTAAATTATGTTAGTCACAATTAAGTTTTACTCTCAATACCAATGGGCGTCATGTTAGGACAACCCTAAATAACCTTACTGGACAGTAGTCCCCCGTACACACAAGGTGCTCATTGCCAAGGATCATTCGATCCCGGGTCTTCCACTTGCCTAATAAAGGCGTCCATGAATGGCCGAAGCCGTGTGCCAAAAGCGGCACCCAGATCCAACAGTCTATCTAGGCCCGTCGAAATATAGAGGGAGTCGGTCCGATACGGACGTTATACTCCGGTGATCACCAATGCGCAACCAACTAGTCGAAACTAATTGGATTCCTATACCATGTACTCAACCATCACTCTCCAATATGTGATTAATCCTTAATCAACTACCCTAGGTAAATGCTTAGGTCTTGGAGAAGTCTTTACCATTTATTACCTTTGAAGTCTCATGTACTTCCCTAGAATTAGTCTAGGTTATAGTCATGTTCGAGTATCAAGCTCTAGAGACTGGGGATCCCGAGTCTCGTTCCTAGGTGTTTTACTTAGGTTAATTAGGAGTAAAGTTCTCGAATATTAGTATTCCAATCGCTTGAGAAATCATAGTAATATTGTCCGAAGACGTCGCGCACAATAATAATCGCTTAACAAATCAGGGAATTAATCCACACAACATGCATAGCACACATATCACTCTTATCACATAAACAAACAATACCCGAACCCGAGGCTTCCCTCAGGGGTTCAAACCACAGAATCCAACATACCGTACACCGACGAGCAAGGCTAGCGAAACGAGCACACGTCTATCCTCTACGTTCCCGGAGTTTGAATCCCGCAACCCGATCTACTGAGAAATGTAACTACTATCAGTATCCACGTCTTCGGGCTTATAGTTTGTCGTACGGTTTAACTTACGAATACGTATTACCCGATACTGCATTTTACTCACTACATGGAGGTTGGGTTCTCGGTTATCATGATATCCAACACGGTTATTTATTATCGTATGATTACATATATTTACATTTACGTGTATGTATTAATACTCACATGTTTATATATACATATCTATATTTATGTATGTTTATAGGCTCGTACGTACGTATATGTAATACTCATCGTCATATTGTTACACGTTACATGATGGTAATTACCTAACGATCAACGTTATTGTCTAAACCCGATTCTTGTACGCCTATGCGTGCACATGCGCGTAACCCTTGTATGTTTCCGTAGTTGCGTTCACTATAGTTCAAGCCACATTATGATACGTTCTTGGTTATATTTCCTCCTCACATATATTACATACAATCTATATGTACATAGGTATTTACAACATCACATATTATTTTTCCTCCCCATATCAAGATTCCATATTGTATGAATTATATAGTTGTTCATACTAAATTTCTTCTCCATCCCTGTAAAGTGTATATTGTTCATTTGTGTCGTTATTTCTTACATTTCTTATTGAAACCTTATTTCACGATTATACAATATACGTTTATACATTGTCATGGTCCTTATAATATAAGGTTTCTACTATGTTTTATATCTCTATGATTCTCAATTTAGACTCATCATTTTATGTATCTGTTTACAAGATAGATTCGTACCATGTTAATTTCTTAATGATATATCCTCTTACACTTCAAAAAAAAGTGTCACATGATATCCTCTTCAACTTTATAAATAAGTTGTCCATATATATACATATATTAATTTCTAACCGGCCCGTTATAATTTTGGAATCTATATATCCTCCCCATTTAATTTTTGATTAATTAATATCAACTCCCCAAATATTATACTTGCTACATTTCTACCCTTATTGATTTAAACCTAAAGTTTTCAAACATTATCATATCCATGTATATACATATATATATATACAATTCCGAACCGTACACATATTTTCGAAAATCTTAATACTTCCCCTACATAGTTTTGATCATTTACAAACTATCCCATATGTTTTATTGTTACATTACTAACCTTATTAATTTATAATCTAAGGTTTCCAAACATTGTAATATACACATATATACATATACATGTATTTAAGGACAGTACCCCGATATTTTGTCCAGATTTATACTATCTTCCCACAACTTCTTTCTTTTTTTTTATTACATATTATCCCTCTTTATTCCATAAACATACAATTTAATACCTAAAACTTTATATTATGCATATTAGCTCTTTTAATTTCAAAAACTCCCCTAATAATTTTCTAAAATACCGAACAACCCTTTAACTTTATTAAACCTCATTTTCAACCCATAGTTTTTGGTAATTATAATATAGCCCCATAAGTTTCATAATTGTTATAATTTCATAGTTTTCGGTAATTATAATATAGCCCCCTTTTATTTCTTTATATACTTATAAATTTATTTAAATTATATTGTAACATTACATTTAATTTAAGTAACACCTAAATTCATTAATATTCACCAAAAATGTCCCAAGGTGGTTATATTCACTAAAATTAAATTTTTGCACCAGAATCTTTATATAATTCATTTAATCACTTTCAAAAATTAATAATCAATATTCAAGGCTTAAAATAAGCATAAATAAAAATGCCTAAATACATGCTTAAACATAGCATGTCCACCAACAATTAGATGCCTAAATATGTCTCGAAATACACCAAGCTCACGGCTCATACATGATTTTAAATAACACCATTAAATTATTTCCTTCACTAATCACTTATAGAATAAACTAAGTAGGCCATTATCACTTAGTTTCACTAATCAAATATTTAACCATTATTTTATCCACACTTTTAGGATGAAATAGCATATATGCTCTCGGTTTTTGTACAGATTTATATTTTACTTCTTTAAATCATTTGCTTTCATTATTGGTTATAAACTTGACTTTAATAAGTCATTATCACCTAATTTCAATCACCAAATACTAACCATAATTTAAGCCACCTTTTAGGGTTTAATTAACCCACATATTTCCATATATTCTCGGCACTAATTAGTTCTACTACATATTAGTTTAAATGCATTTAAAAGGGTTTTTAAGTGTTTTTACCTTGTTATAATCACAGGGAAGTTCATATCAGCTTCATCTCCTCTCGGCTGTACACATATAGGTACCATATGTTATATTTCAGTTCATAAAAATTTATTAAACACTATCATGGTTTTATGACATGTTTAGCAAGTTACCTCATATACTTGATGTTTTTCCTTTGGAAAAATCAGCCTCAAGCTCACGTAGCTTAGAGGGAGAACAACCACCATGCGGTCAACATTACACAAGGAACAAGAAGTTTATTAGTGACTTAAAGACATAGTTAAGGAGGCTTAAACATGATTTTTGAGCATTAAAAAGGTGATTTTTACCTTGTATTTTGGAGGAGTTTAATAAGTGCTGTTTTCGGACTCCTAAAAACCAGGAACTAGCGTCAGTTTTTGTAGGAAAAAATAGGTGAAAAGCAAGGTCTAGGCAGCCATGAATGCACTTCTCTTTTACCTTGTATCATAGCTCTTCCATGGTGTGGTCTTGGGGTGGTTTTAGCTCAATAAAAGGGTTGAGGAAAGGCTGAGATGGGGCTTCAAGTGTGAGCATCAGAAACAGAAAAAGAAGAGAGATCAGTGGACTTCAACTTGCATGAAAATGCAAGTCTAAAGCAGGAAAGGAAAAGAAATTTACCCTGTTGTTACTGATGTTTAAAACGCAAGAAGTGGCAGTTTTCCTTTGATGTTTCTCTGTTGGTGTTCGAGCATGGAGCAGGGAAGAAGCAGGGTTTTGCGTTTTTTTTTCCTTTGCTGTCCCTGTCTTGCTTCTGTAAGTAAATGAAGAGGATCTTTGGTACAGGTTGTCACTGCTTCATGAGGAGGGAAGTGGGCTGTAACATGGTGCATGGATGGTGATGAAACAGGAACTGCTCTTACCGATCTGTTGCTGCTTATTTCTACCTCTTCTGCTGCTGTTGTCTATACCGAGAATGCAGGGAATTTAAACTGTGTTGTATTGGTAGCAATAGAGCAGAATCTGGTGGGAAAGAAGGAGTAGAACCATGAAGAAAAGAAAAAGAGAAGGACTGCCCATTACCGTTTTTTTTTCTGCTATTTGTTTCTTGCTGCTACATTTATTTTTCTGTAATGTTGTTCTGGTCTTGCTTCTGTAGGTCGATGCAGAAGGCTCCAGTTGGGAGTTGTTTTGCTGCTATTATTGCAACAGAAAAGAGTAGAAGTGGACTGGGATTAAGAGCAGGAATGTGGAGAAGAGAAGGAGGTCACTTCTACTTGCTGCTTCAACCGGTTTGGAGGAGGAGAAAGGATGAGACTTGCACAGTAAACTGAAGAAGAGAATTGTTGGAGTGGTGCAGGCTGCAGACTGTAGTGACACAGCGTGGAGGTGAAGCAATATTTCCCTTTGTTGCTGTTGTAACAGGACGTGAAAGGATGGGTGCACATGGGTAAAAGAGAAAGGTGAGGTTTATTTGTACTTGTTTGTACTTTGTATGCTTATTTATTTGACTAATGATGTCTTGCTTTCTCTTTCCTCTTGTAGGTAGCCGGCTAGAAAAAGGTTTGGAGGGAATTTGAAATATTTTCATTAGTTAATATGTGTCTAGTATTATGGTTATGGGTTAGCTAATTATTTGTAGTATTTATTTATTTATTTATTTTCTTTTTATTTTTACTTCTCCATCCATAATAACCGGCAAGAAAATTGGTATTATAATATACTTTGTGATATTATTATTTTTTGTTTTAAAATGTATATATATGGATATATCTATATTGTATTTGTGATTTGTTTAGACTATATGTAATATTTATGTTGTTTAATGAGTGATATCATTTATTTAGACTACATGTAATATTTAGTATGTCACATGTGATATTAGATTTTTGGAGTTAATTTCTCCTTAGTGACATTCTCTTTTTGGTGTATCGTTTAATGTCCATCTTGGATTATATATTGATACAATAATACCTATAGCAATTATTATCCATGATTTAATTTAATCCTTATTAATTAAGGTAATAAATATGTGGGGTATTTCAGTCTACCCCCCTTAAAAGGACTTCGTCCCGAAGTCATCTAAGTCAAATCGGTATTGTAACTACCAAAAATAACCTTAAAGGTATTCATCAGTACGGCCTATCAATTCTAAGGTCTCGACACGTCCCCGAAGTGTTATCAATTCCATTCATTCATACAACCACTAGTTTTCCAATCGAAATCATTATGTATATAACACAGGTCCCTAAGGGCATAAGTACATGATTGTTCAAGTGCTTAAAAGCACATCCACATAATCAGAATATCTCACAAGTGCTTAAGGCACATACATATAATCAAAGCGCATCACAAGTGCGTCACAGCATATCACAAGTGCTTAAAGCACGTGCATACAACGACATATTACCAGTGCATGAAGCACATACAAGCTACAAAAAGCAACATAAACACAACAAAGACAACACAACAATTAAATATGTCAAGAGGCTCTACCCCCCTTAAAAAGGGTTACGCCCCGTGACCCCAAAAGTATCCAATAGTCGCTATGAAAAAGCACTGGATACTTGGCTCTCATGGAGTTCTCCAACTCCCATGTGGCCTTTTCCACCTCATGGTTCGACCAACAGACTTTGACCCTTTTAATGGTCTTGTTCTTGGTCTTTCTCGTTTCCGTATTGAAACTTCGGAGTGGAGTCTTCTCATATCTAAGATACGGGTCAGTCTTTAGTTACTCAGTTCTAAAAGAAAATATGCGAAGGGTGAGGCGCGTATTCTTTTGGTTAAGGCGTAGAATATTTGTGTACTCTCCCAAACATGTTCTATTGGGCCCACCACGCTTCTCGCTCCATAATGAGGTGCTACCCACATGTATAGAGCTTGGTTTGCCCTTTTTGTTCCTAAAGGTATATTATAGATGATTTATTAGCAGCAAGTTATTGTTGACCTCTTTCCAATATGACAGTGTCATTCACGGTCTTTTCTTAATTTAGAAACGGAGATATTTCAATCGGTGTTGTATCGTTACTTGTACATGCGTACGATTAGGTCTAAATCGTAACCAGATGTTCTGGGTTACTAGCGCGGAATATATTTTGGATTGTTATTATCTTCACTTATTTGTTTGTAGTTGAGGTGAAGTGTAACATTGGCTATCATTTGTTATTAGTGTTCTTGCACTAGTCTCTGAAGTTTTGGATGTATTAGCTTTTAAATACACTAAGGTATTTCTTGTCATTCCATATCTCCAGGTTGTTTTGTTCCGGAGTAATTTCATTAATTGTATTTATTTATTATGTACGTCGTGATATTATGTATTGTATTTTTAGCATATCGTTCTCACGTCAATACTCGTATTGTTCTCCCTGCTTTTGCTAGGGAATCCATTGTTGTGTTTATATTGAGCTTTGCATCTTTCGGCATCCCATATGGGTATGTTCTTTGCAGTTGAGGCATTTTCCCTCTAGTGTATTCTATATCCTTTATATTTTTCATGTTGTTCAACAGGAATGTAATTTGTATGTTTATGAGTTCCTGTTTGGATTATAGCGTTAAACGCTATATTTATTTTAGGGTGTATCCTTGAACAGTCTGGGCTATTGTGTAGCCCTCATTCAATTCTTGTTTCTCATCATTTTAGTTCTACACGAGTTTTACTCGTCTATGTTTGCCAATGTATTCGTTCTAATGGCTGTTTATAATGATCACTTCCGTGCGCACCATACTTTAGTCGATTCGACAGATATAAGTTATTATGACGTTTGATTAATAGCTTAAGGCTTCTACTAGTGTGCTAGCTTTGCCTTTCTTTTATTGTATATTGGTGTATTTATATTCAGCCCCTTTCCGGGTGAAAACGTATTGTTGCCTTTAATGTGGGCATATGAGATTGTTACATCATTCGATATTGTCTTGTACTCTATTGGAGAGTAACTCTATTTATGTCCCTCTTACTGGTGGCGATTTCCATTATTAAGTAGGTTCTTTTGGGTGCTAAGTATTGTGTTAATGTAAGTAGTTATTGAACCTTATGAGGGTTTTACTTATGTTTATTCGCTCATTCAATGGGTTTTACATGCTTTTCATTAGGTTGACTATCAACTCTCTCCTCATTCGAGAGGTTTTCTTAATGTTATTATGTTAGCCGTTCCTTTGCGGCGTTACAACTTAGTTGTGTTATTTTCAAGGTTTGGTTCTGGTAATCTCGTTGGTTTAATTGGAACTCTTCTCGTTAATTTACTGGGGTAGTTATTTGCACTGGTCTGGATTTGTATATTTGATCTTGGTATGGAGTTGACTACTTCTTGCATTTCTTACAATACTTGTCTACATGTATGGGGTACCTTACTGGTACATTGCTACTTACTTAACTAACTTATTAGTAAGTCTATCAAGCCCACAAGCTCCTATAGAGTGCGGTCGTCCCATATCTTGTTGTGTATACTTGTAGCGTCCGTCACGCGTTCGTGAAGTATTCTGTTGTCAATCTCCCTTTTACTTGGTATTGGGGTGTATCCCGAGGGAATTCTTTGGTTCCCCGGGTCCCCTACCTAATGGGTATGATCACACATCTTTCATTCAATAGTTGTTTGCGATATTTCGCCTTAATGGTGGGGTTTACAATGTAATGATACAAGGTGATTTTTCTCCTCTGTCACTGGTTACTTTATTGACAAGAGTTCATTGATGTTTTAAAGGAATTTACGACCTCTCGTATTGATAAGTATTGGTGTCACATTACTTAGTAAGTCCTTTATTGGAGTTACTTATGGGTTGATTTCAAATTACTGTTACCCGGTCACCATGTGCATGGTTTGGCGCTCATTCATTGTCTCTTACTCTTGTTCATTTGTTAGTAGATTATACATGTTATTTACGGAGCGTAATATAGTTCTTCTAACTTTACCCTATATTCAGGTTGCATTATTTGGTGTAATTCCTGATTTCATGATGAAGACTCATGTTCTCTTCTTTTTATGGAAGTCTTTATTGTGGTATGGTTTTAACCAGTTTTCATTACTTGACATGTCATATTAGACGCTATTGTTCAATTAGTATATATTGGAAGGTAGTCGGAGGCGGTATTTTCGCTCTCCTAGACTTGTGTCCTCCTATGGTACATCGAGTACTTTTACTTAGACTTGTGCTCTATAGCGTTTAGCCTTGTCGTCTTATATTACCGTTTAGGTTGTTTGCCATTGTTTAACTCACATAGTTATTATCACTGACAGTCGTCATGTTGGTAGACGACATGTCCTAAACACGTACATCTTTTGTCACTTATTGACTGGCGGAACGCCAATGGCAGTAGCCATCCTTTTTACTTAGAACTTCGTCCAATGATCAGTGTGATCAAATGGAGTAACAATGTATAATTATATCTTGATATATGTTCATTCCTTGTTGGTTATGGCACTCCTTGGTAAGGACAATGCACCGAGTGTTAATTATTTAGTTGCTCAACACGATCCGCGCCTATGGTTGCGATTTGGTTTAAGTAATAATGGTGTTGCAGTGTAATATGTTTAATCTTGGTCCTTTTTAAGGACTAACATATTCTTATCTTCTTCCAATATTTATGATATGTTAGCGTATGTCGTTATGAGCGTAGCATCGGCCCTAATTGCTACTTGATTATGTTCCACCACCATTCTTTATATACATACATTCGGGAGTGAACGGTTATTCACGGGTATTCGTATTTAGTACCTTATTCATTAGGTTTGATGTGTTTTAGCTGTTTGCAGTTGTATACTTCAGTTCCTTGTCTATTCCTAATGTGATTAATTGTGGCCACTTGTAGAGAGTTTTAGGAATCATCCGACCCTGATGTGATCAGTATCAGTGTTGAACTATCCTTCCACTCCAATTTGTGTTCAGCTTCCCTTGACCTGTACCGGATCAAGTTCCTCCTCCCACGTCCATTTTAAACTATTAAATAATTTGATAAGTACGCTATGGTGTTTGGCTCATAAGCCGATGTTATTGATTCATTTTTGTTTAATGAGTGTAGCTTGATATGGGCTGGTGTATGCCCTTTAGTTGTAATGATCGGACTCTTCGGTCATTCCGAGGTTTTGGTCTTCACATTTTAAGGGTCTTGTGACCCTAGGGTGACAAGTTGTAGTGATGAATTTTGTACATAAGTTGTACAAATGTTTGGTGGTTACTGGTAGCCATGGTGTTGTACCCGTGGCCTACACGGTTTGTAGAATTAAGTTGTATTAGCCATTATAGTTATAGTTATAGTTGCAGTCGTAATTGCAGTTGTAGTTATAGTTGCAGCACTTGCAGTAGCAAGTGCGCGAGGTAGACGGAAACGTTAGTATATTGCTTGTTATAGTGCTTGTTGTAGAAAGCGCGCTATGCAGGTTGAATCATCGGTGTTGTACTTATTAGTCTCATTGACGTTTTGTCGTTTGAGTATGATTTATATGATTTGTTTTGAAAAGGATAGTATTGGAATTATTTCAGTTCGTTAAGGTATGGTAAGTTTCCTAAGGTCATTTTATTTCTAGGTTCTCTGAGTTAGTCTCTTTCTGAGTTTTGCTGTAAACTCCTTCATGGTAAGAGAAGGTTTCAGACGCATGTTCATGCGGTCAATTCATTAAGTTAAGGATGTGCGGTTACATAGATCGCGCTGAGTACTAGTACCAGCGCCTAAGGTTCCCACAAAATCTGGGGTATCCTGTTCCACGTGGCTACCTCGTGGTGCTTCAAGTCTAGCAGATGGAGTACTCTAGTTGTCCTTGGTACGACATTCCTCTTCTTGAGCGTTGTGTTGTAGTAATTTTAGGAGTTTAGCTCGTAAGCTTATATGGTTATTGTGATTGTAGGTTAGGTTTTACTGAGCCATGTAGGTTGCATCTGGTTGAAGTTATTCCCTTTTTGGGAGAGACTTCCATGCAATCCTTGGTTCCGCATGTTATGCATTCTAATAGTCATCTAAAACTCATTTTTCTATCTTTCGATCTTCAGGTGCACCTATGTGTGCTTTCCTCAGGTTAACTGGACAGGGTTTCGGTGTCTAATTACAAGCTGACCCGCTCATCCTATGGATTCTTATCCTTCTTCAACATAAGGTTTAATGTATATTCTTCACTGCGTATAAGTACGCTTCTAGATAGTACGTAACTATCGGGACCCCCGGTCCTTAATGATTCATTGTATCTCAAGAGCTTCTGTATGTCTTGATGTCACAGTGACTACAACAACCACATCGGTCTTCCAAATAGGAGGAATTCTTCTGTCTCCTTGGTACCATTCATTACATTGCCTCTATGGGTGATACTCGAAGTGTGGGCAGCGGCGGGTGGGGTACCACTGCTGTTTCCCGGGATGTTCTTCCATCAAGCTAGTGCGACGACTGCCGTATCAACGCTATTCGGGGTTGCAGGACCTCTGCCGCCCCCGACATGCCTCTTCTCGACACCCGTAATACGCTATGTCATATCATTACTCGATAGTTTACCGTATAGTAGTCAATAACACAAATATGCCATTAAGGCTAATATTGTTACACATTTAGCGTTACTAAGACACTGGTTCGTTCAAGACCAGTCGTTTCGTACCTCGCAAACGTTTCCCGTATTCCCATAATCCTAAGCTCACTGTCTTAGTCCTAATATCTCGTCATCAGAGCGGTACTCCGCTCTGATACCACTTTTGTAACACCCCACTCTATAAACCCGTAATAATCGCTCCCGTAATAATCACTCTCGTAACATAATTAAAGACGTCTCACAGCGGAAGTTAAACTACATTAATCCTCACTTGGGTGTCACATGCCATTACTCGCCCATGCGAGTAACGAAGCATATCCAAAATATAACAAATGACAACAACAACTAACCGCAGTGATGAACGAGATATTTACTACATTATCCTATATACAAACCGGTACCTATAACAAGTGAGCACTTAAGAATTCCCAGATTACAACGTACTAACATGAAATAATCCTAGAAGCGTAATAAAAGTCGAGGTCATCTACCCACGATCCCGCACTCTGGCGTTAATCATCAATCACCTGAAACATAAAATATCGGTGCCCATGGAGGGCTCAGCACTTGGCCGAGTATGTTAAACTATGTTGTCCTAGACCCTTTAGGTCACTTAGGTCAATTAGCCGTCTGAACATGAGGTTGATTACATGCTGGTTCATTTTACAGTTTATATAGACAACGGTAAATGCCATAAATAAGCATCTAGCATTCCATCAATGAATCGTACATACACCACATACAATACTCAACTAGCAAAACATATACACAGTATACAGTATACAACACACATTATTCGAATGCGTAATTACTTCCACCAGGATAATCGTAGTATTTCCTCTAAATTATGTTAGTCACAATTAAGTTTTACTCTCAATACCAATGGGCGTCATGTTAGGACAACCCGTAAATAACCTTACTGGACAGTAGTCCTCCCGTACACACAAGGTGCTCATTGCCAAGGATCATTCGATCCCGGGTCTTCCACTTGCCTAATAAAGGCGTCCATGAATGGCCGAAGCCGTGTGCCAAAAGCGGCACCCAGATCCAACAGTCTATCTAGGCCCGTCGAAATATAGAGGGAGTCGGTCCGATACGGACGTTATACTCCGGTGATCACCAATGCGCAACCAACTAGTCGAAACTAATTGGATTCCTATACCATGTACCTCAACCATCACTCTCCAATATGTGATTAATCCTTAATCAACTACCCTAGGTAAATGCTTAGGTCTTGGAGAAGTCTTTACCATTTATTACCTTTGAAGTCTCATGTACTTCCCTAGAATTAGTCTAGGTTATAGTCATGTTCGAGTATCAAGCTCTAGAGACTGGGGATCCCGAGTCTCGTTCCTAGGTGTTTTACTTAGGTTAATTAGGAGTAAAGTTCTCGAATATTAGTATTCCAATCGCTTGAGAAATCATAGTAATATTGTCCGAAGACGTCGCGCACAATAATAATCGCTTAACAAATCAGGGAATTAATCCACACAACATGCATAGCACACATATCACTCTTATCACATAAACAAACAATACCCGAACCCGAGGCTTCCCTCAGGGGTTCAAACCACAGAATCCAACATACCGTACACCGACGAGCAAGGCTAGCGAAACGAGCACACGTCTATCCTCTACGTTCCCGGAGTTTGAATCCCGCAACCCGATCTACTGAGAAATGTAACTACTATCAGTATCCACGTCTTCGGGCTTATAGTTTGTCGTACGGTTTAACTTACGAATACGTATTACCCGATACTGCATTTTACTCACTACATGGAGGTTGGGTTCTCGGTTATCATGATATCCAACACGGTTATTTATTATCGTATGATTTACATATATTTACATTTACGTGTATGTATTAATACTCACATGTTTATATATATATCTATATTTATGTATGTTTATAGGCTCGTACGTACGTATATGTAATACTCATCGTCATATTGTTACACGTTACATGATGGTAATTACCTAACGATCAACGTTATTGTCTAAACCCGATTCTTGTACGCCTATGCGTGCACATGCGCGTAACCCTTGTATGTTTCCGTAGTTGCGTTCACTATAGTTCAAGCCACATTATGATATACGTTCTTGGTTATATTTCCTCCTCACATATATTACATACAATCTATATGTACATAGGTATTTACAACATCACATATTATTTTCCTCCCCATATCAAGATTCCATATTGTATGAATTATATAGTTGTTCATACTAAATTTCTTCTCCATCCCTGTAAAGTGTATATTGTTCATTTGTGTCGTTATTTCTTACATTTCTTATTGAAACCTTATTTCACGATTATACAATATACGTTTATACATTGTCATGGTCCTTATAATATAAGGTTTCTACTATGTTTTATACTCTCTATGATTCTCAATTTAGACTCATCATTTTATGTATCTGTTTACAAGATAGATTCGTACCATGTTAATTTCTTAATGATATATCCTCTTACACTTCAAAAAAAGTGTCACATGATATCCTCTTCAACTTTATAAAATAAGTTGTCCATATATATACATATATTAATTTCTAACCGGCCCGTTATAATTTTGGAATCTATATATCCTCCCCATTTAATTTTTGATTAATTAATATCAACCCAAATATTATACTTGCTACATTTCTACCCTTATTGATTTATAACCTAAAGTTTTCAAACATTATCATATCCATGTATATACATATATATATATACAATTCCGAACCGTACACATATTTTCGAAAATCTTAATACTTCCCCTACATAGTTTTGATCATTTACAAAACTATCCCATATGTTTTATTTGTTACATTACTAACCTTATTAATTTATAATCTAAGGTTTCCAAACATTGTAATATACACATATATACATATACATGTATTTAAGGACAGTACCCCGATATTTTGTCCAGATTTATACTATCTTCCCACAACTTCTTTCTTTTTTTTTTTATTACATATTATCCCTCTTTATTCCATAAACATACAATTTAATACCTAAAACTTTATATTATGCATATTAGCTCTTTTAATTTCAAAAACTCCCCTAATAATTTTCTAAAATACCGAACAACCCTTTAACTTTATTAAACCTCATTTTCAACCCATAGTTTTTGGTAATTATAATATAGCCCCATAAGTTTCATAATTGTTATAATTTCATAGTTTTCGGTAATTATAATATAGCCCCCTTTTATTTCTTTATATACTTATAAATTTATTTAAATTATATTGTAACATTACATTTAATTTAAGTAACACCTAAATTCATTAATATTCACCAAAAATGTCCCAAGGTGGTTATATTCACTAAAATTAAATTTTTGCACCAGAATCTTTATATAATTCATTTAATCACTTTCAAAAATTAATAATCAATATTCAAGGCTTAAAATAAGCATAAATAAAAATGCCTAAATACATGGCTTAAACATAGCATGTCACCAACTATTAGATGCCATAAATATGTCTCGAAATACACCATAGCTCACGGCTCATACAGATTTTAATATAACACCATTAAATTATTTTCCTTCACTAATCACTTATAGAATAAACTTAAGTAGGCCATTATCACTTAGTTTCACTAATCAAATATTTAACCATTAATTTTATCCACACTTTTAGGATGTAAATAGCATATATGCTCTCGGTTTTTGTACAGATTTATATTTTACTTCTTTAAATCATTTGCTTTCATTATTGGTTTATAAACTTGACTTTAATAAGTCATTATCACCTAATTTCAATCACCAAATACTTAACCATAATTTAAGCCACCTTTTTAGGGTTTAATTAACCCACATATTTCCATATATTCTCGGCACTAATTTAGTTCTACTACATAATTAGTTTAAATGCATTTAAAAGGGTTTTTAAGTGTTTTTACCTTGTTATAATCACAGGGAAGTTCATATCAGCTTCATCTCCTCTCGGCTGTACACATATAGGTACCATATGTTATATTTCAGTTCATAAAAATTTATTAAACACTATCATGGTTTTTATGACATGTTTTAGCAAGTTACCTCATATAACTTGATGTTTTTCCTTTGGAAAATCAGCCTCAAGCTCACGTAGCTTAGGAGGGAGAACAACCACCATGCGGTCAACATTTACACAAGGAACAAGAAGTTTATTTAGTGACTTAAAGACATAGTTAAGGAGGCTTTAAACATGATTTTTGAGCATTAAAAAGGTGATTCTTTACCTTGTATTTTGGAGGAGTTTAATAAGTGCTGTTTTCGGACTCCTAAAACCATGGAACTAGCGTCAGTTTTTGTAGAGAAAAATAGGTGAAAAGCAAGGTCTAGGCAGCCATGAATGCACTTCTCTTTTACCTTGTATCATAGCTCTTCCATGGTGTGGTCTTGGGGTGGTTTTAGCTCAATAAAAGGGTTGAGGAAAGGCTGAGATGGGGCTTCAAGTGTGAGCATCAGAAACAGAAAAAGAAGAGAGATCAGTGGACTTCAACTTGCATGAAAATGCAAGTCTAAAGCAGGAAAGGAAAAGAAATTTACCCTGTTGTTACTGATGTTTAAAACGCAAGAAGTGGCAGTTTTCCTTTGATGTTTCTCTGTTGGTGTTCGAGCATGGAGCAGGGAAGAAGCAGGGTTTTGCGTTTTTTTTTCCTTTGCTGTCCCTGTCTTGCTTCTGTAAGTAAATGAAGAGGATCTTTGGTACAGGTTGTCACTGCTTCATGAGGAGGGAAGTGGGCTGTAACATGGTGCATGGATGGTGATGAAACAGGAACTGCTCTTACCGATCTGTTGCTGCTTATTTCTACCTCTTCTGCTGCTGTTGTCTATACCGAGAATGCAGGGAATTTAAACTGTGTTGTATTGGTAGCAATAGAGCAGAATCTGGTGGGAAAGAAGGAGTAGAACCATGAAGAAAAGAAAAAGAGAAGGACTGCCCATTACCGTTTTTTTTTCTGCTATTTGTTTCTTGCTGCTACATTTTTTTTCTGTAATGTTGTTCTGGTCTTGCTTCTGTAGGTCGATGCAGAAGGCTCCAGTTGGGAGTTGTTTTGCTGCTATTATTGCAACAGAAAAGAGTAGAAGTGGACTGGGATTAAGAGCAGGAATGTGGAGAAGAGAAGGAGGTCACTTCTACTTGCTGCTTCAACCGGTTTGGAGGTGGAGAAAGGATGAGACTTGCACAGTAAACTGAAGAAGAGAATTGTTGGAGTGGTGCAGGCTGCAGACTGTAGTGACACAGCGTGGAGGTGAAGCAATATTTCCCTTTGTTGCTGTTGTAACAGGACGTGAAAGGATGGGTGCACATGGGTAAAAGAGAAAGGTGAGGTTTATTTGTACTTGTTTGTACTTTGTATGCTTATTTATTTGACTAATGATGTCTTGCTTTCTCTTTCCTCTTGTAGGTAGCCGGCTAGAAAAAGGTTTGGAGGGAATTTGAAATTTTCATTAGTTAATATGTGTCTAGTATTATGGTTATGGGTTAGCTAATTATTTGTAGTATTTATTTATTTATTTATTTTCTTTTTATTTTTACTTCTCCATCCATAATAACCGGCAAGAAAATTGGTATTATATACTTTGTGATATTATTATTTTTTTTGTTTTAAAATGTATATATATATGGATATATCTATATTGTATTTGTGATTTGTTTAGACTATATGTAATATTTATGTTGTTTAATGAGTGATATCATTTATTTAGACTACATGTAATATTTAGTATGTCACATGTGATATTAGATTTTTGGAGTTAATTTCTCCTTAGTGACATTCTCTTTTTGGTGTATCGTTTAATGTCCATCTTGGATTATATATTGATACAATAATACCTATAGCAATTATTATCCATGATTTAATTTAATCCTTATTAATTAAGGTAATAAATATGTGGGGTATTTCAAAGATAAGGAAGAAAGAATTATAACATTAGTTAAGGAATTCTAATGTTAAATGTGTACATGAAATAACAAGGATTTATATATTTCAAAGTATTTTAAATGTGAAATATACCACATTTTGCACTTGGATAAACTAACCTTAGAGAAATAAATATTAAGGTGGGATGTATAATATATGATAAAGATTATATGTGCAATATAGTTTCAAAACTATATAATGTACAAGTGTATTATAATATACATGCGATAATGAACGATTAAGTTGAAGTATATTAATATACTATGACGTAACTATGCATGTACTATAACGTTTACGTAAAACTAATCCCGAATTAAACCGAAAACCCGAGAGACGTCATTAGTGGATAACGGGGAATGAACGGGAAGGGATTAGCGACGGTACGGGGTACCGTAGATTAATATTGTTGTACGAGATGCTAATACTAATACGTAGTGTGATAGGTATTATTAGATTATGAGAGGCGTCTCGAGGATCACAAGAGGATTTAGCTTATTCATACTCCACCGTTCTATAATCCCGGTGCACGGTATGTTATTATGTGGCTTGATTGTCTCTGAGGATTTCTTCAGTTCTGACATTGTGTGAAAATCTGTGATAAGATTGCTTGTTCGCTTGTGTGAATTAATATGCATGACTTGGGTATTAACGCTGCTTATTATTATTACTGTTGTGCGATAACAGTACCGTTTGTATATATGAACATATTTATAAAACGAACTAGCGGCTATGATGTTATCTTATATGTGTAATATAAGGAACGTAAGAAAAACGTTGTAGCATTAGGATAATACGATATATATATATATATTATCCGAGACTTATATACAGAGCATTGGCCTTCTTAACGCCGCTCTGGTATCTAACACTGGATCCCGAGTCCACATACTCAGGATTGGACTAACGACCTTAGTCTGCTGTGTTAGGAAAATGGTAATGCGATGCAATGGTATTGATGAGGTAATCAGGAGGATGTGGCTCTTGGTGAGAATTGTGATCAATTAACGATACTAGGATGCCGTGTGGGAATCTGCAAGTATCAAGATATATTCCAACGGACTACAGATGGTTCGTCGGTCAGAGACTCTACCGCTGGAGTGGCTACTGCCATGGGTGACCCGCCATAAGAGATGGGTAACTTAGAGACACGTCGTTTAAACGATACGTTGTCATTATGTATGACTGAACAATTACGAAAAACTATATTAGCTCGTACAGTAGGCGAACACTATTTGGGCTTGTATGCCAAAGACGAGAACCTATACTTGTTTATAATTCTCGTCGTTTCGCCTTGTTGTTCATCGGTTATGCTATGTGGTTATATGATCTACGTGAATTATTATGGATTGTTTGGTTGAATTGAGTCACTGTACTCTTATGTATGTTTGTGGATTGGTTGAATTGAGTCGCTGTACTCATATGTATGTGTGAATTGGTTGAGTTGAGTCGCTGTACTCGTGTGTGGATTATAGTGTATTTGGTCGAGTTGAGTCGTTGTACTCGAATATGAATAATTAAGTGTTTGGTGGAGTGGAGTCTTCGTACTCATATATGCGTTGTGACGCTTTCAGTTGGTTTATTGTGGTATGATATGTGAAGCCGGGGGCTTGTTTGCTATTTGAGTTTACTGCAATATATTTATTGCTTTACAGTTTTTATATTAAACTACATGCATGAAAATGAACTGTCACTAGTGCAGAAAATGTTTTTTACCACGGTTATTTTGCCTATATACCACGGTTCCAAATCGTGGTTAATACGTGTAACACCCCCGGATAAACATCCCATAGCACAAACAGGCTCCTAGCCACATTACAAGATAACTACGCAGCGGATTCTCAATTTCATCCGGGTGCTACAGATGCCAACCACCCACGTGGTTGACAGACCACATTACCAATTCTAAGTTACGGTCTGCATGACTGGAAACAGCTCTCACCAAAACTCATGTACAATGTGAGATACAATTCCAATTATCAAGTGTCTACAACAAATTGCCAAATCATAAACTGAAAATTACATCTCGGGTACATTAAACATACAGCTACATCCTCAAACGTTATGCCCTGATGGGCTACCCCCATGGTAGCCATCCCGCCTACGCTCCGTAATCGTCCGGCATAATACCTGTAAAAATTTGGTTGGGAAGGACTCAGCAAACTACGCTGAGTATGAACGTGTGTAGCCCGTATGTTGCCGGGCCACACGACTACTCGGTCGAATATTATTAAATCCAATTTACATGCTATAATAAGGCAGTAAAGCACATCACCATACATCATGATATCATACACACTTAAAGGTAGCAAGGCATTAGCAACACGCATCCAAACATAACTTGTCGACATCATAGCAATATCAAACAAGCAACCAAGCATCACAAGCTGCTAGTATGGCAAACAACAATTATGTAGGTCATCAAGCACGTGCATAGGTATGTTTACTAAGGATCCTCACTATGGGATCGTTCGGGCGTTGTGTGTTTTCATTCATTTTCTCTTGTTCCCAATGATGTATATTTTCTTTCTCTTCCCTTGCATCAGGTCTGGGGGTACGGTTCAAATCCCGTGACCATATCATGTAGGTGTTAATCTTTTCCTTGTTTCTTTAAGGTTTATTTGTGAATTCTCTTACCACCACAAGTTGAAGAACGTCTGCTCCATAGCTAATCCTCCATTCCCGGCGTCGTGCGTCGAGGAAGCGGGGTCATCTCTAGACTTCAGGATGTGTTCCACCAATAGGTATTTTACTTTTCATTATCATTATAAGTTCGACACCATAGTGGGTGTCAGTAGAAGTCCTCTATAGTTTAAGAGGAGTTTTCTTCTTGTATAGTTGTTTCATTTTGTTTGCGTAGTTCGTCGTGTTTCATCTCAAGTTCGTAAACGAGAAGGGACTAAACTACTGTGTGCACACAAATGATATGCAACCATGATATAGCAATCATATAAGCAAGATACGCAAGCAATCCAATTACATGCTTTAATCTTATCGTCGTTTTCACACAAAGCACACAACAAACAAGCCGTGTAACACGACAACATACGAACCACACATGTCCATACCTGGATCAGAAGCCAGTCTCGTCTCACACACGGGTTCCTGGTTGGCGTTCGTTACGACCCTAATGTTGATTAAAAATAACGTGTCAGTTCATGATTTCATGTGACGACACTTTTCTAGTTTATCTCATTATACCGGGTGTTATTCCCTAGGTGAACTTTTGATTGTTCAACTTATATTACCCCTTAGAAATTTTCCAATGTAATAACCTTAGGCTTTACCTCACTCCTAGGACATTTACATAGTCAATTCACACGTTAACTAAGTCCATCCTCTAACTAACGTATTAAGGTATTCTAAGCACTAACATGTAACAAGCTGATCTGAGGTGGACTTTTATTCCCTTAAAATGTATTTCTTCCTTATATCAATAGGTTAGCGATGTGTTTAATCCATTATCACTGAAATAAATTCTTTAAAATACTCCTAGAGCTCATCTATACGGAAGCCCCAAAGTTTTGAAAAATTAAAACACACTTTCAATGTCTAACCTTCACTAACCCCACATTTAGGGCATCAACTGAGGTTTAATCTTCCCAAAATGTTTCATCTACTTAGTTGGATGCATTAGTACTGTTTTGGGTTCATTATTAAACCAATTCAACACTCTCATCCTACCTATATCTCGGTTATTCAGAACCGGGAAAAGAAGTGAAACTGAAACATGTAGCTTATAACTTTTCTTCTTCAAGCTTTCTTTCAGTACATCCATCTGTTATTTAGTTCCACCCAACACTTCCACCCAACTATATAAGTGTATTATGGAGGGTTTAAACTCAAAACAAACTCAAAGAAACTATGTTAACAGCTTTGAAAGTCCAATTTACAGAAACAGAAACTACAGAAAACTGTAACCGAATTCTGGGCGACTCTCCTTCAATCTTACTTTTAGGTTTAGTTATCTATTTTCTAATCCCTCCCAAGATGTTTATAGCCTCACTTAAGTGTATTAGCAATGATTTAAACCCATTATAACAACAATACAACCTTTTAAGCACCTCTGAAACTTGTTCATACAGAAGCACCATTCTCAGAAATCTGAAACAACCACCTGTGCATACACTCCCTCCGACTTCTGTTTTAGTGCATTAGATTGATTTCTAATTTTGTTCCAAGTGTCTGCAAATTTCATTAAGTGTATTAGTTAGGTCTTAGGTTATTACTAACTTGAAGAACTTGAAAAAGTGAAAAGAAACATGGAAACTGAAATATCTCCTATCGACTTCTTTCCGTTTGCTCATTTCTGCCTTCCAATTTATCTCTTGACACTTGCGTATGTAGTAAGTGTTTTGGTTTAATCTAGCTTCAAACCAGACCCAAACCAACAAGGAGTGTCCCTCTGCAATAATGTTATACAGACCATAAAGAACAATCTGATGCGGTGGTAGTTGTTTTCTTTTTGCTGTTCTTTTCTTTCTGTTCTTTTAATGTCATTTCTAGTTTCTCAGATTGCTGTCCCCTTAAGTTAAGTGGCTCTCCACGGTTTTACTTCAAGAACAGACCTAAAACAACAGGGTCTGCACTTCTAAAATTCCTCTACTCAAAAATCTGTAAACTGAATGACAGAAAACAGAAACTATAAACTGCTGCTCTCCTTTTCTATTATTTCCTCTCTGTTCACGATTTGACTTTCATTTTTTTTTCGATTAGGTTACCCGATTAGTTAGGTGCTTTAATCAGTGTTTTAACCCCCAAAACAAAACCACAATAACAAGGGCTATACCCCATGAGAAGTTAGTACACAGAGAACACAAGAATTTCAGAAACTGAAATTTAGCTGACAACTTCCCTCTATTTCGCATCTGTTCTTTGTTTACAGTTTGATTTTCAATACTTCCCAACTTGTCTAGCAGTGTTAACTTGAGTTGAGTCATTAATAAGTCATCGCCACCCCATAAGACCCCTAAACCGTTATCATACAGAAACACAGAAAATTTCAGAACTAAAAACTAGCACCCGCACAATCTGGTTTCCAATTCTCTTCTTAAGTTGCAGGCTGTTTTTTTTTCTTTAGTACCCCCAGTTTATTTACAGTTAGTCTAACAAGTTATCTAGCTTCTAGATTGGTCATTAAGCCAATACGACTTCAGGTTACTTCTGAAACGCTAGCGTACAGAACACTCGAAGATAGCAGAAACTGAAATATGTTCCTGCACACTACTTCTTTCTCTTTCTAATGTGTTTTATGGGTTCTGTAACATCCCAGGCTTATTTACACCTAGTCTAGTATGTTAGAAAGTTTTTAAGTTTATCTTATAACCATTACTACTCTCTTAAACCACCTGTATCACTGTTATACTGAAACACCAACAGCAGAAAACCTGAAACTGTCATATTCTCTTCTTACTTTCTTCTTCTGTCTATCTTCTGTTGATTATTCGTTGTCTTCTATCTGTTTCCTAATCTACCCCATGCACTTACAAACTTACTAAGGTATTTTATAGATGTTTCATTGGCAACCCAATATAGCTCCTTCAAATCTTTCTGTACCAGATCATACAAAACTGAAAAAGGAAATGAACACTGAAAATCCGAGTCTGTGAGACTGATGTATATTTTTTTTCTTGTCTTTCTGTTTGTTATCAGTCTATCCTTCAATCCATCCAAAGTACTCACTACTTAATTAAGGGTTCTGGTTTTGTTTTAAACCCAATACCAACTAAACAACACTCTGAAAACTCTTGCACATAAGAGAGAAACCGAAAAACAGGAATTATAAAAACTGATACATGTTTCTGTTGTTTCGAGTTGCTAACTGTGGTTTCATTGATTTTTACTCTTTTTCCTAATCCCTCAGTTCGTTTACACTTAGCCCTATGTTTTAGTAAGCTTTTAAGTTGGTCACTAAATTAATACAACACCTAGATTACTTCAGCAAATTTGGTGTACAAACCAAGAAGTTTCAGAAACTGAAACTACTCCTGAAATCTTCTATTTCTCACTTCTGTTTTAGTAAGCCACCGATCTCCCTAGCACTGCAATGTTATGTTTTAATACAGTTTTAAGCTCTTGATCAACTCATTACAACTCTTATAACTCTTTGTAGCAGGGGCATACAAAACTCAAGTTTCAGAAGAGGAAAATGTAACAACTGAAAGTACAAAACTGACATCTTCTCTTCTTGTTCCTTAATCTAACTTTCAACTTCTCCCAACTGTTTTAGTTCCTCAGTTGAGTTGTTTTGATAAGGTTTTAACCCCAACCCAACACCAAGCCACAAGGAACAGCGTCTCTCAAACTCCTGATGCAGAACTGTAACTGAAAACTGCACAGAAACTGAAACATCAGACTGATGGCCTTACTTCACTCTATCTTATTTTTTTTAAGTTGTTCACTGTTTCTTCCTCTAGCCTCCCAGTTTGTTTACTCTTGGCCTCGCGGTTTAGCAAGCCTTTAAATCATTCATTAAGCCAATACAAATTTTAGGTCACTTCTGAAAATTTAGTATACAGAGAAACGAAAATTTCAGAGACTGAAACAACTTCTGCGCTCTGCTACTCCTAACTTTTATTTTAATGTACTAACTGATCTTCCTAACTTCACCAGATTAGTTACCACTTAAGTAAGGGTGTTGACAAGTGTTAGGTTTATCCTTAAACTGATAAGACTCTTGTAACTCCACTGCAGTTAAGTTGTACAGAAACATAACTAGTTTTAAAATATGTACAGAATGCTTATGTAGCTTAATACCTTGAGTTGTTTCTTTGTTTTGGAGTTGGTTTCTCCTGGTAATTCCTTGGTACATTGGAAACTCCCAGACCTTGAACACTCGACAGTAAGCTGAGGGGAAATCACCCACGAGTCAGACTTTGATAAACCAAGGAAACAGATCGTGCAGGGACTGGTTGGGTGTTTACCTTGTTGTGTGTGTTTTTTTTTCTTTCTTTTTGTGACACAGCAGTGGCTGTTGCTGTGGGGCTTTGGTGCCCTCTTCACGAGTTAAATTTCTAGACAGAGCTTAGAGCTATGAAATACCCCGACCTTAAATATGGCGATTAAATTATCCTAATAGGTAATTAAGAGCCTAATAATGGTTAAGAAATATTTGTAAGGGAAAATAAATCCAAAAGAAATAAAGAAACGCTTTAAAAGCGAAAAACGATAAATAAGCGTTAAACAACCATAGGAGGTATGAGACCTCGGTTAGCGTAATATAAGGATTCTAAAGGATTAATTAAGTCAAATAAATATTAGGGAACAAATCCCGTAGAAAACGGATCCTTAAAATGGGTTAAAAACACTAACGAACATTAAAGCGCGTTTTTCGAGGTAACCGGGAAAACATGTCTTTAGCGGTCAAATAGACTCGTTACAATTTTGTCAGCTAAATAATCATTAATAAATATTAGTGAAGCTTTAGAACCAATAAAATCAATAAAACAAGAAATTAGTAAAACTGTCAAAAACGGGAAGTTTTGGGGGTAGAACATAAATAACCAAAACTAGTGTGTCCACTATTGTAAATAAAATTTTTAAACCCACAAGGGGCTGTAGGGCATCCGATCCCCTTCCCTCTCACACACAAAAGGAAAAAAATAAGTAAAGAAAGAAAAGATGAAAAGAAAGAAGAAAAAGAATACAAAAGTAAAAGAATACTCTCTTTCCTCACCTTTTCTTCTCTCTCTCCATTTCTTTCTTCCCCATCGTACTCCCTCTCTTTCTTCTCCTTGTGGCTGCGATTTTGGAGCTCTCACCAACAACAATGGCTCCTCCATCTTCTTCATGCTCCATCCTCATGTAAGCTCCAAATCGAAAACAAATTACATATTTGAACTCCCCTCATTCTCCTCTACATTCTTCTTTCAAATCCAAAATGAGGAAGTTCATTTTCGTGGGTATATCCGTTGGGGAAAAAATAGCATCAATGTGTAGTGGGAGTCCCTCTCTCCATTAAGGTAAAAATCTCCATGAGAACCTTAAGTTTTCTTCATCTCCTTTGGTAACCGATTTTTGCCCATTGTAACACTCCATTTTCTCTCTCTCTTTTGAGCACAATATCAACCTTGCAATGGTGGTGGATTCACCTTCTTGAACCAAGGGCTAAAACCCTCCTAAAAGCTTCAAAAGGTAAACCCTAGAAATTGTTTAAAAACATCTCAATGAGTTAGTATAAATCTAAGAGTTAGTGTATTAATTATACTTGTTTTGTATGCTTTGGGTAAAGGGAATGGAGTTTGGCAACTCCATTCCCCCACATAACCGATTTTGAGGCAAGAAAGGAAGAAGGAGGAAAAAAATGAGAAAAGACGAAGGAATATAAGCTCAAGGTAAGAGCTCCTTCCTAATGTTAAATTCTATTGCAATAGAGTAATGGGAAGGGAAAAATATTTAAAGAAACCAAAACCTTGTACTAGTATTGTGGATTGTGAAGTTTGAGTATTTAAGAGCAAGTATTTGAATGTAGGCTTTGGAGCCAAATGTGAGGTATATGTGTATCGGAATTGTGGATTGAGAAAGTATTGAAGAATTTATACTTGTATGTGTGTAGGACCATTGTATGGGTGTGGCTAGAATAGGAATGATTTTGGTGATAATGGGTATGTGTGGATAAGTGAGAATTGTAGGTGAGCTATGGCGAAATTTAGTAGGAATTGTGCATTAAGAATGACTTGGTGAATGGGAGAACCAAGATGTGTATTGGGATTTAGAAGAGATGTCTAGAAAACCATGGATAGGTAGTTGTAGTATGTGAATTTAAAGGATAAAGTCTGTAGCAAGAGGTATTGAAATGTGTTGGAGAAACAAGGGATAATTAATGTGTGAGACTTGGATGAGTGAGTAAGGTAGTGCGTAAGGCTTTAGGTTGAGTATAATGCAAATGAGGCTATAGAAGAGCCATAGGAATAATGGGAAGAGGAAATGAAAAATCTGTAACATTTATTGGAGAAGGAAACATGGTAACAGGAGAGGAAAACTCTAAGTAATGGGTGGATGTAACAGATTTTATAGAGGAGGATTAGGCTAGTTTAAAATGCTTAATCAATGTTAAAACATGTTAGATTATATGTAGAAATATAAGGAAAGAGATTGGTAGAAATTTGGAGTTGAAACAAGTAGGAAAATTACATATTTGCAAAACCTGTAACTAGTCCGGGTTGCAAACCAGAATGCAAACCCGGACTAGCACGAAAACTTGACAGAAACTTTTACAAGGGAGTGGTCCGGGTTTCAAACCAAGACACTAACCCGGACCACCCCAAAAACTTACCTGAGAGTTCTGTAAACTAGTTCCGGGTTGTAACTAGGGTATAAACCCGGACCAAGCAAAAATTTCACCCGAGAACAAACAACATTGTGGTCCAGGTTTGATAGTAGGAAGGAAACCCGGACCATGCTTATTTGGCACCCGAGAGTTGTTCCAGTGGGTTGGTCCGGGTTTGTAAACCCGGACACTAACCGGACACCCCTAAAAACCCTCCAGAATGTATTTTAAAACTAAACTAAAGTAGGGTAAGGAGGGGTAATGATATATAAGTTAACTAGTACATTAAATGGGTATTAAGGTAAGGAAGTGAATGGAGATGATAGTATAAGATAATTAGTACTTAATTAATGATGTTTAAGGGCCATTAAGAGTACAAACAAATTTGGGAATTAAGTAAGAGAGTAGTAAGTATATGAACAACAAATTAAACCGAAACAACGGGACAACGGGGTAAGTACGGAGTAGTAGTAAGTGTAGTAGTTAGTAATGTGTGTATTGTAATGCTTAGTATTAATTGAACCATTTGACATGTAGTCATTGGTCGTGGATAAGGATCAAGGAACAAGTGGGAACCAAAGGAACAAGGGAGCACCCAGTAAAGTAAATTCCGGTAAAAAGGTATGATTTCTTCATGACCTGTATCCTAATCTGGTTACCCCGATTTGTGTGCTTATTTGACCACCTAAATAAGATAAATGCATGAATCGGACTATATTGCACTTACCTGTGCTTGACTTATGTTGTGCTTGATATTTATTGTCTTGAGCACTAGTTTGTATAATTCATGAAATATATGAATGACGATGAATGGTATTCGAACCTCGTATGTATTGTGTAATGTATTGTACCTCGTACGTATGTGTATATGTGTATTGTATTATTGTGGCTTGGATGTTGACTTGTGCTAATTCCTAACTATCTAACTCTAACTTAAGT
Organism: Limonium bicolor; assembly: GCA_023374045.1. NCBI lineage: Eukaryota > Viridiplantae > Streptophyta > Magnoliopsida > Caryophyllales > Plumbaginaceae > Limonium > Limonium bicolor. Next base: position 59,242,616 of record CM041778.1, read on the forward strand.
GAGTAAATTGGAATGAGTACAAGTCCGATATAGCTTCGGCCACGCGTGAGGATGCGGAGTCACAAGAGGTTGGCTGCAATTCCTGACTCTTAAACTGGTCCGCGGCCCAAATCCCTTAAAGGGTAGCATCCTGGATTGGTGAGTCAAGTAAATCCCGGAGGTGGGACGGTGTAGTCCCCAGGGCCGGAGGTCCCGACGACTTAACTTGAGTAAGAGTAAGAGTAATTAAGTATGGATCCGTGAGTATGAGTATGAGTATGTATGCGTATGTATGAAGTAACGAGTAAAAGAGTATCTCCACCCGATTAACCCGGGTGGACCAATGAAGCAACAAGTATTGTATACTGTGTATGTAACGAGTATGTGTATTCGGAAAAAGGTAAGTACGTATTGAATGGTTTATGTTGTACTCTTGTATGTAATGAAGTGTATGTATGTGTGTATGCCTTGCGTAATGTATTGTAATAACATGTATAAAAGCATGTATGCATGTATGTTTGAATGAAATCAACCGCATGTATACGACCAAGTGGTCGGCGTACCCTCACTAGTACGCGGGGTATGCGGTTATCATGCTCGGCGAAAGCTGACCCTTCGGGGACATTTTTAGTGTGCAGGTACCCAAAGCGAATGTGTCAAGGAAGAGGCCGGAGGCACACCCTTGTAATTAGGAGTAAGTAGTTTGTGAGGAACGGGTAGTAAGTAGACTCGTAGTGAGTACGAATGAACTTGGAAGAGGTATCATATCTGTATAAGGATCTTAGTAAACTCGGTATGTAGATTATATTGTATTGTACTGGGAGTATTGTATTGAATGAAGATTGTAGTAGTATTTGGTAATGGAGAATGTATTGTGGATTTGTAGTACTCGGGATTCCGGTCATCAGACCGATGCTGCAGTAGAAATAGTAGCCTGGTTAGTCCGTGGGTGACTAACGGCATTGTATCACCCATTGTATATAAGTGTATATCCGCTGCGTGTATCTGATATGTAAGGAGATTGGACGGTAAGCACTGTATTTAATGGTAGGGGTGTTACAAAAAGTGGTATCAGAGCGAAGTGTCGCTCTGATGACTGGAAGTACCGAGTTTAGGAATACCGAGTTAGGAATTAGAAGCTTAGGGCTAAGGGCTGAGTGTTAGCATTAGAGATATGCCAGTTAGGAACTACCGGTGTACCGGATACCTACAATACCGGTCCCGCCGCCGCGAACCCCATTGTGTAACTTGGGAAAGTACGCCAGAGAGAAGGAAGTCCTCTATACTCGGGGAAAACCCGATCTGGCAGTTGTGAAGCAATAACACCAGTAACAAAAACCGTCATATGGTAGATCCCAAGAACTGGAAGATCCGGAAGGGATGGGCCCGGTGTTGAACCACAATACCCGCACTCAATAGCGGTTGAAAGAGCACTCCAACCACGAGGAGGCTGCAACTTACAACAGCATGGGGCGACGTGCTTAGCAGTTCACGGGACCAAGCTAGACAACCAGCAGCAGGAAAGAAGCACTAACTGTGCATAAATAGAAAAAAGAGTAAAGAGTAATAACGGAACCGAGACACAAGTCTACGGGATAGTAATACTGAATAATACCACCAACGGTATGCTAGCCGACTAAGGACATAGTTAGAAGCGGTTAACTCCAAAACTATGATGCCATCAAGGTTGCAACACCTGACCAATATAGCTCAGACAGCTACAAGAACAACCATGAGGTATAAACCAATAGGACTACAAGCGTAGTGCCTAAACAAGGAAGGCTCAGTAACCACCACAAATGGTGGGAACGAGCCAAAAGGAGCAACACTAAACCAAATAGAACGGGAACCTCCAAGGAGTGGAGGAGTACCCAGATCTACGACAGCCATGTCTAGACCACTGAGAAGCTACTTAAAGGATCGAGTGTACCAATGTAGATCAACAAGATCAAAGGAAGAGTCAACAAGACTATCAAATGTGAGTGAAAACCATACCGTGATCGGTAGGATTACTCAAAAACCACCAGTACCACGCATTGCCACGGCAAGTGCAGTAACAACACGAATATGTAAAGGAACACTAACACGTCATAAGTACATAGTAATGTATGGTGACCGTAACGAAACAACCACAGGATCACACATCTAACAACAGACGTATGGAACCTTGGGAAGGCTTAACGGCCCGACCACAGTACTTAGAACATACCAGTCAGCGATAAGCTAGACTTGGCCAAGACCTCAAGAATGGCTATGCCATGAGAGACTTCTTTAACACTGAAACATATTTTGAAACCAAAGATTTTCTTTCAAACCACAACCCTTCTTTTTAAAACCTTGGATTTTAAAACCAATCCAACAGGATTACGGTGAGTATCATAGAATGATACAAGAGGAGTTGACAATAGAATACTTCACCTAGGCGGTGTGACGAACACTACAAGTGTACCCAATTACGGGATGTGGGACGACTGCACTCCGAAGGAGCTTGGGGCCTGACATATAGTTGGGTAAGTGGTAACGTATCAACATGGTACCCACGTATGTATACATGTAGTGTACGACGCACGGGAAGTAGTCAACTCCGTTCTACGGACCATGAGTGAATTTTAACCAGAACAACTGGACACCACAGACAACCAAGGAGAAGGAAACTCAGTTAAGGAATAAGTATAAGGAACTCAGAGAATCAATCTGAAGTTGAGGAATGAGAATTAGGAAGCGCAAGAAGCGCAGACTAGTAAGAATAGACATTGGATATGTCTCAAGATGTCAAACTAAACATGACAGCTGGAAGGGATACCCAGCCTGAACACAGTAAGGTAAAAACCTAACGTGAACACCACAATGCTCAACAAACGGGACAGGACTCCCGAGAGCAATCACCAGGTTACCATAAGGTAAAACCCATCATTGAAGGGAATACCAAACCTAGTCTTAAACACTAGGAACAAGCATAACAAGCCTACCCAAGGACGGGAGACGTCATGGCCCAAAAAGGGATAACTCAAGTACAATACCACAGGAAGGTACAATGGAAACATGTCATCAACATTAGCCGGATGTAACGGCATGCTTCCACAGCACTCAGGAGCAATCCTTGAAGGGTGTCTGCATTGCAACAGTCAAACAACGGCGACATGATAAAAGCACGAAGTTAGAACGAACACTCGGTTAGGACCGAAGGGATTTCCCTTAACAGGAAATGCCCTAAGATACTGAGAGACACTTATAACACCATTTGCCTAACAAGGCCTCCTATGAACGGAAGCGTGATGCCACGACTTACCATGGAGCCCAATAATACCTCCAACCTATGACGGTATACATGGAGGGAAACATGTGTAAGCAACTTGCAAAGAGCATAACTTGCAGCGATATGGCTCTAAAGCCATAAACCTGATACGTTGTGTAACCTTAAACGGTTGCGAAACTACACCATTACTAACAAGACTTGTAAGAAATATTGCCTCATACGACAAGAAATAACAACTGGACCATAAATTCAAACCCAACATCCTGAGTGGCTTGAGTAATGGCCACCTCAGTGTCACCGTTACTAGAGTACCAGTCTAGTATACAGTTGACAAACTTTTAATTACCTTCATGCCTTCTGTAACAATAGTAGCACAGAGGCATAAGAACCATGATTGCCAACAGTGGCCTAGTCCACACTTGGACACTGCGAGAAACCCGAGGAAAGGTACCTCGTGTTAACCAAGACCACCGACGCGGTGATGATGTGAAACCCTTAGAAAAGGCTTTCCACCTACTATAACAGTTAAAACCACGCAATAGATATTGCCAAGGGATGATGAGATTTCCAAACCATTACGACTTAAGGGAGTAAGAGTAAGCATACTCCATGTACACCTAAACATGTGGTGGACCATTGCGTAAACACCAACATCAAACCTTGTCGTTAGATCTATGAGTGGAGACAAACCCCTCAACAAGAATTCATTTACCAATGGCAGAGTACTTTCAATTGGAGAACGGGACCTGAAAACCTTGAAGTTTCATGGGATGTCCCGGTGATTGTACATACAAGTAGAACACACAGCTAGAGCCTATAACCAATGCTCCGCACTGAAGGACAATAATTGTCAAAACAATCAACGGAATGCACATTGCACACCATGGATGACCAGCCTCAAGAGAGCTTATAACCCGATGAACTATCTCATCCCTGGTCAAGCAAGATACTTGGTAAATTATATCATAAATGATGATAAAATGTGAGGTAAGCTAACCTACACATAAAACGTAAGTGAAGAAAACATCTCCACATTGGGAAATAATCACATCACGGTATGCTACGACAACCGTCATACACACGAACAGGGGAAACCCTCAGTGTACAACACCATAAGGAAATGGTTCCAATGACAATGGCAATAAGTAAAAAGGAACATCACACAGTAACAGAAACAGTAAAAGCGATGTTGTATAATGAGTAGAATACGGTGCGCAAACAAAGCGACCGCTATGAGGAAGTAACGATAACAACACGAGTATAAGTATGAGAAGACATGCAGGAGAAATATTCTTTCCTATCACATAAGTGACTTACTGTCAAGCGTTTACGCCTCTGCACTCTGTATGACTGAGTGTTTTGGTATCGCACTGTTCAGCTAATGATCTAATGGGATGGCTAGGGATATGGAGAATGTAAACCGTAGTAAACTCTTCTTTTCACCAACGAATATGGCATAAGCCAGTTAAGCACACCTTAGCAACAAACCGTGAGGCTAAGGCCAAAGAAGCATGAAGAGTGTAAAGCACACTAGCAATCACAAGATGTAAATTCCATTGGAATAAAGGTGAAAGGAGACTTAAGAAAGTCACTAGGACCGACGCATATCAATGCAAGGTCATACAAGTAAAGAATACTTGTACTGAACCAGAAGAACTGGGTGTAATCCAGAAAGCTATTGACAACAGAGGAAGCACTATAACTAAATAGTGGCTTAGCCTCGCCAACAATAAGTTGGAAGAACTTAGCGAATAATCGTGAGAGTACGGATAGTATGTATAATAGATTACTAGGAAGTGGTTATAATCTAAACTCGTTGAGTTAAAGGAGGTAAAAGAATACCACACTTGTTTGTAAACCTTATTCCCACAAAAAGGGATAAAAGGCGATGAGTAACACATCTATAACAACCAAAGAGTGAATTAAACACTAAGGTTATCAGGGTCGCACAGCAGAAGCTAGTGGGCCCTAGCTGAGGAATGTAATACACCCAGTAAGTATGCGAGATTGGCTATTAATGCCTGAGGCCTAATAGGCTAGAACCGAATTAATTATGAGTTAAATAAACTCATATAGGAATTCTTGGTGCAAAGACTAAACCATTGGTATGGTTAAGACCCCTTTGACTAGAACATATTGTATAGTATACTATAGTGAAGCTAAACGCTTCAGATTGCCCAAATTGATTAAACCAATGTTTAATAATAATAACATATGCTAGATTACGTGGGCGTAATCCCTTTTAAGGGGGGTAGAGCGAAAACCGCTTAATGTAAGTTTTATGAATAAAACACTTAAACCGTAATGTGCATAGCACAAATGAGAATCAAATTCATGATTGGTACTATGTTAAATAAACATAAGTACTCATTCATATGGTAATTATGGTAACTAGGCATTAAACATGCAAATACCATAGGAGGAATGTACCTATCTTGTAACACCAGTGTAAGAGTATTAGTAAAAGAAAAGTAATGAATAGTGGACGGAGCTCCACAAGTATTGTAACCTTTGAAGAAGTAGTACGAAATGAATGAGGATAGTAGATGAATGAAGTTTATGAGTAGTGGAATCGTAAGTAAAATATTTGAAACAATCGAAGCCAACTAAATCTTATAAAGGTAGTATTCCTTAGTTAGAATATAGGATATGATGGTGAGTAATGGATGAAAGTAGTGAAGGTTGAGGAAATGAGCACTAGGATGGAACCATGGAGTAAGGCATTTGGGAAATAGAGTGAGGATGATTGATGGACTGATTCCATCCTTTGGAGATGTATGAATGACTAGGAAGAGTAAAAGATAAAACATGAAAATAATTGAATTATTTGCTTGTTTGAAACTGATGTGGGAAGTCGAACTTGATCCTGATCAGATCAAGGGAAACCGAACACAAATTGGGGTGGAAAGATAGTTCAACACTGATGCTGATCACATCAGGGTCGAATGATTCTTGAAGCTCCCCTTAAGTGGTCACAAAAATCACACTAGGATAGAAGTAAGTATATATATTGGACTTGGAGTTATGTGTTTTAGAAATTTTTAATTGGTAGTAGTGAAGTATTTCTCTTAGACTGAAGGTTAAGAATTTGTGAGAAGCTTGTACTGGAGAAGATAGTAGTAGTATGTGGTATTATTCCAAAGGCAGCGGGACATAGAGGAGTCCTGTGCGAGATGACCGGAGTGCCTGCAGGATTGTAGGTGATTGCATTGCTTTGGGGATAGCTTGCATTGTATTTATGTGAAAACCTGGTAAGGGGGAACCAATGGTTGGTAGTAATGTGGATTGGAGTAATTATAGTACATTTGGATGGTATATGGTATGTAGAAAACCTTGAGTAATGGATTTGGGAATTGCAAGGAGGAAAAATGTATGACCGTAGTATTAGACATGTAAGAATGAGTAAGCATTGTAAACTTATAACCTCGAACAACTATGAGGACAAAGTTCTTAAGGGGGGTAGATTGAAATACCCCGACCTTAAATTGCGATTAAATTATCCTAATAGGTAATTAAGCCTAATAATGGTTAAGAAATATTGTAGGGAAAATAAATCCAAAAGAAATAAAGAAACGCTTTAAAAGCGAAAAACGCTAAATAAGCGTTAAACAACCATAGGAGGTATGAGACCTCGGTTAGCGTAATATAAGGATTCTAAAGGTTAATTAAGTCTAAATAAATATTAGGGAACAAATCCCGTAGAAAACGGATCCTTAAAATGGGTTAAAAACACTAACGAAATTAAAGCGTTTTTCGAGGTAACCGGGAAAACGTGTCTTTAAGCGGGTCAAATAGACTCGTTAACAATTTTGGTCAGCTAAATAATCATTAATAAATATTAGTGAAGCTTTAGAACCAATAAAATCAATAAAACAAGAAATTAGTAAAAACTGTCAAAAACGGGAAGTTTTGGGGGAGAAACATAAATAACCAAAACTAGTGTGTCCACTATTGTAAATAAAATTTTTAAAACCCACAAGGGGCTGTAGGGCATCCGATCCCCTTCCCTCTCACACACAAAAGGAAAAAAATAAGTAAAGAAAGAAAAGATGAAAAGAAAGAAGAAAAAGAATACAAAAAGTAAAAGAATACTCTCTTTCCTCACCTTTTCTTCTCTCTCTCCATTCTTTCTTCCCCATCGTACTCCCTCTCTTTCTTCTCCTTGTGGCTGCGATTTTGGAGCTCTCACCAACAACAATGGCTCCTCCATCTTCTTCTTCATGCTCCATCCTCATGTAAGCTCCAAATCGAAAACAAATACATATTTGAACTCCCCTCATTCTCCTCTACACTTCTCTCTTTTCAAATCCAAAATGAGGAAGTTCATTTTCGTGGGTATATCCCATTGGGGAAGAAAATAGCATCAATGTGTAGTGGGAGTCCCCTCTCTCCATTAAGGTAAAAATCTCCATGAGAACCTTAAGTTTTCTTCATCTCCTTTGGTAACCGATTTTTGCCCATTGTAACACTCCATTTTCTCTCTCTCTTTGAGCACAATATCAACCTTGCAATGGTGGTGGATTCACCTTCTTGAACCAAGGGCTAAAACCCCTCCTAAAAGCTTCAAAAGGTAAACCCTAGAAATTTGTTTAAAACATCTCAATGAGTTAGTATAAATCTAAGAGTTAGTGTATTATACTTGTTTTGTATGCTTTGGGTAAAGGGAATGGAGTTTGGCAACTCCATTCCCCCACATAACCGATTTTGAGGCAAGAAAGGAAGAAGGAGGAAAAAAATGAGAAAGGACGAAGGAATATAAGCTCAAGGTAAGAGCTCCTTCCTAATGTTAAATTCTATTGCAATAGAGTAATGGGAATGGGAAAAATATTTAAAGAAACCAAACCTTGTACTAGTATTGTGGATTGTGAAGTTTGAGTATTTAAGAGCAAGTATTTGAATGTAGGCTTTGGAGCCAAATGTGAGGTATATGTGTATCGAATTGTGGATTGAGAAAGTATTGGGAAGAATTTATACTTGTATGTGTGCTGGTAGGACCCCTTGTATGGGTGTGGCTAGAATAGGAATGATTTTGGTGATAATGGGTATGTGTGGATAAGTGAGAATGTAGGTGAGCTATGGCGAAATTTTAGTAGGAATTGTGCATTAAGAATGACTTGGTGAATGGGAGAACCAAGATGTGTATTGGGATTTAGAAGAGATGTCTAGAAACCATGGATAGGTAGTTGTAGTATGTGAATTTAAAGGTATAAGTCTGTAGCAAGAGGTATTGAAATGTGTTGGAGAAACAAGGGATAATTAATGTGTGAGACTTGGATGAGTGAGTAAGGTAGTGCGTAAGGCTTTAGGTTGAGTATAATGAAATGAGGCTATAGAAGAGCCATAGAATAATGGGAAGAGGAAATGAAAAATCTGTAACATTTATTGGAGAAGGAAACATGGTAACAGGAGAGGAAAACTCTAAGTAATGGGTGGATGTAACAGATTTTTATAGAGGAGGATTAGGCTAGTTTAAAATGCTTAATCAATGTTAAAACATGTTAGATTATATGTAGAAATATAAGGAAAGAGATTGGTAGAAATTTGGAGTTGAAACAAGTAGGAAAATTTACATATTTGCAAAACCTGTAACTAGTCCGGGTTGCAAACCAGAATGCAAACCCGGACTAGCACGAAAACTTGACAGAAACTTTTACAAGGGAGTGGTCCGGGTTTCAAACCAAGACACTAACCCGGACCACCCCAAAAAACTTACCTGGAGTTCTGTAAACTAAGGGTCCGGGTTGTAAACTAGGGTATAACCCGGACCAAGCAAAATTTCACCCGAGAACAAACAACATTGTGGTCCAGGTTGATAGTAGGAAGGAAACCCGGACCATGCTTATTTGGCACCCGAGAGTTGTTCCAGTGGGTTGGTCGGGTTTGTAAACCCGGACACTAACCGGACACCCCTAAACCCTCCAGAATGTATTTAAACTAAACTAAAGTAGGGTAAGGATGGGTAATGATATTATAAGTTAACTAGTACATTAAATGGGTATTAAGGTAAGGAAGTGAATGGAGATGATAGTATAAGATAATTGTACTTAATTAATGATGTTTAAGGGCCATTAAGAGTACAAACAAATTTGGGAATTAAGTAAGAGAGTAGTAGTATATGAACACAAATTAAACCGAAACAACGGGACAACGGGGTAAGTACGGGAGTAGTAGTAATGTGTTATTGTAATGCTTAGTATTAATTGAACCATTTGACATGTAGTCATTGGTTTCGTGGATAAGGATCAAGGAAAGTGGGAACCAAAGGAACAGGGAGCACCCAGTAAAGTAAATTCCGGTAAAAAGGTATGATTTCTTATGACCTGTATCCTAATCTGGTTACCCCGATTTGTGTGCTTATTTGACCACCTAAATAAGATAAATGCATGAATCGGACTATATTGCACTTACCTGTGCTTGACTTATGTTGTGCTTGATATTTATTGTCTTGAGCACTAGTTTGTATAATTCATGAAATATGAATGACGATGAATGGTATTCGAACCTCGTATTGTACTTGTGTAATGTATTGTACCTCGTATGTATGTGTATATGTGTATTGTATTATTGTGGCTTGGATGTTGACTTGTGCTAATTCCTAACTATCTAACTCCTAACTTAAGTGAGTAAATTGGAATGAGTACAAGTCCGATATAGCTTCGGCCACGCGTGAGGATGCGGAGTCACAAGAGGTTGGCTGCAATTCCTGACTCTTAAACTGGTCCGCGGCCCAAATCCCTTAAATGGGTAGCATCCCGGATTGGTGAGTCAAGTAAATCCCGGAGGTGGGACGTGTAGTCCCCAGGGCCGGAGGTCCCGACGACTTAACTTGAGTATAAGAGTAATTAAGTATGGATCCGTGAGTATGAGTATGAGTATGTATGTATGTATGAAGTAACGAGTAAAAGAGTAATCTCCACCCGATTAACCCGGGTGGACCAATGAAGCTAACAAGTATTGTATACTGTGTATGTAACGAGTATGTGTATTCGGAAAAAGGTAAGTACGTATTGAATGGTTTATGTTGTACTCTTGTATGTAATGAAGTGTATGTATGTGTGTATGCCTTGCGTAATGTATTGTAATAACATGTATAAAAGCATGTATGCATGTATGTTTGAATGAATCAACCGCATGTATACGACCAAGTGGTCGGCGTACCCTCACTAGTACGCGGGGTATGCGGTTATCATGCTCGGCGAAAGCTGACCCCTTCGGGGACATTTTTTAGTGTGCAGGTACCCAAAGCGAATGTGGTCAAGGAAGAGGCCGGAGGCACACCCTTGTAATTAGGAGTAAGTAGTTTTGAGGAACGGGTAGTAAGTAGACTCGTAGTGAGTACGAATGAACTTGGAAGAGGTATCATATCTGTATAAGGATCTTAGTAAACTCGGTATGTAGATTATATTGTATTGTACTGGGATATTGTATTGAATGAAGATTGTAGTAGTATTTGGTAAATGGAGAATGTATTGTGGATTTGTAGTACTCGGGATTCCGGTCCATCGACCGATGCTGCAGTAGAAATAGTAGCCTGGTTAGTCACGTGGGTGACTAACGGCATTGTATCACCCATTGTATGTAAGTGTATCTCCGCTGCGTGTATCTGATATGTAAGGAGATTGGACGGTAAGCACTGTATTAATGGTAGGGGTGTTACAAAAAGTGGTATCAGAGCGAAGTCGCTCTGATGACTGGAATACCGAGTTTAGGAATACCGAGTTAGGAATTAGAAGCTTAGGGCTAAGGGCTGAGTGTTAGCATTAGAGATATGCTAGTTAGGAACTACCCGGTGAGTACCGGATACCTACAATACCGGTCCCGCCCCGCGCATCCCACATTGTATAACTTGGGAAAGTACGCCAGAGAGAAGGAAAGTCCTCTCATACTCGGGAAAACCCGATCTGGCAGTTGAAGCAATCACACAGTAACAAAAACCGTCATATGTAGATTCCAAGAATGGAAGATCCGGAAGGATCCCGGTTGAACCACAATGCCCGCACTTAATGCGGTGAAAGAGCACTCCAACCACAGGAGGCTACAACTTACAACAGCATGGGGCGACATGCTTAGCAGTCAGGACCAGCTATCAACCAGCAGCAGGAAAGAAGCACTAACTGTGCAATAAAATAGAAAAGGAGTAATAACGGAACCCGAGACACAAGTCTACGGGATAGTAATACTTGAATAATACCACCAACGGTATGCTAGCCGACTAAGGACATAGTCAGAAGCGGTTAACTCCAAAACTATGATGCCATCAAGGTTGCAACACCTGGCCAATATAGCTCAGACAGCTACAAGAACACCATGAGGTATAAACCAATAGGACTACAAGCGTAGTGCCTAAACAAGGAAGGCTCAGTAACCACCACAAATGTGTGGGAACGAGCCACAAGGAGACACTAAACCAAATAGAACGTGAACTCCAAGGATGAGGAGTACCCAGATCTACGACAGCCATGTCTAGACCACTGAGAAGCTACTAAAGGATCGAGTATACCAATTGTAGATCAACAAGATCAAGAAGAGTCAACAAGACTATCAAATGTGAGTGAAACCATACCGTGATCGGTATAGGATTACTCAAAAACCACCAGTACCACGCACTTGCCACGGCAAGTGCAGTAACAACACGATATGTAAAGGAACACTAACACGTCACAAGTACATAGTAATGTACGGTGACCGTAACGAAACAACCACAGGATCACACATCCTAACAACCAGACGTATGGAACCTTGGAAGGCTTAACGGCCCGACCACTGTACTTAGAACATACCAGTCAGCGATAAGCTAGACTTGGCCAAGACCTCAAGAATGGCTATGCCATGAGATTCTTTAACACCGAAACATATTTTTAAACCAAAATTTCTTTCAAACCACAACCCTTCTTTTAAAACCTTGGATTTTAAAACCAACCAACAGGATTACGGTGAGTATCATAGAATGATACAAGAGGAGTTGACAATAGAATACTTCACCTAGGCGTGTGACGAACACTACAAGTGTACCCAATTACGGGATGTGGGACGACTGCACTCCGAAGGAGCTTGCGGGCCTGACATATAGTTGGGTAAGTGGTAACGTATCAACATGGTACCCCACGTATGTACATGTAGTGTACGACCACGGGAAGTAGTCAACTCCGTTCTACGGACCATGAGTGAATTTTACAGAACAACTGGACACCCAGACAACCAAGGAGAAGGAAACTCAGTTAAGGAATAAGTATAAGGAACTCAGAGAATCCATCTGAAGAGGAATGAAGAATTAGGAAGCGCAAGAAGCGCAGACTAGTAAGAATAGACATTGGATATGTCTCAGATGTCAAACAACACTGACAGCTGGAAGGATACCCAGCCTGAACACATAAGGTAAAAACCTAACGTGAACACCACAATGCTCAACAAACGGGACAGGACTCCCGAGAGCAATCACCAGATTACCATAAAGTAAAACCCATCATTGAAGGGAATACCAAACCTAGTCTTAAACACTAGGAACAAGCATAAACGCTACCCAAGGACGGAGACGTCATGGCCCAAAAAGGGATAACTCAAGTACAATACCACAGGAAGGTACAATGGACAACATGTCATCAACATTAGCCGGATGTAACGCATCTTCCACAGCACCAGACGCAATCCTTGAAGGGTGTCTGCATTGCAACAGTCAACAACGTCGACATGATAAAGCACGAAAGTTAGAACGACACTCGGTTAGGAACCCGAAGGGATTTCACTTAACAGGAAATCCCTAAGATACAGAAGACACTATTAACACCATTTGCCTAAAAGGCCTCCTATGAACGGAAGCGTGATGCCACGACTTACCATGGAGCCCAACAATACCTCCAACCTATGTGGTATACATGGAGTGGAAACATGTGTAAGCACTTGCAAAGAGCATAACTTGCAGCATAAGGCTTAAAGCCATAACCTGATTACGTGTAACCTTAAACGGTTGCAAACCTACACCATTATAACAACTTGTAAGAAATATTGCCTCATACGACAAGAAATCACAACTGGACCATAATTCAAACCCAACATCCTGAGTGGCTTGGAGTAATGGCCAACTCAGTGTCACTGTCACTAGAGTACCAGTCTAGTATACAGTTGACAAACTTTTAATTACCTTCATGCCTTCTGTACAATGTAGCACAGAGGCATAAGAACATGATAATGCCAACATTGGCCTAGTCCACATTGGACACTACGAGAAACCGAGGAAAGGTACCTCGTGTAACCAAGACCACCACGCGGTGATGATGTGAACCCTTAGAAAGGCTTCCACCTACTATAACATAAACCACGCAATAGATATTGCCAAGGGATGATAAGGATATTCCAAACCATTACGACTTAAGGGAGTAAGCATACTCCATGTACACCTAAATGTGGTGGACCATTGCGTAAACACCAACATAGCAAACCTTGTCTTAGACTTGAGTGGAGACAAACCCCTCAACAAGAATTCACTTGTTACCAATGGCAGAATACTTTCAATTGGAGAACGGGACCTGAAAACCCTTGAAGTTTCATGGGATGTCCGGATGTACATACAGTAAAACTACACAGCTAGAGCCTATAACCAATGCCCGCACTGAGGACAATAATTGTCAAACAATCAACGGAATGCACATTGCACACCATGATGACCAGCTCAAGAGAGCTTAACCCGATGAACTATCTCATCCTTCAACCAAGATCTTGGTAAATTATATCATAAATGATGATAAATGTGAGGTAAGCACCTACACATAAAACGTAATTGAAAAAACATCTCCACATTGGGAAATAATCACATCACGGTATGCTACACAACCGTCATACACACGAACAGGGGAACCCTCAGTGTTTCATACCATAAGGAATGGTTCCAATGACAATGGCAATAATAAAAGGAACTATCACAGTAACAGAAACAGTAAAAGCGATGTTGTATAATGAGTAAGAATACGGTGCGCAACAAGCGACCGCTATGAGGAAGTAACGATAAACACGGAGTATAAGTATGAGATACAGCAGAAATATTCTTTCCTATCACTAAGTGACTTACTGTCAAGCGTTTACGCCTCTGCACTCTGTATGACTGAGTGTTTTGGTATTGCACTTGTTCAGCTAATGATCTAATGGATGGCTAGGGATATGGAGAATGTAAACCGTAGTAAACCTTCTTTTCACCAACGAATGGCATAAGCCAGTTAAGCACTTAGCAACAAACCGTGCGGCCTAAGGCCAAAGAAGCATGAAGAGTGTAAAACACTAGCAATCACAATGAATTCCATGGAATAAAGGTGAAAGGAGACTAAGAAAGTCACTAGGACCGACGCATATCAATGCAAGGTCATACAAGTAAAGAACACTTGTACTGAACCAGAAGAACTGGTGTAATCCAGAAGCTATTGACAACAGAGGAAGCACTATAACTAAGTAGTGACTTAGCCTCGCCACAATAAGTCGGAAGAACTTAGCGAATAATCGTGAGAGTACGGATAGTATGTATAATAGATTACTAGGAAGCTGGTTATAATCTTAAACTCGTTGAGTTCAAACAGGTAAAGAATACCACACTTGTTTGTAAACCTTATTCCACAAAAAGGATAAAAGGCGATGAGTAACACATCTAAACAACCAAGAGTGAATTAACACTAAGGTTATCAGGGTCCGCAGCAGAAGCTAGTGGGCCCTAGCTAGGAATGTATACCTAGTAAGTATGCGAATGGCTATTAATGCCTTGAGGCCTAATAGGCTAGAACCGAATTAATTATGAGTTAAATAAACTCATATAGGAATTCTTGGTGCAAAGACTAAACCATTGGTATGGTTAAGACCCTTTGACCAGAATATATTGTATAGTATACTATATGAAGCTAAACGCTTCAGATTGCCCAAATTGATTAAACCAATGTTTAATAATAATAACATATGCTAGATTACGTGGGCGTAATCCCTTTTAAGGGGGTAGAGCGAAAACCGCTTAATGTAAGTTTTATGAATAAACACTTAAACCGTAATGTGCATAGCACAAATGAGAATCAAATTGATGATTGGTACTATGTTAAATAAACATAAGTACTCATTCATATGGTAATTATGGTAACTAGGCATTAACATGCAAATACCATAGGAGGAATGTACCTATCTTGTAACACCAGTGTAAGAGTATTAGTAAAAGAAAAGTAATGAGTGGACGGAGCTCCACAAGTATTGTAACCTTTGAAGAAGTAGTACGAATGAATGAGGATAGTAGATGAATGAAGTTTATGAGTAGTGGAATCGTAAGTAAAATATTTGAAACAATTGAGTCCAATTAAATCTTATAAATGTAGTATTCCTTAGTTAGAATATAGGATATGATGGTGAGTAATGGGAAGTAGTGAAGGTTGAGGAAGAGCATAGGATTGAACCATAGTAAGGCATTTGGGAATAGAGTGAGGATGATTGATGGATTGATTCCATCCTTTGGAGATGTATGAATGCTAGGAAGAGTAAAAAGATAAAACATGAAAATAATTGAATTATTTGCTTGTTTGAAACTGATGTGGGAAGTCGAACTTGATCCTGATCAGATCAAGGGAAACCGAACACAAATTGGGGTGGAAAGATAGTTCAACACTGATGCTGATCACATCAGGGTCGAATGATTCTTGAAGCTCCCCTTAAGTGGTCACAAAAATCACACATAGGATAGAAGTAAGTATATATATTGGACTTGGAGTTATGTTTTTAGAAAAATTTTAATTGGTAGTAGAAGTATTTCTCTTAGACTGAAGGTTAAGAATTTGTGAGAAGCTTGTACCGGAGAAATAGTAGTGTAGATGTGGTATTATTCCAAAGGCAGCGGGACATAGAGGAGTCCTGTGTCGAGATGACCTAGTGCCTGCGGGATTGTATGTGTATTGCATTGCTTTGGGGATAGCTTGCATTGTATTTATGTGAAACTGGTAATGGGAACCAATGGTTAGTAATGTGGATTGGAGTAATTATTGTACATTTGGATGGTATGGTATGTAGAAACCTTGAGTAATGATTTGGGAATTAGTAAGGAGGAATAATGTTGACCGTAGTATTAGACATGTAAGAATGAGTAAGCATTGTAAACTATAACCTCGAACAACTTTGAGGACAAAGTTCTTAAGGGGGGTAGATTGAAATACCCCGACCTTAAATATGGCGATTAAATTATCCTAATAGTATTAAGCCTAATAAGGTAAATATTGTAAGGGAAAATAAATCCAAAAGAAATAAAGAAACGCTTAAAAGCGAAAACGCTAAATAAGCGTTAAACAACCATAGGAGGTATGAGACCTCGGTTAGCGTAATATAAGGATTCTAAAGGCTTAATTAAGTCTAAATTATTAGGGAACAAATCCCGTAGAAAACGGATCCTTAAAATGGGTTAAAAACACTAACGAACCTTAAAGCGCGTTTTTCGAGGTAACCGGGAAAACGTGTCTTTAAGCGGGTCAAATAGACTCGTAACAATTTTGGTCAGCTAAATAATCATTAATAAATATTAGTGAAGCTTTAGAACCAATAAAATCAATAAAACAAGAAATTAGTAAAAACTGTCAAAAACGGGAAGTTTTGGGGTAGAAACATAAATAACCAAAACTAGTGTGTCCACTATTGTAAATAAAATTTTTAAAACCCACAAGGGGCTGTAGGGCATCCGATCCCCTTCCCTCTCACACACAAAGGAAAAAATAAGTAAAGAAAGAAAAGATGAAAAGAAAGAAGAAAAAGAATACAAAAGTAAAGAATACTCTCTTTCCTCACCTTTTTCTCTCTCTCTCCCATTTCTTTCTTCCCCATCGTACTCCCTCTCTTTCTTCTCCTGTGGCTGCGATTTTGGAGCTCTCACCAACAACAATGGCTCCTCCATCTTCTTCTTCATGCTCCATCCTCATGTAAGCTCCAAATCGAAAACAAATTACATATTTGAACTCCCCTCATTCTCCTCTACACTTCTCTCTTTTCAAAATCCAAAAATGAGGAAGTTCATGTTCGTGGGTATATCCCATTGGGGAAGAAAATAGCATCAATGTGTAGTTGGGAGTCCCCTCTCTCCATTAAGGTAAAAATCTCCATGAGAACCTTAAGTTTTCTTCATCTTCTTTGGTAACCGATTTTTGCCCATTGTAACACTCCATTTTCTCTCTCTCTTTTGAGCACAATATCAACCTTGCAATGGGTGGTGGATTCACCTTCTTGAACCAAGGGCTAAAACCCCTCCTAAAAGCTTCAAAAGGTAAACCCTAGAAATTTGTTTAAAACATCTCAATGAGTTAGTATAAATCTAAGAGTTAGTGTATTAATTATACTTGTTTTGTATGCTTGGGGTAAAGGGAATGGAGTTTGGCAACTCCATTCCCCCACATAACCGATTTTGAGGCAAGAAAGGAAGAAGGAGGAAAAAAATGAGAAAGGACGAAGGAATATAAGCTCAAGGTAAGAGCTCCTTCCTAATGTTAAATTCTATTGCAATAGAGTAATGGGAATGGGAAAAATATTTAAAGAAACCAAAACCTTGTACTAGTATTGTGGATTGTGAAGTTTTAGTATTTAAGAGCAAGTATTTGAATTGTAGGCTTTGGAGCCAAATGTGAGGTATATGTGTATCAAATTGTGGATTGAGAAAGTATTGAGGAATTTATACTTGTATGTGTGCTGGTAGGACCCTTGTATGGGTGTGGCTAGAATAGGAATGATTTTGGTGATAATGGGTATGTGTGGATAAGTGAGAATTGTAGGTGAGCTATGGCGAAATTTTAGTAGGAATTGTGCATTAAGAATGACTTGGTGAATGGGAGAACCAAGATGTGTATTGGGATTTAGAAGAGATGTCTAGAAACCATGGATAGGTAGTTGTAGTATGCGAATTTAAAGGTATAAAGTCTGTAGCAAGAGGTATTGAAATGTGTTGGAGAACAAGGGATAATTAATGTGTGAGACTTGGATGAGTGAGTAAGGTAGTGCGTAAGGCTTTAGGTTGAGTATAATTCAAATGAGGCTATAGAAGAGCCATAGGAATAATGGAAGAGGAATGAAAATCTGTAACATTTATTGGAGAAGGAAACATGGTAAACAAGAGGAAAACTCTAAGTAATGGGTGGATGTAACAGATTTTTTAGAGGAGGATTAGGCTAGTTTAAAATGCTTAATCAATGTTTAAACATGTTAGATTATATGTAGAAATATAAGGAAAGAGATTGGTAGAAATTTGGAGTTGAAACAAGTTGGAAAATTTACATATTTGCAAAACCTGTAACTAGTCCGGGTTGCAAACCAAATGCAAACCCGGCTAGCACGAAAACTTGACAGAAACTTTTACAAGGGAGTGGTCCGGGTTTCAAACCAAGACACTAACCCGGACCACCCCAAAAACTTACCCGATAGTTCTGTAAACTAAGAGGTCCGGGTTGTAAACTAGGGTATAAACCCGGACCAAGCAAAAATTTCACCCGAGAACAAACAACATTGTGGTCCGGTTTGATAGTAGGAAGGAAACCCGGACCATGCTTATTTTGCACCCGAGTTGTTCCAGTGGGTGGTCCGGGTTTGTAAACCCGGACACTAACTCGGACACCCCTAAAAACCCTCCAGAATGTATTTTAAAAAAATAAAGTAGGGTAAGGATGGGTAATGATATTATAAGTTAACTAAGTACATTAAATGGGTATTAAGGTAAGGAAGTGAATGGAGATGATAGTATATAATTAGTACTTAATAATGATGTTTAAGGGCCATTAAGAGTACACACAAAATTTGGGAATTAAGTAAGAGAGTAGTAAGTATGAACAACAAATTAAACCGAAACAACGGGACAACGGGGTAATACGGGAGTAGTATAATGTGTGGTATTGTAATGCTTAGTATTAATTGAACCATTTGACATGTAGTCATTGGTTCGTGGATAAGGATCAAGGAAGAAGTGCGAACCAAAGGAACAAGGGAGCACCCGGTAAAGTAAATTCCGGTAAAAAGGTATGATTTCTTCATGCCCTGTATCCTAATCTGGTTACCCCCGATTTGTGTGCTTATTTGACCCCTAAATAAGATAAATGCATGAATCGGACTATATTGCACTTACCTGTGCTGACTTATGTTGTGCTTGATATTTATTGTCTTGAGCACTAGTTTGTATAATTCATGAAATATATGAATGACGATGAATGGTATTCGAACCTCATATTGTACTTGTGTAATGTATTGTACCTCGTACGTATGTGTATATGTGTATTGTATTATTGTGGCTTGGATGTTGACTTGTGCTAATTCCTAACTATCTAACTCCTAACTTAAGTGAGTAAATTGGAATGAGTACAAGTCCGATATAGCTTCGGCCACGCGTGAGGATGCGGAGTCACAAGAGGTTGGCTGCAATTCCTGACTATTAAACTGGTCCGTGGCCCAAATCCCTTAAATGGGTAGCATCCCGGATTGGTGAGTCAAGTAATCCCGGAGGTGGGACGGTGTAGTCCCCAGGGCCGGAGGTCCCGACGACTTAACTTGAGTAAGAGTAAGAGTAATTAAGTATGGATCCGTGAGTATGAGTATGAGTATGTATGCGTATGTATGAAGTAACGAGTAAAAGAGTAATCTCCACCCGATAACCCGGGTACCAATGAAGCTAACAAGTATTGTATACTGTGTATGTAACGAGTATGTGTATTCGGAAAAAGGTAAGTTCGTATTGAATGGTTTATGTTGTACTCTGTATGGAATGAAGTGTATGTATGTGTGTATGCCTTGCGTAATGTATTGTATAACAGTATAAAAGCATGTATGCATGTATGTTTGAATGAAATCAACCGCATGTATACGACCAAGTGGTCGGCGTACCCTCACTAGTACGCGGGGTATGCGGTTATCATGCTCGGCGAAAGCTGACCCCTTCGGGGGGACATTTTTTAGTGTGCAGGTACCCAAAGCGAATGTGGTCAAGGAAGAGGCCGGAGGCACACCCTTGTAATTAGGAGTAAGTAGTTTGTGAGGAACGGGTAGTAAGTAGACTCGTAGTGAGTACGAATGAACTTGGAAGAGGTATCATATCTGTATAAGGATCTTAGTAAACTCGGTATGTAGATTATATTGTATTGTACTGGGAGTATTGTATTGAATGAAGATTGTAGTAGTATTTGGTAAATGGAGAATGTATTGTGGATTTGTAGTACTCGGGATTCCGGTCCATCAACCGATGCTGCATGTAGAAATAGTAGCCTGGTTAGTCACGTGGGTGACTAACGGCATTGTATCACCCATTGTATGTAAGTGTATATCCGCTGCGTGTATCTGATACATAAGGAGATTGGACGGTAAGCACTGTATTTAATGGTAGGGGTGTTACAGCTATGCAAAGACCGAGGGGAACTGAGTTAGGCAGCAGAGAAAACTCGGACATGAGGAAAGAAGAAAAAATGAAGAACTGAAACAACACGTTTTTCCCTCTGAGCTCATGATCTCACCTTATCAGTCTTTGGAGTGGGTTTAGTTTTAGGATTCTTTTCCAGTACTCTTTCGGTGGTCGGCAAGCAGTGCTCTTGTATGAAAAAAAATGGAGGAGGAAGTTAGAGGAAACTTGAGCATGGAAGAACAGGAAGACACGAGACTGTTATTGTTTTACCTGCAACTTCTGTTCGAACCAGGGTGCTGGTCACCTATCATTTTTTTTTGAACGAGAATGCAACAGAGTAACAGAGGCTCTAACTTGCGATTGTCTTGGCACGCAGAGATCTTGTACTAAATAGGAAGAAGATTTAAGGAGCTCGCCCCTGGAGTTTTGATTGGAACTTACTACTTGAAGACTTCTGGGTATGCAAGGATCAACTGGCGTCGGCATGCAAGTGTGGAGGGAAAGACTGAAAAGAATTCTTGATCAGAGGGAGAAGGGCTGACGCAGGGAATTAGTACTGTTAGTGGTTGTAAATTCCGATGGAACTTGTGGGAGTTGGGAGGGCTCACACTTTCAGGTGAGTGACTGTCCTTTGTTTACTCTCACAG